>CM035168.1:71766181-72341476 GCA_020205615.1 Panax quinquefolius
AACGTATGAGGAAACGCCGATTCAAATTATCGATAGAAAAGAACAAGTTCAGCGGAATAAAGTCATACCTTTCGTGAAGGTGATATGGAAGAACCACGATGCAGAAGAAGCAACGTGGGAGTTAGAAGAAATGATGAAAAAGAATTACCCTCAATTATTTGTGTAATTTTTTTTTAGCGATATTCTGGGGACAGAATCCTTATAAGGGGGAGAGTGTGTAATGCCCCGGAAAATCAAACATTTTGTAATTACTTTTAATAATGAATAAAATAATATTATTTATTATTATTACGTGTTGAGAAGATGAAGGTCGTTCTATAACCTAGAAACGTTGGAACGTCGTAGTATTTTAACTACGTGGGAGAATTAAAGTGTTTGAATTTCTAAAACGGAAATAAATGTTTTCCGAGAATTTTTTTTTGAAAAACATTATTCATCGATTTCTACTCGGGAATTATTTTTGAACTTCCGAGAAATATGTAACGTTATAATATCAAGGTGAGATGGATTATGTAATAATAATCTAAGTATGGAAAACGTAATATTTCACATGCAGACCTAATTTGAGAATGTTAGGTTTATATAGTATAAAGGAAGAAAGTTGTGATTATATAATGTGTATACATTATATGAAATAAAGAATGTAAGTATAATACGACGTATTATACTATTATGTACGAAGAATGAGATAACATATATTGCGAATTAATATACGAGATAGCATACGAGAATTATATGTGGGGTATATTTGTTAAGTTAAGTAATTTAAGGTAATGGACTTGTAGAATTGCTAGCTTATTAATAGAAGTCCAATATGAAGGGATATGCAAGCCCAAGTGCTTGTTAATCATTAGTCCAATCTATTTGTAGCACAATCCCAATAAGAAAGTATTTAGATTAATTAACCAAGCCCAATGAGAAGCCTTGATCCATGGGTCAAACCAAGTTGGAAGTGGGTAAGCTTGATGGGCAAACAATTAGTGTGATGACCAAGTGTTGTGGTGAGCAAGTAAAAGAAGTGGCTAGCAAGAATACTTGAAGGTTAAGTTGTGAATAGTAAGGAGGTGGAATTAATGAGAGTAGTTGAGGAGGTGGAAATAAGGAGGTGGGATGTGTTAATGACCATTCTACCATAGCTTTTGATAGCCTATAAATACCAAGCTCATTTCAATTTTGTTGGTTGTTATTTCATTCAACTTTCCTCTCAATATAAAGCTACTTATTGGTTAGGAAGAATAAGCCACTTAAGCACTTATAAGCCACTTCAACCTTTGCTAGTTTTTCAAAGTGATTTGAAGTCTTAGTCTTCAAGGGTAAGACTCATCTATTTTATCTACATCTCTTCTATGATAGGATTGATAGAGAAGGGGGATGGTTTGATAATAACATGTAATAAGTTAATAAGGAATGAACTTAAGCCGAATAATTTGAATAAGAAACTTGAACATTAATAAGTTGTTAGAGCCATGAAGAACTTATTATGAGTTGTCATATGATGATTAGTAAGTTGTTAATAAGTCATGAGCATGAAGATTTTTAGTTCATAAGTTGTATAAGTTAATGACTTATGAGAATGAGTCAAAACCTACCTTGTTTATGAGATGGGTTAATAAGTAACTTGTAATGATCATATGTTGGTTGAAATCCATTTAGAATAATTAAGAATGTAGCTTTATCGGAATTCACACGATTAGACGATTATCGTCAAATTCCTGAAATTTTCGGAATGGAAGTCGTATTTTGTGTTTGAAGTTGGAAACATTGGTTTTCGATGGAGACAAGTCATATTGGTCATTATAGAGTTGCAGACTCGAAAATGACCGGATTCCGACTTGAAACGAAGAAACAAACGTTGAAAGTTCACGAACATTTATCATTTTCGATAAAAATGAACTCATAGGTGAAATTTTAGCAAACGAAGTCAAATAGATAAAATTCTTGCATGAATGCATAGATTATGAAATTTGTGACCGTAGGCTTTTGAACGGACCAATTCGGACTTAAAACGAAGAAGTTATGTGTCTGGGAAGTTCGCTAAAATTTTAAACTGCACAAACTGTCTAAGGCACAGAGTCATGTATGGCAAGACGACTCCAAGCCTAAAAGCCCGCGATAAATGGCGAGGTCGGAACCTTACACTTCGCTAACTCAAGGCCAGCAACATGAGACACAGAGTAGTAATTGGCGTAGTGGTGCTAGTCACAAGAAATTGATAGTAAAGAATGCTTTCAAGTGTAGAAGGAAAAGGAACTTCTTAGTAATAAATTAAGATGTAATCATAACATGGTTAAGACATTGTAAGGTACTTGTAAGACTGTAATGCATGTTGATTAAGAGTTAATAATCAATTAAAGATGAGCGGAATGTGAATAACGTAATAAAAGTCGGAAACCATAATAATAGATCTATGTTAGGGTTTACATTGAGATGAAGGGTAAGATATAATAGTAAACATACTTGATTATGTAGGACCTAATGTGGTACGTTATATGATTATGTATTGTAGAATCATAGAGACTTAAAGTGTACATGTGTTAATCAGTAAGCAGACGCTAAAGGCAAGTATTCTAACCCTTGTTCCAGTTCAGTCTGGACAAGCTGCGTAATTCATGTATTCTTTCGCATGAAGTTTTTAACGATGAAGTCTAAAGCCAATTCTTTCGGCTAGATTTATATTATGAATCTATCAAGCATGATTAATGTTACCAAGTTATATTGGCATGGTTTTCAATCGAAGACCAAGTATGCTAAAATGTTTTTGTCATTTAACGACAGGCACGTGAGGTTGCCACAACTTAAACGTACATACGTTTAATGAATGTAGTGTTGATCAACATAGAGTACTATGAGCTGATTACTCAGAAGTGCTCGTAAGCTATGCCGGACTTACAAACTTAGTGCCGGGTTATCCTTTTCAAAAGAACTTATGATATGCTCATAGACTTGAGCCATAATTTTTATTCTACTGAGTATGGTTGTGTAAAACATTTTGAAGGAAAAGAAGTGTTATTTTGAATTATCGATAGTACTTCGTAACTATTGTTCAGTTATTGAAGCTATATGAGTTCTATGTTTCAAGCATGTTGTTTATTAGAATTGTAGTACTTGTTGAGCTAGTTATGCTCACTCTTGCTTGAACCATATGAACACAGCCAAGATCGAGCAGACCGAAGGCTCGGACAAGAATAAGGGCAAGGCGAAGATGAATCCATAGATACTTATGTAATAGTATAGGTGAACGATTGTAATATATTTGATATTATGGCAAGAACAAACGAATGGGTTACAAAGAACCTGGGAAATGTAATATTATTTTGGATATATAGAAGTTATATTAGTCCTTTTGTGACTATTCAGGTGAATGAATGAATGAATGGTAGTACCGTGTAGCACCATCTGTCGGGTTGGAAGAGACCCGAATTTGGGGGCGTCACAAAATCCTTAGGGTAACCACTACTACCGCTAACTCTAAATTGTGAGTTGGATACCCTTTCTCATAAAATTTTAACTAACGTGATGCATATAACATGACCCTGTTATTCAGCCTAAACACACAGCCTAGTATATTATATGATGCGTCGATATACAACACAAAGTTTTCTATATTATCTGGTAGAGACGACACAGGTGCCATACTAAATTCCATCGATACCCTCGTCAAGTTAGCTAACGAAGTGGTTATCTTGAACTTCACGTATCCCACACAATATTTTCTTAATAACTTCTTGATTTACAACATCGATAGATAACTCTACCATACAGATGTCTTTCAACTAAAAGAATAAAATACTGCCTTTGACTTCCACAGAGTCTTAAGGTTTATGCACTTTCTTTGACATTGACTTGTCACCACCTGTTTTAACAACTTTAGAGTTTCATAAATCAAATCGAAATTAAATCCATTGACATCATGTTGCCTTTAATACCAATACGACAATTCTACACATTAACTTAAAAGAAATCACTATCCACACTTTCTATATTTAGGAAATAGTTTAACTCTTCCCAAAGCGAATCTAGTTTGTAAATGAATTCATCAGGCATAAATTAACAGGTGGCATTTTAATTAAACAACACTTAGTCATATAGATAACTGATCGGAACCATACCATGCATTGCGTCCTGCATCGTCATGTTGGTTGATTGTTCGGTTGGTCGACTTGGCGGGGCTGACTCTACAATAATCAGGTTACTTGCCCCCCTTGCTTCTACTTGTTTTTCCTGTCGCTTTCTTTGGGAAACCTCGAGCTAAGTGCTCTTTTGATCCACACGTGAAGCAGGCTCCCTTCCTTAGTCTTGAACATTTTGGTGCAATGTAGCCCTTCAAGCGACAATTAAAGCACACCCTTTTTCCCTTCAAACAAACACCTACGTGTTTCTTTCCGCAGTTACTACACGCCTCCATCTTCTTCTTTTCCTTCCCTTGCTGATTTTTCGCGTTACTATTATTTTCCCACTTTCTTTTCCAAGCGTTACAGGTATGACTATCACCCACCTTATCATCTGCACTTTTCTTTCCCCTCTGCTCTTTACTGTATGCCAGCGTATTACCTTCCCCGTCTACATCAATCGTTCTCTCCAACCCTATTGTAAACGAATTTGGTTGGAACATTGAGACTTAATTATATAGCAAGAAATTCTGTTGATTTGCTAGTGCTCCCACCAGAAAATTCGCCAATTGTGGCATTGAATTTGCGTTAGCTTACCTATTGTATGCATATCCCTTGGGGCTCTGTTGATGTTGTTATCTTCTTCTAGGCGACATCTTATTGTATAAAACTTGAACTATTAGATCATCGTTCAACCACAGATTAAAATTTTCAAACTCATCTCAATCACTTTTAAACAACACCTGATTTATCTTAGTAAATAATAATACTTTATTAATTTATTATATAACACATAACAAAATAGCCTCGCTGCTATTTATATTATTTATCTTGTAATAATAAAATTCTAGGATTACTTCATCATATCCCACTATTTATTTCAAAAGTCAGGATTTACATCTTATTAATTTTCATTATAATTTATATATCTTCTTATTATTTTTCTTGCAATCTACAAGAACATTCCACGTTGTACATCTTCATTTCGCTCTTGCTCCACGATACGAATCATCAGGAGAGTGGAAGATTAAATTCTAACTTCCATCATTCGCTTGGTACTCTTTGACTTGTCTTCAACACAATCTATGCTTTAGAAGCCTTCACCCATGCGTCTTCAGCTTTCACCTGCTTTGTTAACTACCCATAACAAAGGATATAATTAAACTCAAAAGTTTAAACAATCAATCTCCCATTAAAGGGTTACATAATCTAAAATAAATTCCAGGCCATCTAACCTTTATTACAATCATCAGCGGAAAATTAAAACATAATCATAACTAAATCTATTACATAAGCTTCATAAATAAAAGATAAGTTAAACTTTGTCATCTAAACAAGCACTTTGTTCTTGCCCTTGCTTGTAGAAAACTCTTCAAACTTCTTAACTTCATCTGCATTGTTTTGTGCAAGAGTGAGCAAATAATTGCCCACAAGAAGGATAATATACAATAACGTTTTATGAATGACAAGTAACTGAGCTTTCAATGGTGAAGTATTCTTACCGAAACAATAAACTTTAATTCAACAACTATGAGTTCAAAGGAATAATGAACATTTAAGTTAACAATAGATATCAACATCAAAGACAACACTAATGGGTCACAAGATCATGAACTATACTCTAGGTTTTTCATGTATTTCTACTTTAACCTTTAACAGTCTAAAAGACTATAATCATCATATATGTCCTAGGTTAACAGGTGTTGTTACAGTAACCTTCAATAGTCTAAACGACTATGTGGACCATCATCTCGTACTCCAACTGATCAGCCCTTTGTACTATGTATTGCGCAAATATTTTAATGCTATTGCATAGCTCTAAAATAACCCCCTGATATAGGGTTGTTCATCTCAGCTTAGATTATCAGGTTCCGAACCAAAGGAAGTGTGGTTGGGAATTAACTTCAATGGAATTCTAGATCTTTAGAATGCTCATCAACCAAGTACTGGTTGAATCAAGTACAGACCAATAAGTATTCAAGAGTTTGATTATAATATCTTCATGAACAAGGTATATCAATGAATCAATAAGAGCTAGAGTATTAACAATTTCTAAATTGAACAAATGTTATCATCAACAACATGCTTTCAAAATTGTGTGGGTACTTAAGCAAACCAAAGGAAGTTTGGTTTGGGTTGACTTCAAGGTTAATTTAGAGTTTAGAACATTCATCAACTAAGGATTAGTTGAATTGGTAAAGAATCACTAGACAACTTAGAGTTTAGTAGAATAATGTAAGATAGTACAATGGCATTGGAGAATGGAGATCAAACAACAGTTATTAGTAGCTGAATAAACACATTTCTTACAATAAAATTACAGACTTTGAATAACCAAAGTAATCTCGTTTGGAATAAAGAAACAAAGATTAATTAACTTGCTCAACAATAAATGAGGGTTAAAGAACTTGCATAACAATAAATTGCTCAACAAGAGATTAGAGATAGAGAACTTGCATAAGTATAACATGACAGTGAAAAGTAACCTTGATGAATAATAAAGTAGCAAAGATTAGAGAACTTGCATCCTCATAAACAAATTAGATACAAGAACTTACTCAATCATAAGAATAAATTTGCACAATGTAATAATAGAACTAGCTTAACGAAAGTGTAGAGTCAGAAAACTTGCCTCGAGCGTAAGCTACAATATTAAAACTCACGTTCACCTACACATAGTACGAGAACCACGATATCTATTAGATATACTATAATTCAATTTCAAACATAACACGCATTTCTAGTAAGATTTGTTAATTTAGTACAACTCTTATGCTACTACATATATATCATAAATTCCAAGTGCTAACCTCCATATTACTTATTTACTAATCTTCATGCTCAATAAATCACAACATGTCATTTTCATAGTTTACTAACTTCTTATAACATTAGAATTACTAACCACATTACACTATGTTGTTTTAACCTTGTCGTTACACATTTGACACGTTAACATAACCTTAACTAAGATACAATGAATGTCCAAAGTCTGCAGAAGTAGCAGACTACACTATTTGCGACTGACTACTAGCGCGGCCGCACTAGTATAACCTTAGGTTATCACAAGACCCAGCGTGGGTCTTTGTCTTGCCGTGTCAAGGGGTTATATACCACGCTACACGACTAGTTCTAGTTTTGCAGAACATGATTACGGCACTATTCTTAAGCCAACTAACACGAATTTCACCCACAAAACAGTGAAATTAACATACACAATTGGTATAAAACTATCATAAACATGTTTCCTCACATATTCAACAACTTAGAACAATTTAACAACACCTTTAGCTAATTTAAATCCTTAAATTTCATATTTTCATACAAAAACTCCATTTTTGACATCATTTACAAAAATCATCACTATATTCTCAGTTTTATACCAAATAACTTCGTTCAAACTACGTTCTTTTCGTTTCTCAATGAACTAGCATAAACAAAACTCAATTAATAGTTTAACATACAGATTGACCACTAAAATTGGTACTTTTACAAGCCATATGAAAAAACTATAAACACTGTCATTATTTTTCTATTTTTTTACTGTAATTAGCATACAAATTCCTTTGTTTAAAGATAAACTCTAGCATCTCAAACACATACAATCACCATAATCAATTGTATAACAACAATTTCAATAATTGAGTTCACAGAATTTAGGAATTATGCCATAAAACTCACATATATAAATATATAACATTCAGGTTAAAGAAAATACCTTCAATTTGCTTGTTAATTCTTGCTAAACACTGAAGTTGCTGAAAAATCTCTCAATCTCTCTCTCTATTCTCTCTCAAGTTCTCTGCAGTTTTTCTTCTTAGGCCAAATGACAAAAACTAATACACACTTAAGCGTAAAGATAAAAACTTATAACCTTAATACGTCTAGTTATTAGAATATCAGTTACCAATATAACGCTTAGGTTATAAATATATTTTATTTATTATTTAATTTATTTTATTTGTTTTATTTATATTATTTAAAAAAATTCAAAAATCAAAAATCCAAAAGACTTAAGGCTTTGTTTGGCAAAAAGTCTTTAAAATAAGGACTTAATATTTTAAGTCTTGTTTGGTAATAACTAATTTAAACTCCTTTAATTTTATTTTAATAAACCATTTAGTTTATAATTTATAATCACATATTATTTATTTGGATTTCCATATCCAATATTAACCAAGTAAATTAGTTACACATACAATATTTTAATTAAATATTCCACTTTAACAAATATCACAAAATTATAATTTCATTATAATTTTATTTAATACTTTAACACACCAATTTAAATTATTAAAATAAACAACAATATAACATCTTATGTTATATTACAACTATCTAAATTATAAATTCAATTAATTTAGAATATTATCTAATAAATTTAATTCATAAATATTTACTAATAATAACCACATCAATAAAATATTTATTTCATCAATTTCAACAATAAACACATCAAATAAATATTTATATAATTCAATAAATATTTACTATTAAAAGTTGAAATTCTAGATTGTTACAGTCTAAGTCATACAATCTTTTGTAAACTCAGAACGATCATTCAAAATTAATTCTACGCATTCATAGCGTTAAGCATTTTACGTTACTTTATCTGTATCTTACAACGTCCGGTTCATTTTACTCGGAATGTCATCCAAGTTATAATCGTTATACGGCTTCCTAACGATATATGTCATTGTCTTTATTTCAGTTCTTAACTACCTTACGGTCAAACCATACACAGTGTGTAGGTTCTTCCCGTTTAATATTCGTGTACACTCAAACCTTACATCGGCTAAAGTGTTTAACACTTACATTTCATTCTAACTTTCTCTATCCGACTCACATTCGGACTTTCATTAATCTTATTACCATTTGTTATTGCTTTCTTGTTAAGTCATATCATACTACCTTCATCAAAGTCTAAGTCTTACAACCAATGTATACTTAGAACGTTCGCCCAATGCGAATATGATTCACGAGGATCGTTTACATATTCTACGTTCACGTTACTCGACTCTTAATATTTCATTCAACCTTTACCTAAGGTTTTATTTTTTCTCATTCGTTATCCATCACATGAACCCCACGTTCATTATTCTTTCTTAATGTTGAAGCCATACAGTTCGTTGTATGCTAAGACAAATCATTTATCACAACTGCATTGCTTTTTACATTCTTTATCTTTTAATCCCATTCAATCTTTCAGTTCAACGTTTATTAAAGGTTTAAATTCACATGATTAAGTGTTACATTAGGTGAACTATATGTTCTTTATCTTTTCTTACACTTCCCCTAGGAGTTGAGAAATTAAAAGCTCTTATCTGGGCTTTGCCCTGCACCGGTAATGCGGCGCTGGTTCCTTTCTTATTCCTCGAGTTACAGCGCCACTTAGCAGTAATTAGTTGCCTGGGTTAGCGCTGTGCTGCCGCCTCCCAAGGATTAACTAGTGCTGCGATGCCAGGCCTAAAACTGTGAACATTCTTTCTAAGTCTTGCACTGGTTTGAGATGCTTACTTTTAATATCATAACTCATTTGTTATAACTCAGAACGAGGTCGTTCCAAAGCCATTCCCTTCCTTATTTTACGTACTTCAACTTCCCTTGAACAGAAATTTATTCTGAATCGGTTAACATGCCATTCAACAGGCTTAAATTCCATCCTTGGTTCATTTTATGTTATTAGCGATCTTTGTTCGTTCGTCCGTAATTCGGTCATCCGAACTCAGAATTCGTTCGTTCTTGAGTCCACGTCTCACGTTTTCTATATTTTCTTACATTCTTATGAAACCCTACATATTTGGGTTCATTTACATACTTTCTATTTCTCATTCATCTTTTACAAAAATTTTGCCATAACTTCATTCTAGCTAAGTTAAATCCATTCTTTATGAACATTTCTATGATTCCTAACCAAGTTGTTTGTTCCTAGTAAGCACAAAATAAATCTAGAAGGGATGGTTGAATAGATCCTTTTCATTTTTAAAGTGTTTTTCTTGTTTATCTAGTATTGATAACGAATCGACATATGATAAATATAAGAATTTTTTCAAGCACAGTGGAATAAGTAAAAGATCTCTTTCATTGATATATTCATGAACATATATACATTGTTCGTAGAGTTAGTTAAGTTGTAAGTAGTGTAACGCCCGAAAAAATCGGATTTTTATGACAATTAAATTTTTATTTGATTTTGTGAATTAAATGAATTTAATTGATTATTGTGTGAGTAAGCTATGTGAAGGTCGTTCTATGACCTAGAATGTGCTGATGTGGTTAGTATTCTGGCTTCGTACTAGAATTATTTGTTTGGAATTTCCAAGAAGAAAATAATTGTTTTTTGAGAAATTTCCGTAAAAACATTATTCATCCGTTTCTGTTCGGGGAATTATTTTGAAATTCCGAGAAACGTGTGATGATAGAATATTGAGATTAGATGGAATATCTTATAATATTTCATTTATGGCAAACGTAGTTTTTGCATGCGGACTTAAAACCTAAGGGTTGAGTATATTGATTTCCGAGAAGGAAATAATATGCGTAGAAGGAATTGTGTTAGGGTTAATGCGAGTGTATATATTTATGATACTATTTAGTATCTATGTATAATATGTTGAGTAAATACGAAGTATAATACGATTGTTGTACGAGTAGTATACGGAAAGAATACGTGAATTGTACTATAGAATACGATTTGTATTATGGAATTAAGTTAAGTCTTAATGACTAATTCAATTGTGTTGGATTAGAATTAGCCCAATCAATTGAATGACCAAGCCCAAAGAGATTGATGGGTTACTCCCAAGTCAAGGCCCATTGATAAGTTAGTTAAGCCCAATTCATTAAAACCGAACCGTGGATCGAACCGGTGGGTTACCGAATGGGTAAAACCCATGGAGCAACCCATGGGATGTCACATGGCAAGAGATGGGCCGACCACTTGGTGTGAAAGCCAAGTTTGAGGCTTGGTCACCAAGTATTTTACTTGGTGACCACACATGAATAGTAAGGAGGTTTGTGGTTTAAAGTCCAAATTACCCTCCATTCTAGTTTCCTATAAATAAGAAGCTAGGTTGGTTCATTTGAGAGTTTTTTAATTGCCCAACCTAGATTATTGAGAGAGAAAGAGAGCTAGATTACACAAATCTTACATTTTGGAAGCTTTGACTTAGAGTTTTCAAGAGAGTTCATAAGAAGTTCTTGAGGTAATAATCCTTATCTTTCATTTCCATCTCTTTTTATTTTTCTTTTATCTTGGAGGATCATAATGGGTGGTATGTCTTGCATGGTGGATTAAAGTTGACTTACCATAGATTCAATATCTATAAGTCATGAGATCGTAGGAATCATAAGGTTCGATATAGTTTCAAACCATAAAAATATTATTTGTTGAGATCGATTATTTTCAATCGATTATACTCCATCAATACCTTAATATATCCATCTTGTTTGGTTAGGGTGTAGATATGAAATCCATGGAGTATTCCATGTGATTTAGCTTAGAGAACGCTAGTAACGAAGTTAT
The DNA here is from genome assembly GCA_020205615.1 of Panax quinquefolius. Taxonomy (NCBI): domain Eukaryota; kingdom Viridiplantae; phylum Streptophyta; class Magnoliopsida; order Apiales; family Araliaceae; genus Panax; species Panax quinquefolius. The sequence continues at coordinate 71,777,816 of CM035168.1, forward strand.
GGCGGATTTCATGGAAATACACGTTAACGGTCAAAAACGTTGAATTCCGGATTAAGGGTCAAAAGTTGACGTGAGACTTGAAAACGTTGTTTTTCAATGTTAACACGTGAGATAGGGTAATTAAGAGTTGTGGGTTCGAGAATCGTCGGATTCCAACTTAAAACGAAGAAAACGAGCATTGAACTCTCATTAACGTTTACGAACGTCTAGAAATGGAACTCAATAGTGAATTTTGAGTTATTGGATTTGAAAATGTAGAATTCTTATATAAACGCGTAGAGTATGTCATTTATGAAGTGTAGGCTTTTAAATGGACCAAATCGGGCTTATAACGAAGAAGTTACGGCCCCGGGAATTTCACAAAAATTTTCAAAACTGTTGAGATTCAGATCAGGATTGAGGTTCAGAAATGTACGCTGACGACGTAAGTGTTAAAAGTCATGGCCAGCCGCCATCGCATTCGCATCCACAATGCCGAGACCAAAGCCAGACATCGCTAATCGGGCCGCAACGCCGCCTATCTAGTTTAGATGGTCAGCCGCCATGCGAAAGTGTTAGGCTTTGGATATTGACTTAGGTTTTGAACTTCAATTGTTTAGGGACCTATAGGGGTAATGTTTATACACTTCATAAGTGTATTAAAGCTATTCCTATACTACCTATACTAAGGTATATGGTATTGAACTTAGGAATTGAATGCATATTAATGAGTTATGAGTGATGAACAACGTTGGTACTTCGCCGACAATGATAAAGTCTAGTTAATAACGTTAGTGGATTAATAAACTGGGACGAAGGGTAATTAGTCGAGTTGACTTTATTATTGATATTAAGTTAACTAAAAAATAGAAGAGAAAGAAGCTTGTAGAAACAATGTGAACATTTGTTTGACAACTAATTACAGTGTGATATGTGAATATATTATGTAGATTCTGTAAAGGTTGTGATCAGTAGATTAAATTATTATATATGTGAATGTATTATGTAGATTCTTAATGCTTGTCTAACTTTCAAGTTAGCCAAGTTTTATGTGATTCGTTGAACTGAATTGCAAGACTTGTTTTAAAGAAAGGGTCGATGCCAGATTTTAACTCGGCTAAACTATTCGTAATATATAGATTGATTGATATTCATATCTTTCTATATAGAAATGTTAACGCTATCCTATGCCAAGTAATTGGTACGGACGTGAAGGTAAGGTTTGTCTATTAACAAACAAAAGTATTTTTCATCGATATTTTCGATGGGCACACGAGTTTGCCAAAAATATTAAACGTAAATATATTTAATGAATGAGTGTTGATCAACATAGAGTACTATAGGCTGATCACCTAGAAGTGCTCGTAAGTTATGCGGATGAACGGCCTTAGTGCTGTGGACTCCTTTTCCATTATAAAAACTGAAAGTTACTGTTCATGGTCTATTGTTCAGTTATGTCAGAATTATTATATAATTCACGAATTATTATATAATTCACGAATGTGGTATTACTGTTATCCTTGATTAAACTTGTTGAGTTGTCATGCTCAGTTCTTGCGTGAATTATATAACTGCAGTTAAGGATGAACGTACTGTGAAAGCCAAACGAGATAAGGGCAAAGCTAAGATGGATGCTTAGGCATTGTGTAATAGTTTAGTAAGTTTGTATGTATTATACATTATGAACAATGAACGATGTAACAAGTTTATGAACCTGGGAAGGATTATACTTTGATTTTAAGAAGAAGATAGTAATTACATTCATTTTGTTGTATTTCAATGGAATGATTATATGGATGTTAGTACAGTGGAGCACCATATGTCGGGTTGGAAGATACCCGAATTTGGGGGCATCACAGGTTGGTATCAAAGCCTTAGGTTATAAAACTTAAGGGAGGAAAACCTTAGTCTAATAACTTCGTAAGGAAGGTAATGTCCGAAGAATGAAATTCAAGTCCATTGAATTAATAAGGTATTCAGATAACTCAGTATCGAAAGAATTAAAAGACGGAAATTAATCTTAAAGATATTAAATGTGATTTGTGCTTATACTATTGTGTATTATGTACTAATCAACGTGTTATGCGTTTGTAGATGTCAACCGATAGCTTGATGTTTAGAAACATGGATATGATAAGTGAGGATTTAGTTAACCAAGTTGAGATAGTACCAATGCCAGTGGCGGAGGTACCGATAGTTATATTAGACGACTCAGACATTGAGGAGTACATCTCTGAGCAGGAATACTCTGAGGAGAACATGGGGTTAGCATCATACCTCAATGAGATTCTAGACGTGGAGGATTAGATGGAGGTGACATCGGTTAATACGGTGGTGCCTACTCAGGAGCCGACACCTCCGGATGCAATGAGAGCATTGTATCTAGTTGTGTTGGATAGGAATGTGCAACTGCGCACAGTAGTGGAGACACAAAATGAAGATATAACTACCTTATATGAGGCAAAAGAATCTGCAGAGGAAAACATTGAGTCAGAGCATGACGAGAAAGTGCTTATGACTGATAAGGCTCATGACTATAAGGATGAGGTCCTTGAGCTACAAAAGAAACTGGTTGAAAAAGACCAGAAGATAGCTAGAATGTCATACATCCACAAATGTGCTCATGAGGATTTAAAGCTAAAAATTGCTTATTATTCTATTGAGTTAGGATAGACTCGACATACCATAAGTCGAGATATAGTGTCGATTCTGGAAAATCAGAAATATGAGAATGTCGTTCGACAGTGTTAATGGATCATTAGATCTTTTTGTATGTAGTAGTGACGTAAAACCCTCTTGTGTACAATTTAAGGGTAGTCTTTTTGTAAATCCCAATTTTTTTAGAAGGCAATCGCGGGATAGTATGTAATATCTTTTGGCTAAGGGAACATGATGTAAATAGTTTTGACTATGAAAGCATATTTATATAATGAAGTTTTATTAAATATGCTTGTTGTGGTATGAATGGTTGTTGTTGATTGAGAATGATAACCGAGTAGTTAAATAGATAATAACGAAGCTTTATTTATTTAATCAAAATTATGCCGTCGAGAAGGAGACAAAGTAACCAAGAGGTCGAGTCTCATAATGAGAATCAGGGGGGTCCTAGTAACCCTATGCAATAGTTCGTTAATTTATTAACGGCTGCATTTAACCAAGTGGGGGGTGGGATTCCTGTAGCTCCCGGGGTAGCAAGAACAAGTACCTTTAAGGACTAAAAGTGTGGGACCTCCCGAGTTCCGAGGAACGACAAACCCACTAGAAGCCCAGACATGGGTTAGAGAGATTGAAAAGGCGTTTGTGATAACAAACGTAGGTGAGGCACAAAAGACTTCTTTTGCGACTTACATGATGAAGGGGGAAGTCAACTACTGGTGGGAGGCTCACCAGGGTGGGGCTAGGACAGAGGTTATTACGTGGGAACAGTTTAAGAAGGTTTTCTTCGAGAACTATTTCCCTACTAGCATGCAGGGTAGGATGGAAATTAAGTTCCTAGAACTTAAGTAGGGGGAAATGATAGTTCCCCAGTATGCCGCCAAGTTTAACGAATTTGCAAGATTTGTTCCACAGCAGGTGGATACAGAGGAGAGAAAGGCACACAAGTTTGAGCAGGGCTTAAAACCCTGGCTCTATAGTAGGATATCGGTTTTTCAGAGTGCTTCCTACGGGACCTTTCTGGAAAAAGGCCATAATAGCTGAAGGTGGTGGTGAGGTATTGTCTCAATACCACAAAGAGTGAAAGATCAAGAGCAAGTTAGAGGGAGGTAGTAAGGCCGAAGTTGCCAGCGAAAACGGCAACTTGCCAAAGAGAAAGAGTTTTAACCCCGAGAATACCGAGGTAATGCAGGGAGATCCCAAACGGAGGACGGAAGCATGTAAGACATGCGGAAAGCCTCACATGGGAGTCTATTTAAAGGGCAAAGCAGTATGCTACAACTATGGGAAGGAGGGGCATTTGTCACCCAACTGTCCTAACCCTAAGAAGAACCAGGGATGTTTTGTCTGTGGGTCAATGGACCACATGGAAAGAAATTTCGAAGAAGGGTTTAGAGGGGAATAAGAGTTCTGGTAGTGGTAAATTAGCCATTACTGGACCAACACCATCAGTGGGTAGATCCTCAGCTCGTACGTTTAATATGATTGTCCAAGATGCGGTTGCATCAACGGATGTGGTAGTAGGTATCATTTCGGTCAATAAGATAAATGCTTATATGCTATTTGACTCGGGTGCTACTTGTTCTTTTAAAGCATGTGAATTTGCTAAGGGATTAGGTTTAATCCCTGAGAAGTTACCTATACATTTAGACGTTAAGGTAGCAAATGAAGAGATAATCCCCATTAAACATATTCATAAGGATTGTTACGTAGAAATTAGAGGGAATAAATTATCGATAGATTTGGTACCGATAAGGTTAAAAGAATTCGATGTAATTCTTGGTATAGATTGGTTGGTTAACCATAAGGCGATTATAGATTGCCATAGGAAAAGTGTAAACCTTCTGCTTTCTAAGAAAACCAAGGTAGTGTTCTTCGGTAGTAAATCACCGAGACGCTCTTGTTGTCTGTCTATGACACAAGCTAGGAAGATGTTGAGAAAAGGGTGTATAGGTTATCTGTGCCATGTTGTGGATACCCAAAGAGTGGAAACATCATTGAACTAGATACCTATAGTGCAAGAGTTCGCGAATGTATATTCGGAGGAGTTACCGGGTATTCAATCGGACAGGGAGGTGGAGTTTGTAATTGATCTATTACTAGGAACGGCACCAGTTTCAAGGGCACCATATCGGATGGCGCCAGTTGAGATGAAGGAGTGAATGGTTCAATTACAAGAACTATTAGATAGGAAGTACATTCAACCAAGTGTGTCTCCTTGGGGAGCACAGGTGTTGTTTGTAAAGAAGAAGGATGAGTCATTAAGACGTTGTATCGACTATCGAGAGTTGAACAAGTTAACGATTAAGAATAAATACCCATTACCTAGGATCGATGATCTATTTGATCAGTTGAAAGGGGCAAAGTATTTTTCTAAGATAGATTTGTGCACGGGGTATCATCAGTTAAAGGTGAGGAAGGAGGATGTACCTAAGACGACGTTCAGAACTCGTTATGGTCATTACAAGTTTCTGGTAATGTCGTTTGGGTTGACTAATGTGCTAGTCACATTTATGGATATGATGAACAGAGTGTTCAAACAATATTTGGACAAGTTTGTCGTAGTGTTCATTGATGATATTCTAGTTTATTCAAAGACGCTAGAAGATCATGTAGAACATTTAAGAATAGTGTTGGAAACACTAAGAAAGGAGAAGTTGTATGCGAAATTCATGAAGTGTGAATTTTTGCTTGAGCAAATGCAGTTTCTAGGGCATGTTATCAATAAGGATGACATTTCCGTAGATCCGGCAAAAGTAGAAGCAGTTAATGAATGGGAGCAACCAAAAATGCCAACTGAGGTTAGGGGTTTTCTGGGGTTAGCGGGATACTATAGAAGGTTCATTTCGAACTTTTCTAAAATAGCTACTCCATTGACAAATCTGATAAGAAAGTCGGTGAAGTATGTGTGGACTAAAAAATGTGAAAACAATTTTTAGGAGTTGAAAAAGAGATTAAGCGAGGCACTTGTATTGTCCTTACCCGACGATACGGTGAAATTTTGTAGTGTATAGAGATGCTTCGCATAAAGGACTGGGTTGCGTGCTCATGCAGCATGGGAAAGTTATTGCGTATGCATCACGTTAATTGAAAGATTATGAAAAGGTCTATCCTACTCATGATTTGGAATTGGCAGCTATAGTTTTTGCCTTAAAGATATGGAGGCATTATCTTTATGGTGAAAAGTGTGAGATATACACGGACCACAAAAGTCTGAAATATATCTTCACACAGAAGGAGTTGAACATGAGACAGAGAAGGTGGTTAGAGTTAATAAAAGATTATAACTGTGATATTTTATATCATCCGTGGAAAGCAAATGTAGTAGCCGATGCGCTAAGTAGGAAGGGTAGAGAAAAACTGTCAATGTTAACAACTCAGAATGAGTTGATAAAAGCGATGGCAAGCATGGAATTAGAAGTTAAGTTACCAGAGGAGGCGGAGGAAATGTTATTTTCCATGAAAACCCAACCGACCATAGTGGAGCGGGTTAGGGGAGTACAATCGAGCAACGAGGAATGCAAGCAGATGAAGAAGAGGGTAGAAGATGAAGAGAAGACTAGGTATAACCTCGATAAGGAGGGATTACTTCATTTTGAAGGAAGAATTTGGGTTACGAATGATCCTGAATTAAAGGAGGAAATAATGATGGAGGCTCATAGTTCGAGGTACTCGATACATCCCGGTAGTACGAAGATGTATCAAGAACTTCGTCAGAACTTTTGGTGGCCGAACATGAAGAGGAACATAGCAGAATACGTTAGTAGGTGCTTAACTTGTCAAAAAGTTAAGGCTGAACACCAACGACCTAGCGGGTTGTTGCAACCGTTAGAAATTTCAGAGTGGAAGTGGGAGCACATCACAATGGATTTTGTGGTGGGACTTCCGACAACCAGAAAAGGATACGATGCTATTTGGGTGATAATGGATCGATTGACAAAATTGGCTCATTTTCTACCAATAGGGATCAAGTATAACTTGGATCATTTAGCTAAGCTGTATGTCAAGGAAATTATTTCCAGACATGGAGTACCTGTTTCGATTGTGTCAGATCATGATCCATGATTTACATCGAACTTTTGGAGGAGTTTGCAAGAGCAAATGGGAACGCAGTTAAGATTAAGTATTGCGTACCATCCTCTGATGGATGGTCAGAGTGAGAGGACAATTCAAATGCTAGAAGATATGTTAAGATCTTGCGTTATGGATTTCAAAGGAAGTTGGGACGAATATCTACCGTTGGTGGAATTTTCGTACAACAATAGTTTTCACGCTAGTATAGGCATGCCGCCTTATGAAGCGTTGTATGTAAGGAAATACAGAACTCCATTATGTTGGGATAAGGTGGGTGAACGTCAGATGTTGGGACCTGAGATGGTACAGCAGACGACGGATATGGTGAAATTAATACGTACTCGATTAGTTGCTGCTCAAGATAGGCAAAAGAAGTATGCAGATCCTCACAAAGAAAAGAGAGAATTCGATGTAGGATCCTTTGTTTTTCTAAAAGTATCTCCTTGGAAGGGTAAGATACGTTTTGGGAAGAAAGGGAAGTTAAGTCCAAGGTTTGTAGGACCTTTTGAAATTTTAAGAAGGGTTGGAGAGGTAGCTTATGAAGTAGCTTTACCTCTAGAGATGGAACACATTCATAATGTGTTTCATATGTCAGTGTTGCGTCCTTATAAACCGGACTATAAACACGTGATAGAATATGAATCTATCCAAATAGAGACAGACTTGTCCTATAAAGAACTTCCAGTTCAAATTATTGATAGGAAGGAACAAGTTTTAAGAAATAAGGTAATACCTTCAATGAAGGTGTTATGGAGAAACCACAATGCTGAAGAAGCAACGTGGGAGCTCGAGAGTAAAATGAAGGAAGATTTTCCTCATTTGTTTATGTAATTATAAGCTAAGATTCTGGGGACAGAATCCTTATAAGGGGGAGAGAATGTAACGCCCGAGAAAATCAGATTTTTATGACAATTAAATTTTTATTTGATTATGTGAATTAAATGAATTTAATTGATTATTATATGAGTAAGCTATGTGAAGGTCATTCTATGACCTAAAATGTGCTAACGTGGTTAGTATTTTGGCTTCGTGTAGAATTATTTGTTTTGAATTTCCAAGACGAAAATAATTATTTTCCGAGAAATTTCCGTAAAAACACTATTCATCTATTTCTGTTCAGGAAATTATTTTGAAATTCCGAGAAATACATGATGATAGAATATTGAGATTAGATGGAATATCGAATAATATTTCATTTATGGAAAACGCAGTTTTCGCCTGCGGACTTAAAACCTAAGGGTTGAGTATATTGATTTCCGAGAAGGAAATAATATGCGTAGAAGGAATTGCGTTAGGGTTAATGCGAGTGTTATACATTTATGATACTATTTAGTATCTACATATAATACGTTGAGTAAATACGAAGTACAATACGATTGTTGTATGAGTAGTATACGGAAAGAATATGTGAATTGTACGTATAGAATACGATTTGTATTATGGAATTAAGTTAAGTCTTAATGACTAATTCAATTGTGTTGGATTAGAATTAGCCCAATCAATTGAATGATTAAGCCCAAAGAGATTGATGGGTTAAGCCCAAGTCAAAACCCATTGATAAGTTAGTTAAGCCCGATTCATTAAAACCGAACTGTGGATCGAACCGGTGGGTTACCGAATGGGTAAATCCCATGGGGCAACCCATGGGATGTCACATGGCAAGAGGTGGGTTGACCACTTGGTGTGCAAGCCAAGTTTGAGGCTTGGTTAACAAGTATTTTTCTTAGTGACCACACATGAATAGTAAGGAGGTTTGTGGTTTAAAGTCCAAATTACCCTCGATTCTAGTTTCCTATAAATAAGAAGCTAGGTTGGTTCATTTGAGAGTTTTTCAATTGCCCAACCTAGATTATTGAGAGAGAAAGAGAGCTAGATTACACAAATCTTACATTTTGGAAGCTTTGACTTAGAGTTTTCAAGAGAGTTCATAAGAAGTTCTTGAGGTAATAATCCTTATCTTTCATTTCCATCTCTTTTGATTTTTCTTTTATCTTGGAGGATTATAATGGGTGGTATATGTCTTGTATGGTGGATTAAAGATGACTTACCATAGATTTAATATCTATAAGTCATGAGATCGTAGGAATCATAAGGTTCAATATAGTTTCAAACCATGAAAATATTGTTTGTTGAGATCGATTGTTTTCAAACGATTGAACTCCATCAATACATTAATATATGCATCTTGTTTGGTTAGGATGTAGATATGAAATCCATGGAGTATTCCATGTGATTTGGCTTAGAGAACACTACTAACGAAGTTATGGCGGATTTCACGGAAATAGACGTTAAATGTCGAAAACGTTGAATTCTGGATTAAGGGTCAAAAGTTGACGTGAGACTTAAAAAGATTGTTTTTCAATGTCAACACGTGAGATAGGGTAATTAAGAGTTCTGGGTTCGAGAATCATCGGATTCGACTTAAAACGAAGAAAACGAGCATTAAATGCTCATTAACATTTATGAACGTCTAGAAATGGAACTCAATAGTGAATTTTGAGTTGTTGGATTTGAAAGTGTCAAATTCTTATATGAACGCGTAGAATATCTCATTTATGACGTGTAGGCATTTGAACGGACCAAATCGTGCTTATAACGAAGAAGTTACAGCCCCGGGAATTTCATAAAAATTTTCAAAACTGTTGAGATTCTGGTACTGAGGTTTGGCACCGCGGCGCCAGACGTATTGTTAAAAAGCTAGCAGTGTATGATTGCACAAGATAAAGTTGAGAGTACTGTTAAATGGCACCGCAACACCACTATTCCGCGCATGTGCATTGAGATCGAAGCCCGCACATCGCTAGCTGGCTCAGCCGCATGCCACCGTCTGGTCTAGTACTTGGATGGCCACGCCGCAACGCGAGTGTTAGGCTTTGGATATTGACTTAGGTTTTGAACTTCAATTGTTTAAGGACCTATAGGGGTAATATTTGTACACTTCATAAGTGTATTGAAGCTATTCCTATACTACCTATACTAAGGTATATGGTATTGAACTTAGGAATTAAATGCATGTTAATGAGTTATGAGTGATGAACAACGTTGGTACTTCCCTGACAATGTTAGATTCCGGTTAACAACGTTAGTGGATTAATAAACCGGGATGAAGGGTATTTAGTCGAGTTGACTTTATTATTGATATTAAGTTAACTAAAACATAGAAGAGAAAGAAGCTTGTAGAAACAATGTGAACATTTGTTTGATAGCTAATTATAGTGTGCTATGTGAATATATCATGTAGATTCTGTAAAGGCTGTGATCAGTCGATTAAATTATTTGAAGACGCTGAAAGGCAAGTTTTCTTAACGCTTGTCTAACTTTCAAGTTAGCCAAGTTTTATGTGATTCGTTGAACTAAATTGCAAGACTTGTTTTAAAGAAAGGGTCGATGCCAGATTTTAACTCGGCTAGACTATTCGTAATATATAGATTGATTGATATTCATATCTTTCTATATAGAAATGTTAACGCTATCTTATGCCAAGTAATTGGTACGGACATGAAGGTAAGGTTTGTCTATGAACAAACAAATGTATTTTTCATCGATATTTCGATGGGCAAACAAGTTTGCCAAAAATATTAAATGTAAATGCATTTAATGAATGAGTGTTGATCAACATAGAGTACTATTGGCTGATCACCTAGAAGTGCTCGTAAGTTATGCGGATGAACAGCCTTAGTGCTGTGGACTCCTTTTCAAGTATGAAAACTGAAAGTTACTGTTCATGGTCTATCGACCGGTTCAGAATTCCTAATCTATTCTATACTTTGGGAATTGATGTTATGAACTATTAAAGTATTATTGTTTCATAATACTTCATAACTATTGTTCAGTTATGTCGGAATTGTTATATAATTCACGAATGTGGTATTACTGTTATCCTTGATTAAACTTGTTGAGCTGTCATGCTCACTTGTTGTGTGAATTATATAACTGCAGTTAAGGTTGAACGTACTGTGAATGCCAAGAGAGATAAGGGCAAAGCTAAGATGGATTCTTAGGCATTGTGTAATAGTTTAGTAAGTTTGTATGTATTATACATTATGAACAATGAACGATGTAACTGGTTTATGAACCTAGGAAGGATTATACTTTGATTGTAATAAGAAGATAGTAATTATATTCATTTTGTTATATTTTAATGGAATGATTGTATGGATGTTAGTACAGTGGAGCACCATATGTCGGGTTGGAAGATACCCGAATTTGGGGGAGTCACAGGTAGTTAATACATAAATAGCATTTATAGCAGTTCAGTACGTAAAGTAAATGACAAAAGTAAAAGACATAAGGGATTTTAAGTGGTTCAGAGACTCAAGCTCCTAATCCATTCTTCTACTTTAACTAGCAGGAATTCCACTAAGGAAGGGCAGCACCCTGAATCATTAAGATTCCTTCAAGGCCAGTAGCCTTGGAACTTCAATTCACTAAAAACTCTTCAAGCCCAGGAGGCTTGTGAAAGTAGTATGCACACAAGCCAATCATGTTTGATGATAAAGCATATACTTTGTAACAATCTTATTCATTTATTAATAAAAAGTATTAATTTATTAAAGGCTTTTAATTATCTACATGATGCTGTTTTATAATATGTGATAAACCCATAGTTTTAAGCAATGCTTTTAGAATAATGATGATGATCATTCTAATGAGATCTAAATTCTTAGAAAGCTTAAAACTAAAATAGTTCCCAATCATTGGATTACTAAATTGGGGATTAGTGAATCCGGATAGATTGGTACATACGTTGCTTGCTCATTGGATGAGGATGATTGATCTCATGATCATTTGTGTGGAGACACTAAAGCAAGTATGTAGGTGCTTATTAGAGAATAAGTTCATCGAACGTGGCTCGCTAAGGAATACCTAATGGAGTTTTATTTGCTGTCAATAGGAATTCTGTAGTGATAGTAAGTACAAGTGATCCTTGGACTTGAGATCATCATAGTATCTTGTGTATGATGAGTTATACTTTGACTTATTCCTTAAGACCCTTAGGGTATATCAAAGGGTATGCTTGGGTATAATAAGTTGTACATGGAGATAATGTATGATCAATAAAGAATCTACCACTTCTAATAAAAGAAGAGAAATGTCCTATGTGATTCGATAAATGACAACCCAGTAGTCCTTGGTTAAAGCGAATGAAATTAGAAAGGAGTTTCTAATTTGCATTATTTGAGTCATGCATTTAAGGATCGAAATACATATAATTAAATAAAATAAGACTTGATAAAGTAATTCCATGTCTTATATTTAATTGGGACATTGTATGGTGGAAGGATTGAATTGTGCGGTAACTATTTACTCAAAGGTTCTTTTATGATTAATGTTGAAATCTATATTATCCGGAAAGTCGTTGATCGCTAGGAGGCTTATCCTATTGTAGAATAAATATTATTTATTTAAATAAATTAATTATTTAATTTATTTATTTAAATAAGATTAGAATTGTTCTAATTGATTTATTCACAAATGGGTTTAATATGGAGAACCTAAAGGGTCACACCATAAAAGGAAGAATAATTATTTAAGAAGTTAATGGCATAATCGTAATAATATATTAAGTATATTTAATTTAATCTATGGTGATAGAATAAATTAAATAGCTTAATATTTATTATTTAATATTTTAGAAATATTAAATATAAATTAATAAGAGGAGTCTTATTAATATTATTACAATTATTATTATTTTAATTTCTAAAAGAGTTTAGGAATTAATTTAATATAAGTACTCTCATTTATTCCTAATAAGATTAGGAGGTTAAATTAATTAAAAGAGTTTAATTAATTATCCCTAATAAGATTAGGGAGCCTAATTAATTAAAAGAATTTAATTAATTAAATAAAACCCAATTCCTTAATTGTTAAGATGGGTTGCCACATCTATAAATAAGAGGAGTCTTATTATGGGTGGGTATGGGTTGTTGATTTTTTAACATACGTAATAATTCCAATTGTTGGGAGAGTACACCTTTCTATAGAGATAGAAAACTAGGGTTTGAGCCAAATACCCATCTTCTTGAATTTTATTCTTCCTTGGTGGATCACCTCAGAGGCCAAACATTTGGGTGGCTAACGTTGATCAAAGGAAGGAACCAAACCCGGTGGATTCAAGATTGAACGCGAAAGGATTTGGAGGTGAACTTGTACCTGAGGAAGCTCGATCTTCAAGGGTATGATTTATTCTTTATCTTTTCGTTTAATTAATAATTGTGCATAAAGGATGATCAGGGTATATGGTTTGTAAATTTTTAAACTCGATTTTACACGCCCGCTTAATTTTTATGCAATTTGATTGCGTTATGAATATTACAAACCTATGAGTGGCATCGTGAGCCAAACCTTTATGCGAATTATTAATTGTTGAGATTTGATATGTATATTGATATGTGTTTAGAACAATTTAATTGGGCATAATTTTATTGTATAAAATTTAATAAAAAATCAAAAAAAAAAAACCGTGAATAAACGGTAGCTAAAGAAGCTTTCGATCAAAAAATGAAGAAAGCACACGAATTCAAGAAAAGAAAACCTAATTTCAAAGCAACTTAGGCCTTAGTTATTATTTTTTCTTGAGATGGTGGTGTCATATGATGTTATACACGGAAATTGAGGAGACACTACGGTTGCCAATCAAACATAAAAAAGTGGTTGCTGTTTTTAGCTTATACGGAAATCGAGAACAAGTTCTTAGGTTTTTTTTGAAATGGCGAAGTGGCCCCAGTGGCGATTACTGAAAACAAGTTAGCGGTTACGGTTTTTAAATAAAAGAGCAACTATCACGCTTTTTTAAAAAACCGGATATCATGTATGCATGCGAATATATACATATATAATATTCTTAATAATTTTATTATTAAAATAAAATTTTATTTTAATATTAAAATAAAAGTTTATTTTATATTAAAATATAAAATTTATTTTAATTTTAAAATTAGAATTTCATGCTAACTAATTAGAGTTGGAATTGGATTCCATGATAACTAATTGGAGTTGAAATTGGATTTCATCTTTCCTTAAATAAAGGAGTTTATTTAGATATGAAATAGGATTTCATATTATTCAAAATAAAAGAGTTTATTTGTGAATAGGAAAGAAAATCCGTTTCTTAAATAAAGGAGTTTATTTAAATATGAAATAAGATTTCATATTATTCAAAATAAAGGAGTTTATTTGTGAATAGAAATATAATCAAGTGTTTCCTTTAATATTTTTTACATGGAATTGGATTCATAATTAATTAAAATAAAAGAGTTTATTTTAATTAAAGATTTTTTTTTTATTACATGGAATTGGATTCCATAATTAATTAAAATAAAGGAGTTTATTTTGATTAAAATTTTGATTAAAATAAAATAGTTTATTTTATTCAAAATTAGATGAATTAAAATAAAATAGTTTTATTTTGATTTAAATTTGGATTAAAATAAAGGAGTTTATTTTGATTCAAAAATAGATTTTATATTAACTAAATTTTGCCCATTAAATGATATCAATATATATATTAAATGTTTATTATTCATGAGATGAATGTTATTTATTGATGCATATGGTGATGTGTATGATAATAAATGGGATTGATTATGGACTATTGACCAATGTGATTGGATTTTATTTTAGTTGGATGCATGAATGTATGGGTTTTATTAAATGGGGTCTGCGTACCTCGTCTTCTCTAATTTTTATTTAATGTAAATTCTATCTCCCTCCTATGTACTTCCCCTTGACTGCTGATCAAGGTTTCTATTTATTTTAAATAGTTTTGTAATAGGAATAGTTAGAATTAATTTTGAAGAATTAGAGATCAAAGGAGCAAGGAGCGCGTGAAGACCCATTTGTAATGGAGCCCGGGTTTAAATGTAATAGTTATATTTAAATATTATTTCTTGCACCCCTAGGGTTTGACCTTTTGGTTCACTTGGTGGCTCTAGTGAACCAAACTAGAATAAAAGTCCATAATCAATCCGGGTAGAATATAGTATTCTATATGTGCATCTTTATACTATATATATATATATTATATATTATGCAAACATGCTTCGTATGTTCATTAATATACGCGTATTTTATATATATATATAAATGCGCTTAAACAAAGATGAGACAAATTAATAACAAACCCTCAATTTTTATATTAAGTCCTAAGCGTTCTCAAAGATATTTGGAATATCGAGCGTCGCCTTCTAGCATGATAAAATTAATAGAGTATTAAATATTTAATATGAGTTTGTTGTGTCACCACAAGGCAAGTATTAAGTATTTAAGATGTTAATTTATCACATTTGATGCTTATAAAGAAAATTGAACAATATTGTTTTGTTGTGTCACCACAAGGATGATATTTTTCTTTTTGAATATATGAAGTGCTAGGTCGGACTTAACTTGGATAATTTTGATTCGGATGTGCCACCACTTGATCAAAATAATCTAAGAGCAAAAAATACAAGGAGTTGCATAGTTGATGTAATTGACAAAAGTTGTCTACCTATTTATTTATATATAGTTTGTTGTGTCACCACAAGGCTATATACATTTGAAATGGGATCCTTATTCTCACTAGCAGATCTTTAATTAGATTTTGCCGAACTATATAAGTGAGGGTAATATAGTTTGAAGAAAATAGTGGGAGATACCAATTTAAAACAAGACCTAAATTATTTTGGTAATTAATAAAAGAATGTATGTTAAAATGTTGTTAATTACAAATTCATTTACAGAATTTTACAATGTCTAAAATTACTATCACTGCGAAACATATTTGATGTAAATTAATTAGACCGAATTAAACGGATTGGTTAAGGAATTTGAGAATAGTTCTCATAGTGAAAAGCTATCTTATGTCCTGTCGCCTATATCCGCAATGGTTGCGCATAATGCCTCTGAGGAAGACATTGCTACTTTTAGAAAGTGGCAAGATGATGCACAGTTGGCTCAATGCATCATGCTCGTATCCATGAGTAACAAGCTTCAGCGTCGGCTGAAACTATGGATGCTCTACTATATTCCTGCACATCAAGTAGTTGATGGTGAGGAAAGTAGGACTGATAGATATCAGATATCTAAGGAGCTCTTCCGATCTAGAATGGCCGATGGCACTATAGTACAGATAAAAGTCCTAAACATTATCAATTTGATTGATCAATTAGGATAACAGGTTTTGTCATGGATGGAGAGTTGAGCTAAGATTTGATCTTGCACTCACTCCGGACTCCTTTCTAATTGTTGTGAATTTTTCATATGGACAAGCTAGATATCGGCCTTTGATTTGCTTAACATATTGAAAAATGATGAGAGTCACTTTCAACCAAGAAAGACCATGTCTTCTTGGTAGGGGCCAAAGGATCTTACGAAAGAAGAAGCGATTCAAAGAAGGTAAATAGAAAGGCATAAACAAAGGATAATAAGAACAAAAGCGATCACGGATAGCAAAGGAGTTTGCTTCACCGCTGCAATAAGCACGGACCTTTGGAAAGAAAGCTGCGAGAAGCATCTTGCAAAGGCTAACCAAAGAAGCTTAGTGAAGTTTCGGTTATATAATACGCTTTTGTTCATGATTGAAATAAATTTTTTTTTAAGTCAAGGTTCTACTTGGGTATTGGATACTGAGCTTTGGTTATCATAAATATAGATTTATGAAGGACCAACAGAAGTAGAAAGCTAAACAAATATAAGTAATCCTAAGTGCGGAAATGAAGCAAAGGTTCTTTGCATTAGCCATAGAAACTTATAGTTTAGCAATGCCTACTGACGGAAAATCTATTAAGTCAATAAGTTGTTATTGTATTCCAGTTCTTGTTAAAAAAATATTATTTCCATTTTATTGTTGGACAATGAAATCTTTGGTATTATAATTAAGAACAATTGTTGTTCTATTTATAATAATAATGTTTTGTATAGAATTTGGAATATCACTTAATGGATTTTGTATACTTGACTTACGTGAAAAATATATTTTACAAATTGAACAAACTAGTATAAGAAAAGGAGATGGTCATTCAAAGAGTTGAATGTGTATATTTGCTGAAATACAATTGTGAATTATTTGAAAGGTTCAAAGAATTCAAAAGTGAAACAAATTGGCAAAGTATTAAGATTCTTTGATTAGATCAAGGATATAAATACTTGTGCAATAAGTTTCTAGATCATCTCAAATAGTTTTCTCATAATGGACATATCACGATATGCAATAATTGATTGATGTATCCGAAAGGAAAAATCGTACCTTGTTGGACATAGATGCGGTCCATAATGATTTTCTTGACATTCCAGTATCCTTCAGGATAATGTCCTAGAAATGGTCATATCTCTACGGAAAAGGTAACCTCAAAATCCTAGCCCCAAGACTCCATAAAAGTTATGGATGGGAGGATTCTAATCTTAAGTATGTTAAGATAAGGGTTCCAACTTATGTGAAAAGGTTTCAAAAGGATAAGCTTGGGACAAGATTTGACAAGTGTCGATTTGTGGGACATCCTAAAGTAAGTTTAGGGTATATGTTCTATAATCCTACTTAGCAAAAAGGTGTTTGTTATGAAACACGCGCCTTCTAAAATAAATGTGTTTATCATTGAAGGGGCTAGTGGGAGGATAATAGATCTTGAAAAGTTCAAGAACCACAAAACACTATAAGTCAAATAAGAGGAACCTATAGATAGACCTATTGTACCACAAAGATAATCGTAAATACGGAATAGATGCAAAGAAGATACCTAGGAGGTATGGATTCATCATGGATGATGATGACAAGGTACACATCATAGAAGATGATGATCCGAGTTACATTCGATGAGGTAAGACTTCTAGTGTGTACAAAGGGTCGATGGGAGCGTCGTGACATTCCTAATATTATATGATGATATACTACGGATAAGGAATGACATACCAATGCTACAATGATAAAGATAAAGTTGTCTCAAACATTCCTCCATGAATGATTTGGAAGAGTATCTTAATTGGGGATATAAATCTATATAGATAGATTTAAGAGGATGCTCAACTTAACCTAAGAAGCGTATATTCATTTGATGCTAAAGTCGTTTAGCATGGCAAACTCAAGAGATGTCTCATGTCGATGAGCTATGGAGTGTATCTCTTAATAGTCCCCACAGACTCACGAAAAAAGAGAGGTCGCATGAAGGTGACTATCATGTATGCAATGAAATGTACGAGACCTGATGTTGATCGGTCATATTTTGGAGAAGATCACTGTAAGACAGTGAAAAACATCTTAAAGTTCTTAACCGACACTAAGGATGTGAGCATACATGGTGGGTCTGAATTAAAACTAGAGGGCTTAATGCAGACTCAAGTTTCGAAGATGGAAAGACGACAGAAAAATCCACTTTAAGGTAAAGTGTTATCTTGAACAGTGGTGCAGTAAATTGGAAAGGTTCCAAACAGCAAAGAGTTGTTGGTTTAGTGATAAAGACAAAGTATATAGCTATAAATGAAGCTGCAAGTTGATTGTTTGGATTAAAAGTTCATTACAGAACTAGGAATAGTTCCTAAGTCTCATCTTGGATCTAAACATGTGTTGTGGCACTTTGATTTGATTATTAGAATCATTGAAAGATGAGAAATCACTATAGAGATAGTGGACTCTCAAGAACAACATTACATATCCATTAACTAAAGCTTATCCAATGCCAGGATAATCGTCACTTAGAAGAAGAGTATTAGATACCATGACGATTGACTTTAGTGCAAGTGGGAGATTGAAAGTAGTATGCACACAAGCCAATCATGTTTGATGATAAAGCATATACTTTGTAACAATCTTATTCATTTATTAATAAAAAGTATTAATTTATTAAAGGCTTTTAATTATCTACATGATCTTTGTTTTATAATATGTGATAAACCCATAGTTTTAAGCAATGCTTTTAGAATAATGATGATGATCATTCTAATGAGATCTACATTCTTAGAAAGCTTAAAACTAAAATCGTTCCCAATCATTGGATTACTAAATTGGGGATTAGTGAATCCGGATAGATTGGTACATACGTCGTTCTTGCTCATTGGATGAGGATGATTGATCTCATGATCATTTGTGTGGAGACACTAAAGCAAGTATGTAGGTGCTTATTAGAGAATAAGTTCTTTGAGCGTGGCTCGCTAAGGAATACCTAATGGAGTTTTATTTGCTGTCGATAGGAATTCTGTAGTGATAGTAAGACAAGTGATCCTTGGACTTGAGATCATCATAGTATCTTGTGTATGATGAGTTATACTTTGACTTATTCCTTAAGACCCTTAGGGTATATCAAAGGGTATGCTTGGGTATAATAAGTTGTACATGGAGATAATGTATGATCGATAAAGAATCTACCACTTCTAATAAAAAAGAGAAATGTCTATGTGATTCGATAAATGACAACCCAGTAGTCCTTGGTTGTTAAGGCGGAATGAAATTAGAAAGGAGTTTCTAATTTGCATTATTTGGAGTTGTGCATTTAAGGATCGAAATACATATAATTAAATAAAATAAGACTTGACAAGTAATTCCATGTCTTATATTTAATTGGGACATTGTATGGTGGAAGGATTGAATTAGACGGTAACTATTTACTCAAAGGTTCTTTTTATGATTAATGTTGAAATCTATATTATACGGAAAGTCGTTGATCATTGGGAGGCTTATCCTATTGTAGAATAAATATTATTTATTTAAATAAATTAATTATTTAATTTATTTATTTAAATAAGATTAAATTATTCTAATTGATTTATTCACAACCTAGGTTTAATATGGAGAACCTAAAGGGTCACACCATAAAAGGAAGAATAATTATTTAAGAAGTTAATGGCATAATCGTAATAATATATTAAGTATATTTAATTTAATCTATGGTGATAGAATAAATTAAATAGCTTAATATTTATTATTTAATATTTTAGAAATATTAAATATAAATTAATAAGAGGAGTCTTATTAATATTATTACAATTATTATTATTTTAATTTCTAAAAGAGTTTAGGAATTAATTTAATATAAGTACTCTCATTTATTCCTAATAAGATTAGGAGGTTAAATTAATTAAAAGAGTTTAATTAATTATCCCTAATAAGATTAGGGAGCCTAATTAATTAAAAGAATTTAATTAATTAAATAAACCCAATTCCTTAATTGTTAAGATGGGTTGCCCACATCTATAAATAAGAGGAGTCTTATTATGGGTGGGTATGGGTTGTTGATTTTTTAACATACGTAATAATTCCAATTGTTGGGAGAGTACACCCTTTCTATAGAGATAGAAAAACTAGGGTTTGAGCCAAATACCCATCTTCTTGAATTTTATTCTTCCTTGGTGGATCACCTCAGAGGCCAAACATTTGGGTGGCTAACGTTGATCAAAGGAAGGAACCAAACCCGGTGGATTCAAGATTGAGCTTGAAAGGATTTGGAGGTGAACTTGTACACGAGGAAGCTCGATCTTCAAGGGTATGATTTATTCTTTATCTTTTCGTTTAATTAATAATTGTGCATAAAGGATGATCAAGGGTATATGGTTTGTAAATTTTTAAACTCGATTTTACACGCTCAGCTTAATTTTTTATGCAATTTGATTGCGTTATGAATATTACAAACCTAACAGCTTGGAACTCTTCTAGTTCCCTAGGAACTCTTCAAGCCCAGTAGGCTTGGAACTTCATTTAAAGTCCCTTCGAATAAGGACCCCTCAGGCCCTGGCTACTTGTTGTTGTTGGTGCCTTGCTACTAAGATGTCTTTAAACTTGAACATCTTCTGTACTTAGCAGCTTGGCGTGGTCCTCTTTGCATTCTGCATAGAGTCTGGACCACATCTTCTCTGGTGCAGCTGATCCTCATTCTGTTATGCTCATTTTCATCTGATGTCAGATGTGTACCATCACCATTTAGGCTTGCTAAGTATTTGAGCTTCTGGTAAACTTCGTCTGACACTTAGAAATCCCTGAACCTCTCTTGAATAATTTGTAGACATGGTCATACATCTGTTCTGTTTTAGCTTTTGATTCTAGGTGATTCATAGAGTGGCTCTCTAGATCTTCTTTTTGCTCTGCCACTTTTCTGAATGCTATCATCTTAGCCTTCTCGGCTCTCAGCTTAGCTGCCATCTTCAGTGGAATTCTCATTCTTATTGAGTAAAGATTTTGATTATTCAGTTCCTTCTTCAAAGCTGTTTCACTTCCACCATTGTAGTCTCACTGTCACTGAGACTTGTTATGTTTAGCTCTAGTGAAACTCGTAGAGTTAACACTATAGCATTCCAATAATTCAACGATCCTTGAAGCTCTAGCTAATATAATATCGGGTCAATCATCGTTTGGAATATATCTATTTGAGTGATCATCATGGAAAATGATGCGTAGGTGAGATAATCTCTTGGTGATGTCTTGTTTACAACTTCGTTCCCTTTCTTCCACTTTGGAATCAGAAATTAGGACCTCTTTTCCTTTGACTGGTATCGGTTTGGGAAATAATATAGTCATCACATGAGCATGAACCTTTACCGGAGATCGTACATGCTAAGGATCTATAGGTTGAGATAATCATCGTGTGGCTGAAGATGAAGGAACCTATTTGTGCTTATGAGGATTCATGTGCCTGGAGCTAGAAAAATAGCCTAATCTAGCTGTCCCTGTTTGAATGGGAACTTGAATTGGGCGCTTAATGCCCTGATGATCATTGCCCAACCCTTGTCCAGGGTGATAGCCCAATGACATCATCTCTTGAGTGGCCGACATTACCTCGACAGAAATCTTGGGTGTGAGAGGTGGCGCACCAATGAGATGGTAGTGAGTGTTGCTTACCTCCAAGGCATGGAAACTGATCGGTTCAACTTCTGAATTGAAGCTGATGAGTGGTATATCACCTTATTTAGGACATTTCGGTTCAGCATTAACAGTGATTAGGCTATTGTTGATAATGTACTTGAGTTACAAATGAAGGGTGGAAGGGACGGCTACGGCCATATGAATCCACTGTCTTCCCAAAAGTAGATTATATCCTGTGGCGATTTTGAGCACATGAAAGGATACACTGAAGGTATGTGGACCAATCTCCACAGGTAATTCAATCTCCCCAACAGAATTTCATCGGGAACCATCAAAAGCTTTGATAACTGTATGGCTTCTTTTGATTCT
The DNA here is from genome assembly GCA_020205615.1 of Panax quinquefolius. Lineage (NCBI taxonomy): Eukaryota > Viridiplantae > Streptophyta > Magnoliopsida > Apiales > Araliaceae > Panax > Panax quinquefolius. The sequence goes on from CM035168.1 coordinate 71,799,657, forward strand.
CTTAAGATTGTTATTCATCTTCTCCAAAGTGGCATAAGGATAGATATTCAAAGATGACCCACCATCTATCAGAACTCATCCCACCATGTATCCAGAGGACAGAACCGCTATGTGCAACGACTTGCAATGACCAGTCCCTTCGGGAGGTATGTCGTCATCAGTGAAAGATAACACATTGTTGTTAAAAATGTGATCAACCAAATGCTGGAATTTTTCCACATCCACTGATTTCGACAAATGGGCTTCTTCCAAAACCTTTAGCAAGACCTTCTTGTGATCTTTGGAAGAGAAAACCAAGTCCAGTATGGAAATTTGTTGTGGAGCTTCTCTCAAGCTTAAAACCACATTGGCTTCATTATGGCCCATACTACGAAGGAATTCTTCGATTTTCTCCATAGGAACTTTCCCGTTTGATTTGATGGTAGGCTTCATCACCCGTTGGGGAAGATACAGTGGATTCTCTTTCAACACTGCATCAATTATGTGTGATGTAGATCCTTTAGCCTCTCCATCATTCCATGGGACTTTTTGTAGGCTGACAACATGATATTGTGGTCTGTATGGAAAGATAATTTGCTTTGGTGCACCCTTGATTTGAATTACTTGTATTGTGAGTGGTCTGGTAGCCAAATCATCCTTAGCGGATATAACTGCTACGACGTCCTTCCATTTTGTAAGGCATGTGTTCTCACTCTCGAGTAACAAAGTGTCATCATTTTCCATTTGCAGGATACCGCTGTCAATTAAATTCTGAATGAGATGGCGGAGTGCCCAACATTCTTCTATGATGTGACCACGAGAATAGGAGTGATACTGGCATACTCCATTAGAATTGAACCATCTTAAACGGGGATTGATTGAAGGTAGAAGGGATGTAATTCTTCCTTCACTAATCAACATCTGAAATATCTCCTCCATAGGTTGGCCCAGGTATGTAAATTACCTTCTATTAGTAAAATCCCGACGGGCTTTGGCACTTGCTCTTTTTGCAACTTTATCCTCCAATGTTTCACTTTCTGAAGGCGATGATGGAGTATTCATAACAAAAGGAAGGATACTAGCATGCTCCTAACTGACTAATTGGCGTGTGACTTGATGCTGATGGATCACCAGTTCTGCCAATTGCTCTACTTACTTATAAAGAGCTTTCGACTTTCATTCCATCACAAACTAGAATTGTGTGTAATCCCATTTGTCAACACTGTCCTTGCTGGTTTGGGAGGATTCTCCACCATAATTGGAACTCTGTCCATTGCTCCAATTAATCATATTAACCTCTTCTTCTTTGTGTTGAGGAAGAGGGTTGTCTTGCACATGAGGTTGGTAGGGTTTAGTCACCATGGTCTCCTCGTTGTCGATTAAATCTTGGATCTTGTGTTTCAAGGCCCAGCAATCCCGAGTATCATGTTCTGGAGCTACAACATGATCAACACATTTTCGGTTAGCATTAAAACCCTTGCTATTAAGGTTGGCTGATGGATGAATATGGATAATTTTCTTCTGAGTCGTCAGATGATTGAGAATGTTTTCGAGTGAATCCCCTAAGGGTGTGAACACTCGATTGCTTCTGACTTCTCCACTCCTAGGCAATTGAGGGTTTTGAGACTGTGCTTGAAAGGGGAGTAATTTCTCCTCTAGATAGACAAGTTCTGACTGCCTTTTTGACCTTGTAGTATCAAGGAAACATCCTCTTCTTTTTTTTATGGACCCTCTAGGGGTTGTTTCCATAAGTTCCAGACTGGATGTGCTCAACAACAGCTTTTAAAGCGGCGATGTATTGAATCTTTCCTGACTTCAATCCCATCTTAGTCATCTTTCTATGTTTAATCATTTCAGCAAATGGCTTACCAATGTCAACTAAGACTCTCTCATAGAAGGGAGCTTCTTATATGTCTATGAAGGTCATCACCATTTTCGACTCATTCATAGAGGGAATAACTTGAGCAGCAAGGCACCTCCACCTTTGAGCATATTCTCTAAAAGAGCCATTGGCTTGTTTCTTGACCTTGGTAATTTAGTACCGGTCAGGAGCCATCTGAGAATGGAAGCTGTACTGGCTAAGGAAAGCATGAGCTAGCTCTTCCCAGCAGTGAATCTTGGAGTTGTCTAATCTGGTATACCATAACCTAGATTATCCAGTAAGACTCTTTTGAAACAGCTGCATTCTGAGCTTCTCTTCCTCGGTATAAGATTTGAGTTCTCCAATGAACACCTTCAAATGTGTGTAAGGATCTCCCAACCCATCATATTTTTGAAATTCAGGAGTCTTGAACTTCTCAGGATAATGAACACCAGGGAATATACATAGGTTAGCATATGAAACACTCTCGTGTGTACCAATCCCTTTTATAGACCAAATGGTTTCTTCCATTTGAAGGACTTTCTTCTTGATATCACTGGTGTCATGATCTTCTTTGAGATGGGTGTTTTTAGGAATTTTGTTGGTTTTATCCAACTAAGACTCAGGTATATGAGCTTCTTTATCCGAACCTTGAGTTCTTCCATGTGTAGATGATTTCGCATGTACAAGTATTCGTAGACACTGAGTAGACTGGTATAGTTCTTTAAGTAGAACAGCCAAATCTGTAATTTGTTTGCTTAATCCGTCAAACTCCTCACGAGAGACAAGAACCGGATTAGTTTGATCAGATGAAGACAAAATTGGCTGTAGGCTCGTTGACTTTTTGGACTTTGAGTGGGTAACAGGCTCAATTATTTCCCTAGAAAAAACTTATGTAGTTTAGTCTTAGCGAATGTATAAATGTTTACATGCTATACGATGTGTCCATTTTAGGAATATTATCCTGCAAAATAGATGTCAGTTGTTTGTAAGATAGCATGGTAAAAAAGGAATGCATGTACACATTTTCCTTCATATTTTCCATTACATAGAGATTGACATGGAATGAAATTTCAAGTAATTTAATTTATAAGTAATTGAAATGGGAAAGTATGAAGAGACTTCCCTCTGCGTTTGGTTTATCAGAGGTTGACCTATCTTAGGTTACTCTCGCGGCTTTTTGGCATGAAGGTTCCCATATCATTATAATTTACTTGACATGATTTTAATCCGGTCTTTCAACTAGAGCGAATCTGGGTGGTGCCTTTCCTGAGCCTCATTGGAATTAGTCTCCCTACGAGTCCAGTAATCAAACACCGATAGGATAGCCTCCTGGTGGAGGAACCACACAACATACATTCACATGCAACGTGTCTCACCGTTATGAGAATGATGACATATGCGAAGCACTAATATCGTATACAGATATAGTGTAAAACATTAAGTGCAGTAAGTAAATGCATTCATACACATTCATCAAAAATGTAAATGCACCATCCACACACAAACATATAACAATTTTGAAAAGTTTGTAGTAGCGGCTTAAGTCCTCTTTGTAACAACCCGAATTTTTATAAGTTATTAAAATAGGAATTTAATAATTAAAATTCTTATTATGAGATGTTTTGAGTTTGATTATGTATATATACGTGCTATATATTTTGAAATATGTGATCTGGTGTGAAGAGAAATATATATTCATATATTGGGAAAGTGAGGTTTAATAGTTGAGTTAATTATTGAAGGAATTAAATGAATTTTGTAATTAATCTTAAATATTTATTGAATTGAATAAATATTTTAAATAATTTATTTATTGAGAAAATAAATAATTTATGAAATTATGGTATAATAATTTAGTTACGTGTGTATGATAATTAAGTTAAAGCAAAGGTAAATTTTATTCTTTGAAGATTTAATTTAATGAATTAATTAAATTAAATGAGTTGTTTAATATTAAAGAAAATAAGTAAATTAAATAAAACGATGTTTAAGTCTAATTTATTAATTAAATTAGATATATGATTATTTATTAATCATCAAAAGAATTATAATAAAAATTATAATTATTATTGTAAGTTATGAAAATTGGTTACAGGTGTAACAAATAAAAACTATATAACATAATATTATTAAAATAAACTAGTGGGGAATAATTGGGTGTAGCCAAACAAGGCCTTGTGGACTTTGGCTTATTGTAACTGGCGTATTGTTTTGCTAACGGAAGAATAAGGGTGAAAGCTATATCTGTAATGCCCCGAAATTCGGTCTATTTTCGCATCCGGATTTCATACATCACGATCCCATCTTCTTCCAAACATACATCATTATATAACTAAATATAACAACATACATCCTCAAATCCCAGGTTCTAAAACCTTATAACCTCTTTCATTAAAAATAATGATAATTACATTATTCTTTACATATTGTACAAGTGACTTATATTCGCCACCAAGGATACATAATCATTCATTAAACTATTCAGTACAAGAAAACCGGCTAATTCCGACGGAAATATCCGTTAGACATAAGCCTATTTAGTCAAAAATATATTATTTCCGACAAAAATAGCCGTCAGATATTCGGTCGTAAATAATCGCGTCGAAAATAAAATTCATTGAAAATTTCGTTGGACTTTCATTATCCTCGACGAAAGTATCTCCGACGGATGTTCGTCGAACATTAACTATCTTTGACATAATATATAGGACGAAACTTTTCGTCGAATTTAACGGATGCCTATTTCCGACGAACTTATTCCCTCAGACTTATTCTATTTCCGACCGAAAACTAAAATAATCAGATATTTATTAAAATTATCTGATTATTAACTTCGACAAAATTTGCGTCGGAGATAGCATTGTTACGACGGATATATTCCATCGCAATTAACGTTTGTTCGACTAAAAATTAGGACATTTCGCCATTTATTAAAAATTGATTATTTGTTAACTCCGAGGGACGTTCCGTCGAGCATACCCTATTCTGTCAAAATTAATTTTTTTTTTTTTAAAATACAGATTTTAAAAGTTCAGTTTCCTGGTGTTTAAACCAGTTAATGTACCTGTAACCTGTCAAAACCCAATAAAAAGTAATTAAACATGTATCTCACATTCAAATATGCAACGTAGCACTAAAACGTAATCTTCAACTCATTATCATTCACATTCACATTCAAATATCCACCAAAACGTATTATAAGCTAACCAATTACAAATATAAGCTAATGTTCCATAAATGTTAAACAATATAATTTACAATACTTCTACAGATGCAATTAGATAATACAATATATACAAAAGTTTTACAATAACATGAATATATACAAATGAACTATAAACTAGTAAAATCATCTAAGTGAGGTGAACAATGACGCTGCCTCGTGTATGGAAATCGCCGTGTTCTCGCGCTCATCATCATACACCGCTTCGCCATCGCCACCTGTTGATAGAATCAAAATATAAATCATTAGTCCGTATATATATATATATATATATATATATATATGTGTGTGTGTGTGTGTGTGTGTGAGAGAGAGAGAGAGAGAGAGATAGAGAATTAACAAACTAGCCTTAATTGAAAAACATAAACTATAAGAATACCTGAGTAGGTGGGGGCGGACGAAAAGCCTCCTCCAAGAGGGTAATCACCATCCGGAGCATCTCGGCGCTCCAAGCGTCGAACTGCTACCGTGGTAATCTCATACTCTCTGCAGAGGCCCCTACTATAATATCCTGAGCAATATGGTGAAGACGAGAACTAGAAGGCAACTGCTAACGCCGAAAGACTGGATCGATACGGAACCTATCCGACACGGCCCCTATCAACCGCCGAAAGATATCGTCATCTAAGCCAGCGCCTGCATGAGATAGTCCGACATGTGCTCTCGGACGCTGTGTGACGCCCCCAAAATAGGTCCATTCCATCCAACCCATTCTGAGTTGCCAAATACATGGTACAGAAATAACTACAACTTTATTAATACATTTGTTGTGCAAAATACGACAACATATATACTGTGAGTTTAAATACAATTATTGTCTTCTAGACAATATACATACCCAAATAAATCCTTATCACAATTATTTATACATTATTTTACAAAAATGGTGAGGACTACTAAACAACTCTCTCTAGAACCTTCATTCCATACCCCGACTAGTACTCGCTACATTCTCGCCTCCTGAGAAGAAAAATGGAACAAAAAGGAAAAGGGTAAGCTCAACTAGCCCAATAAAGAATATTATGACTAAGATAATATACAACAAATTATCGTTAGTCTTCAACAGGAAAAAATCTAATTGAATACAATAGACAACCAGTTTTAAATCAATCTTCGCAGCGGAAATAATAATTCATTAGAAGAGTTAAGTAGAGAATGCAAACTACTATCTTCTATATAAGACCCCGAAAATTTTTTAAATAAAAAGGAATTTCCTTTATTTATTATTTTGAAATAGTAAGGGTGGATTTGATTAATGTGGTTAGTTATGGGTAAAATGCGCAAATATTTCAAAATAAGCAAGTGGTTATAAAATATTCATTGTTGTTGGGAATATTCGTTTGGTCGTGGAATATTCGTCTTTGTCTTGGGAATATTAAATCGTAATTAGCGAAATGCCACCATGTGGGCCCATAACGGAAAGCGATTGGATGAAGAAAACGACAAATATAAGTTGGTTAAAAAATAACGGCGTAGTTGTTACCGTTAAGACTGTTGGAATACCCGGTGGTTAAAATACAGTAATACGCGTGGTTGCACAGTAGCACACGGTATTGCACAGTATTGTTGAATTATTGATCCTTACGTAAGAAGGCACTACTCAATAATTTTCACAGTAGTTACTGTTCAATATTTTATTTTATTGATTCAATAATTGCTGCGTTGATATTTTATATTATTGTTGTTCAATAATTGTCACTGCACATTATCTCCATTATCAGATCAATAATTCATATTATTTAAATAATATTATTAGATAACATTATTGGCAATGTCTAGAAAGTTCTGTCAAGGAGAGGTTTGGTCACCTAATTGCGCGCCAGTAAGGAGAAATCCTTATCGGAAAGCCCCCTCTTTCCTGGGAACGGCCTGGTTGTCATAATTGTGATTCTGTAATATTATTTGTGAATAATTAATTATTGATTTATATGATAAGAAAATATTTATAAATGATGGATTTATTTGTTTTATGTGGTTATAATTGAATGATTTAATGTTGAGGTGTTTTATCAGTAATTTTGTCGGAATGGAGGTATTAAAAATCAAATCAGTATTTTTACGATATATTGCGTGAGTTATAATTTTTAATCCGACCGTTGGATCGTTGTAATTTTTGGATATGTTATACATACATAAGTTGAGTATATGTCCACAAATTTTGAACCGTTAAAAATGAACGAATGATTTGTTATGAATTTTAAGAGGTGACTGATTCAGAAATTAGGTTATAAATGATTTTGGTGGAAAATTCTAGAATTGGTGGGCCCCACTTGTGGTTGGTGAAAAAAATGTGCTGAATTTTATTTCAAATGTGGTGGGTGGCAATAGTAGTGAGTAAAGCCATCAGTAGCAGGTGTCAAGTCCGCTTGGTACGGCTAACATTTTCCTATAAATAGAGGGCTAAGTTAGAATTGAAAATCACACCGTAAACAAGTTTTCTCTCTTTCTCTCTATATTATCGAGTGTATTTTGTGAGTATTTTTAGTATACTTTGAGTATTGTTAGAGGCGGTGCAAGTTCTCTTCAAAGACTATATCGTGTTTCAAATTTAGAAGTCTTGATCTTTCGAGGTAAGGGATGTTATTTTCTTCTCGGATGATATTATTTCTTCAATATCATTATCTTTGAAATATTGGTTGGAACTTTTTATCAAATTTGAAACTTTTTCATGTCTGGGGTTACTTATTCACGAGTTACTATTCACGAGTTACTATTCATGAGTTACTATTCACGAAGTTACTATTCATGAAGCGTGAAGATGTTTTTATGGAATTTCTATCTTTTGGTGTCTGAGTTCTTATTCACGATACTAAGAGACTATTCACTTAACGACTAAGACTATTCAACCGAAAAATGAAAATTTTCTTTTTCGTCTAAAATATCTATTTTGGATACTAGCTTTGATTGTATCCATGTTTTGATCATTCTTGAATTTTACACCACTATGATTATTTTTTAGGTATTTTGGGCGTGGATAAAACCAATCTGAATCCTTAATCCTTGTCATTTTGTTTTCATCGATTCGTGCTTTTAAAAATATTTTCATCATCCTCGTCTTAAATGATGATATTATTGAATATCTTTGGGCTCAGAGTAAAAAGATGAATGATTTGAAGAATATCTTTGGCTGTAGTGCAAAAGATGAGCAGTGTTTAAATGAACATGATCGATCGATGAATATCTTTGGCCTTTAGTGCAAAGATGAACAGTGTTGAGATGAACATGACCGATCGATGAATATCTTTGGCTGTCAGAGTGCAAAGATGAATATTTGATTTGAGATGAATATTGATTGATGTTACAGGATAAAATATTGATGATGGACCGTTAAATTCATAGATTATAGTAGATTTCATTCTCTACGTAACTCTTCTATGAATTATTATTTCACCGCGAATATTGATCCGAAACTTGTTGTCTATTGTATTCTATCGATTTTTTCTCGTTGAAGACTAACGATAATTTGTTCTATATTATCTTAGTCATAACATTCTTTCTTTGGGCTAGTTGAGCTCACCCTTTTCCTTTTGTTCCATTTTTTCTTCTCGGGGAGGCGAGAATGTAATGAGTACTAGTCGGGGTATGGAATGAAGGTTCTAGAGAGAGTTGTTTAGTAGTCCTCACCATTTTTGTAAAATAATGTATCAATAAATATGATGGGGATTTATTTGAGTATAGATATTTTCTAGAAGATAATATTTGTATTCAAACTCACAGTTTTACTGTTGTAATAATAAAGTTGTAGTTGTTTCTGTACCATGTTTTTGGCGACTCAGAATGGGTTGGATGGAATGGACCTATTTTGGGGGCGTCACATTCTATATATGAATTTAAAAGTCCATCGTCGATATTTTATCCCTGTAACATCAATCAATATATATCTGGAATCAAATATTCATCTTTGCACTACATGCCAAAGATATTCATCAGTTGGTCATGTTCATCTAAACACCTATTCATCTTTCCACTACGGGCCAAAGATATTAATCAGTCGGTCATGTTCATCTCAACACCTATTCATCTTTGCACTACAGGCCAAAGATATTCATTAAGAAATCATTAATCTTTGCACTACAGGCCAAAGATATTCAGTAATATAATCATTTAGGACTAAGGATGATGAAAAATATTTTAAAGGAAACGAATCCAGTGAAACAAAAGAACAAATATTAAGGATTCGTATTTTAAACAACCCAAGTTCAAAAATACTTCATAAGTAATCAGAGTGGAGTAAAATTCAAGAATGATCAAAATATGGATACAATCAAAGCTAGTATCCATAATAGATATTTTGGACAAAAGGAAGAAATTTCATTTTTCGGTGAATAGTGTCGTATTCGTGAATAGTGCCGTATACGTGAATAGTAACTCCGACACCAAAAGATAAAAATTTCACAAAAAAACATCTTCACGCTTCGTGAATAGTACTCGTGAATAGTAACTCATGAATAGTAACTCGTGAATAGTAACTCTTGAATAGTAACCCCGACATGAAAAAGTTCCAAATTCGATAAAAATTTCCAACCAATATTCCGGCATAATGATATTAAAGAAATAATATCATTTTCGAAAAAAATAACATCCCTTACCTCGAAAGACAGTACTTCTAGTTGAAACACCGGATATAGGCTATGACTTGAACATGCACCGTATAGCAATACTCAAAATACTCACAAGAATACGCTCGATAATATAGAGAGAGAAAACTTCAGTTTCTGGCGTGATTTTCAATTCTAACCTAAGCACCCTATTCATAGGAAAATGCTTAGAACACCAAAGTAGAAAATTTAATATAATATTAATATTTACAAAACACATTCCTACGCCCACTTTGAAATCCGATTTCAGCCACCAAGCACATGTTAAAGATGGCCACCAACATTTGAAAAACGTTTTTCCTATTTTAAATATTTTAAACTTCCAAAAATCAATTATTTCGGAGCTTCGGAACTTCAATAATTCATAATAAATAGCCCTTTTATCAGAAAATTCGAATCTCACTTTTTTTTATAGGAAATTCAATTCTCTACAACTTTGCAGAAGAAAGTTTTTCTAAATTCCAAACAGAAATTGACCTAAATCTATAAACGGGCGATTTTACTGTGTTATAATCAAATTTTTGATTAATAATTGTGTCCACCAACACAAAAAATATGTGTTAAACATTTAATGCCACAAAAATACTCTTCCTCCTCATATACTCATATATCCCACATTCATTATAAAAATATCACCATTAATATATTATTAAAATAATATATTTAAATGAATTATTTTATCAGAAAAAGATAAAATATTAATTTTCAACAATTGTCACATTAAAAATTTTCTCCATCTATATCCACATAAAATCAATATTTTCCTCATCATATAAATCAATAATTAATTATTCACAAATAATATTACAGAATCACAAGATCGCAACGGTGCCGCTCCCAAGAAAGAGGGGCTTTCAATAAGAATTTCTCTCATCTTGCGCCGCAATTAGGTGACTAAACCTCTCCTTAGACAGAACTTTCTAGACATTGCCAATAATGTTATCTAATAATATTATTCAAATAATATGAATTATTGCTTCGATAATGGAAAATACTGTGTAATGACAATTTATTGAAACAACAGTAATATAAAATATCAATGCAACAATTATTGAATCAATAAAATAAAATACTGAACAGTAATTACTGTAACAATTATTGAGTAGTGCCTTCTTATGTAAGAATCAATAATTGGTGCAATACCGTGTGCTACTGTTTAACAACGCGTATTAGTGTGTTTTAACCACCGGGTATTCCAACAGTATTAACGGTAACGTCGTTATTTATAAACAACTTATATTTATCGTTTTCTTCATCCAATCACTTTCCGTTATGGGGCCCACAAAAGATCGCTACCGTCGCATTTAATATTCCCCCGACAATCTTAATATTCCACGACCAAACGAATATTCCCAAACAATAATGAATATTTTATAACCACTTGCTTATTCAAATATTTGCTTATTTTACCCATAACTATCCACATTAATCAAATCAACCCTTACTATTTCAAAATAATAAATAGAGGAAAATAAATTTCATTTATTAATAATTTGGGGTCTTACAACCTCCCTCCTTATGAAATTTCGTCCTCGAAATTGACGTGACGATTCGTGTGTTTCAAAAGATGAGAATACCTCGCTTTCATTTCCGCTTTCCAACTCCCGTGTCATTTCCTCAATAGCATGGTTTCTCCACGAAACTTTAACTTGTGGTATAACCTCGGTACATAGGACATATTCTTTCCTATCCAAGATCTTGATAGGTTCCTCCTCGTACGTTAAGTCTTCGGCTATCTCGTTCGGTTCTAACTTAATCACGTGGTTCGGGTCGTCCACATATTTATGTAACATCGATACGTGAAAAACGTTATGAACACGCATCATACTTGGCAGTAAAACGAGTCTATAGGCCACAGTTCCTATTCGATCGAGAATTTCAAATGGATTAATAAATCGAAGGTTTGAGCTTTCCTCACCTCACCGATTCTCACTTTTGAAATAACAACTTCTTGCACCTCCTTCTTCAAATTCATCAGCTCCGTTGTGTAGCTTGAACAGCTTTAACTTTATCGATTAAAGTCGATTATACTCATATATCATCACGTGGGTACCTAGAGTTTTCATCTCCATCTCTAATATTTGTAAATTATACGAAATTAGTCTTTGACAATATCGTACTCGTACTTGTATACGATCTTCTACTCAACACGTCAGCTACCACGTTCGCTTTTCCAAGATGGCATGGTCAGAACATGTGCTAAAATGAGTCTCCTCTTGAGTTCTTCGAAGCTCTTCCCACATTCCTTGCTCCATTTAAATTTTGTATCTCTATTAGTCAGTTGCGTTAATGGAATAGCGATTCGAGAATATCCTTCAACGAATCTCCGATAATAACCAACTAAGCCTAGAAAGCTAGGTATTTCAATTACCGACTTGGGTTGTTCTCAACTGTGACACATATCCCAACCTTGGATAGCACGTTATAATGACACCTATCAGTTTACTATCGCATGAATATGGTGTCCCCTATGGAGAGTCTGGCATTGGTGCATTCCACAAAGGAAGTCACCAGATAAAGGCTCAGGTACCAAATTCTATAGTTGAATTTTTAACTCCTGAAGTTCAATAGGAGTCATTCGATATGAGATTTTAGAAATGAGTTTTGTACCGGGTTCAAAGTCGATAAAAAATTTAATATCGGGCTTTGGGAGTAAGCCAAGAAATTCTTCAGGAAATACGTTAGGAAAAATCAATAACAACAGGAATATTATTCAAATCTGACGTGTCTTTATTCAAATCTATAACATGGACTAAGAAAACTTGACATCCGTAATAAACGAATGACTTCATGGCTTGATATGAAAATGTTTGACTACAATGGTTTGATTGCTTGAATTCGAATAACAAGTTTCTTAGGAATATGAAAACTAACAACTTTACGAAAGTAATCAATTTCGGTATGATGAGTAGTTAACCTTAAAATCACATCAAAAGAAAATATCTCTATAAAAATAAGGTTAACAGGTAATGTGATAGTGCGAACTTGAATCAAGCAAGATTTCTAAACAACGGATGTAATGAAAGTTTCTCCTAATGGAGTCTCCATAAATAGGTCAAAGTCTAATTTCTCCGTAGTCAAGTTCAAACGTTGAGCGCAAGTAAGAGAGATAAAAGAATGGGTAGAACTGGTATCTAGTAAGGTATAACTTCGCAAGAATTTATAATTAACTAACCCGTGCTAACTTCGTTCGGGTTCCTCGTGATTTTGACCATCACGACAAACGCTCTTCCAGAACCGATTGACTTTGACTTTTTCGGGACATCCTTTTGAGTCACCATTCTACATTGGATCTGGTTTTGATACCGCATAATCTCGAGCGATATGTCCTTCTTTTCCACAATTATAACATACCTTAAACTGTTGTGGGCGCTTAATGATATGTCCCTCTTTCCTACATTTGTAACATACGATTGGTGGTCTTTCTCCTCCCTGGAAACAGATTAAGCATCGGTAATCGACGCCTTCACATGGTCGTTGTTGAATCTCCTCTTTTAAAATCTCTTCCCGACTCGCTTCTTCTATTTTCATGGCTACGATTACCACCAGAGTGGTTACCTCCTTTGTCCGTATTCTTCTTTCTCGCCTGGTTATCGTTATTCGATGATCGCTATCTTCAGATGATCCTCGTTATGGTCCCACGGTTGAACGTATTTTCGTTATCTCGCTTTAACAACTGAGCCCTATTGACAACATCTGAATAGAGAGAAAATTTATGAGAAATGAGATACTGACATATGCCGGGTTTCAAACCTCTTAGAAACATCCGCGTCATACGTTCCTCATTCTCCACCAAATGAGGTGCAAACCTCGATAACTCCGCGCGAACTCGCCAGATCGGGACACCGTCATGTTATTCTCGCTCGCCTAATAAACTCCACTTCCTTCATATGGCTTAATACTTTCGTGGAAGTACTTGTCATTGAACTATTTTTGAAACGTCTCCATACGACATGCCGAGTGCAAATTGGATGGGTACGCTTCACGATTCCCACCAAAGAATCGCCGCCACTTTAACATAAAGGTGGCGAATGGAACCTTCTGTTCTCTCCGCATCCCATGACATCGAATATCTTGGTAATTTGCTTGACCCATGTTTCCGCCATGATCGGATCCGCTTTCCCGTAATTCTAGTGGTCCCAACTCTTTGAAGCGCTTGATCGTGACCACCCGTGAATTGCTATCATTTCCTCCTCAGTATTTTGAACACGAGTCTCCTCGTCGATTTTGCATGAATCGCAAAAAGCTTCTAAACATCCCCTCGCTCATCATCGCTTTCAGTGGTGTTGTTCACAGGAGGTACATTGCCAGCCTGTTGCACGTTCTCCTCATTGGTAAGTATAGGCATCTCCACGATCTCATTTACTCCACTGTTAATATTCTCAGTCGACATTCTCAAATACTGTCATAAAATATGGGTTAATTAAGGAAATCAATATATCACATAATATCCCTATATACTAACCAACTAACAAATAAGCTTAGGTAGAACACACTAGCGAAGGATTTACTCGTCTCTCCCCTCCTAGTTCTATTCCACGATCTCCGCCAGAGATCATATCCCTAAGCTCTGATACCAACTGTGACGCCCCCAAAATAGGTCCATTCCATCCAACCCATTCTGAGTCGCCAAATACATGGCACAGAAATAACTATAACTTTATTAATACATTTGTCATGCAAAATACGACAACATATATACTGTGAGTTTAAATACAATTATTGTCTTCTAGACAATATACATACCCAAATAAATCCTCATCACAATTATTTATACATTATTTTACAAAAATGGTGAGGACTACTAAACAACTCTCTCTAGAACCTTCATTCCATACCCCGACTAGTACTCGCTACATTCTCGCCTCTTGAGAAGAAAAATGGAACAAAAAGGAAAAGGGTGAGCTCAACTAGCCCAAGTAAAGAATATTATGACTAAGATAATATAAAACAAATTATCGTTAGTCTTCAACAGGAAAAATCTAATAGAATACAATAGACAACCAGTTTTAAATCAATCTTCGCAGCGGAAATAATAATTCATTAGAAGAGTTAAGTAGAGAATGCAAACTACTATATTCTATATATGAATTTAAAAGTCCATCGTCGATATTTTATCCCTGTAACATCAATCAATATATATCTGGAATCAAATATTCATCTTTGCACTACATGCCAAAGATATTCATCAGTTGGTCACGTTCATCTAAACACCTGTTCATCTTTGCACTATGGGCCAAAGATATTCATCAAGAAATCATTCATCTTTGCACTACAAAAGCCAAAGATATTCAAGAATATCATCATTTAGGACCGAGGATGATGAAAAATATTTTAAAGAAAACGAATCCGATTGAAACAAAAGAACAATATTAAGGATTCAGTATTTTAAACAATCCAAGTTCAAAAATACTTCATAAGTAATCAGAGTAGAGTAAAATTCAAGAATGATCAAAACATAGATACAATCAAAGCTAGTATCCATAATAGATATTTTGGACAAAAAGAAGAAGTTTCATTTTTCGGTGAATAGTGTCAGATTCGTGAATAAGTGCCAGATATCGTGAATAGTAACTCCGACACCAAAAGATAGAAATTTTACAAAAAACATCTTCACGCTTCGTGAATAGTACTCGTAAATAGTAACTCGTGAATAAGAACTCATGAATAGTAACTCGTGAATAGTAACTCATGAATAGTAACTCTCATGAATAGTAACCCCGACATGAAAAAGTTCCAAATTTGATAAAAAATTCAACCAATATTTCTAAGATAATGATATTGAAGAAATAATATCATTTTCGAATAAAATAACATCCCTTACCTCGAAAGACAAGACTTAGTTGAAACAGGATATAGGCAATGACTTGAACTTGACAAGAGATAGCAATACTCAAAGTATACTCAAAATACTCACAAGAATACGCCGATAATATAGAGAGAGAAAACTTGATTTCGGTGTGATTTTCAATTCTAACCCAAGCACCCTATTTATAGGAAAATGCTTAACACACCAAAGTAGAAAATTTAATATAATATTAATATTTACAAAACACATTCCTACGCCCACTTTGAAATCTGATTTTAGCCACCAAGCACATGTTAAAGATGGCCACCAACATTTGGAAAACGTTTTTCCTATTTTAAATATTTTAAACTTCCAAAAATCAATTATTTCGGAGCTTCGAAACTTCAATAATTCATAATAAATAGCCCTTTTATCAGAAAATTGAATCTTGCGCCTTTTATTGAAATTCAATTCTCTACAACTTTGCGTAAGAAAGTTTTTCCAAATTCCAAATGTAAATTGACCGAAATCAATAAAGCAAGCGATTTTACTGTGCTATAATCAAATTTCTACCAATAATTTTGTCCACCAACACACAAAATATTTGTTAAACATTTAATGCCACAAAATACTCTTCCTCCTCATATACTCATATATCCCACATTCATTATAAAAATATCACCGTTAATATATTATTAAAATATTATATTTAAATGAATTATTTTATCAGAAAAAGATAAAATATTAATTTTCAACAATTGTCACATTAAAAAATTTCTCCATCTATATCCACATAAAATCAATATTTTCCTCATCATATAAATCAATAATTAATTATTCACAAATAATATTACAGAATCACAAGATCGCTTGTGCCGTAGTTCTCGTGAAAGAGGGGCTATCCAATAAGAATTTCTCCTTCATCATGGCGTAATTAGGTGACCAAACCTCTCCTTAGACAGAACTTTCTAGATATTGCCAATAATATTATCTAATAATATTATTCAGATAATATGAATTATTGCTTTGATAATGGAAAATACTGTGTAATGACAATTTATTGAAACAACAGTAATATAAAATATCAATGCAACAATTATTGAATCAATAAAATAAAATATTGAACAGTAATTACTGTAACAATTATTGAGTAGTGCCTTCTTACGTAAGAATCAATAATTGGTGCAATACTGTGCCATCGCTCAACAACGCAGATTAGTGTGTTTTATCCACCGGGTATTCCAACAAGATAATTCAGAACGCCGTTATTTATAAACAACTTATATTTGTCGTTTTCTTCATCCAATCACTCAAGTTATGGGGCCCATTAAAAAGATCGCTACTCGTCGCATTTAATATTCTTCGACAAAGATTTAATATTCCACGACCAAACTAATATTCCCGGACAATAATGAATATTTTATTACCACTTGCTTATTCGAAATATTTTATGATTTTACCCATAACTATCCACATTAATCAAATCAACCCTTACTATTTCAAAATAATAAATAGAGGAAAAAAATTTCATTTATTAATAATTTGGGGTCTTACACGTTGGCTCTGGCTGGAGCTTATAAAGAGATACAAATTTGATTACTAATAATAATTTACATAATGTGATAAATTCGGATAATTTCGTGAAACATAAAAAAATATTACCTCCAGGAAGTGTATATGCGGGTATCCTCGGCAGACCAAACACTTGATATCTGTCGGTACTGCTAGTAGGGGGATCCTGAGACGCGACCCATAGTCTCAGCTCCTCATCCCGATCTAATACAATATCGGGAAGAGGGGTGACGAAATCTAACGGCTCAGAACCTCTCCTAATAGTCTCCAGCTCAGCTATACGCTCATCCCCGAGCCTCTGAAATTGATCTTGTAATGTATTTCGTATACGTATGTTAATTATATCATTTTATTTACTGTTGAATATTATTAAAAGCTAAATAGTTAGATGAGTTTTACCCGTATAGCTAAAGCTGCGTGAGACAAAGCACACTCGTCATTATGCGTGTGGGCTCGATCCCAAAACTCTAGAATGGTAAGATCTCGGCCCAAGGTCCTCCCCAATGCCTAATAAAATCATTTATAAAATAGGTCATAAGTATTTGTGTGAGAACTTGACACATAAATAACTAAATACAACAAACATACCATCTTCGCCTCCTCGAACAACTAAGAACCAGTGGTGTGTACTATCCAAAGCTGACCATGGTTCTTCTTTGCCTGCTCAGACTTTTTCTTGAAGTCATCAGCCTCCCAGTGCGCACACATAGCCTCCAAACTAAATCGGAGACTATGCGAGGCTGATGATTTCTAATGGTGGTCCCGGGCTGGTCCACAACTTCCCAGGCTGCCTTCTATCGCATCTCATACAGCCATCCCGGATACAACGCGACCCCAGATTTAGATAGCAACTTGTAAAAGGCAGCAACTGTATCATTTGAAACTTGATTCGCACTACTTGAAGAAGGTTCATATTCAGCCCAGTCAATAGTAGTAGGGCCATAAGCATCGACCAACATCTCAACTAGATCATAGTTTTCGATGTATGAATCTCGTGGAATTGGTTGTTTCACAATATTTTTAATCACTTCTGATTCCCCGTGATGAGTCCATATGAAGTACCCATCCACAAAACCAAAAGAAAATAAGTCGAATTTAATCTCGTCGACTTTCTTCCAAATAAGATTTTTACACTTGACACACGGGCATCGCATCTTCCTGTTCGGATCATCCGTATGTTCTAGTGCTTTGTTCAAGAAATCTAAAACCCCAACACGATAAGCTGAGACTAATCCCCTCCCATCACTGGGCATCCTACGATACATCCAACTTCGGTCGGCTGACATTTTTAACTACACAGAAGTACGCATTAAGCTAATTTGGATATTCATACGTGAATTAGATTTACCAAGTATCTCTATAGGACAGGGGTAAGGCTTCTATCCCATTATTGGATTCGTCTCGTCACTAGTGCAAACACATTAAGTACGTTTCATGAGCTTCAAGAAAATTTTGGCAGCACCTCCCTATGTTCTCCAAGCAGACAAAATAGACTAAGATAACTTAATCTAAGTATGCACTCAGAGAACATATAGAGATAACAGTCGATTAATCCTCAAAATAACAATAAATGTACCATTTCGTATTTGCACCGGCCTAAGTGAGAGACATAACATCCAATAACAGTCCCAAACTGGGGACTGTTCGACATTCACCCCTATTGAGTGTATGTCAAATGGGTTTCTAAGTTTCAAATTATAGTACATATATAATTGAAAATGCTACTTAGTTTATTAAAAATTGTGGCAAACTACACAAATGCTACTTAGTTTATGAGAATTATTATGTGGAATATCTACTTGAGTCGACAACCGAGAAAAAAAGGGTCGTAGTTCCTGTTGTGTCCTATACTAAAATAATAAAGTTAATTCAATTACTGCAAACATTCCTCACTATTCCATCATAACAGATGACAACATCCCGAAGGAGTTCCATTAATTATTGAACAAAGTTTACGACTTAAGCGACCCTCAGATGAGCGAGCGATCACTTCTACGCTAAGAATGAATCATCTCCCTATATGGGTCCAATCCATGATATAGACAGCTTCTCACCACTCCGAATTCCTCAAATGGATAGTTCTCATACAAGAGGTGATATATTCTATGAGAACTACCCATCTGAGGAATTCGGAGTGGGGAGAAGCTGTTTATATCATGGATTGGACCCATATGGGGAGATGATTCAATCCTATGAGAGAAGTGATCGTTCGCTCATTTAGAGGGTTGCTTAACCTAGAACTTTGTTCAACAACTTACTAGCACTCCTTCCGAATGTTGCCTTCTATTATGATGGAACAGTGAGGAATTTCTGCAGTAATTCAATTACCTTTATTATTCGAGTATAGGACACAACACAGGAACTATGACCCCTTTTTTTTATTGTTACCGAGGAACCGGTTAGAGTACTATTAGCTGCAACTGCTATGTCGAAACCTACATACAAGAAAGAGTACATATATGTAGGGAGAGTATTATTGCATTTATAAATTGAAAATTGTGGCAAACTAAGCAAATGCTACTCAGTTTATTTTGCCAATGATAAACTAAGTAAGTGGTACTTAGTTTATGAGAATTGTTATTTAGAATCAATAGAGACTACTACTGTTCGACATTCATTCCTATCTACTTAATTTATTTTGCCAATTAATGATAAACTAAGTAAGTGGTACTTAGTTTATGAGAATTGTTATTTGAAATCTATAGAGACTACGTATTGTTCAACATTCACTCCTACTTGTCAAACAGATTTCTAGTTAAGTTCCAAAGTATATTATTTTACTTAATCAAAAACATTCTTATTCAGTTTCTTCTATAGTATATTATATTATAGTATATATTTGGTTTATTTATTTATTAAATTTAATTTATCTTGTATTATATTATATAGTTTTTAATTTTTTTACTAAATTGTTATTAAATTTAATTTAAATTATTTTAATTAAATTATATTATATTATATTTTATTCTAATTTTATTCTATTATTTTTATTTTATTTTACGTTTTATTGTATTATATTTTATTTATATTATATTATATATTTTAAAATATTTTTTATTAAATTTAATTTATTTATTAAATTAAATTTTATTTATTTTTCATTATATTTTATTAAATTTAAATTATTATAATTTATTATTATTATTTTGTATTTTATTTTATTTTATCTTATTATTACTCATATTATATTATTTTATTTAATGTATTTTATTTATTTATTAGATATAATTTAAGTTATTTCATTTAGGAACAATTATTTTATTTTAATTTAATTATTTTATTTTATTTCATTTCATTTTATCTTAAATTATCTTATCTTATGTTATTTAATGTTATTATTTTATATTATATTATCTTATATTATTTTATATATATTTATATTATTTATAATATTATTTTATTTTATTTAGTAGTACAAAACTAAGTACATATTACTATAAACTAGGTTATTTTAGTATTAGAAAATTAATTAAGTAACATATTTGAATAGTTACATGGACCCACAAAATTTGCAATTGAAGACTTCTGTCAGAAATTTAGTTAGAAATTCCATCGGAAATATCAAATACACTCAATTATAATAAGCTGTAATTGCATACAGAAAAACAAATTGAAACATTTACCAGATGTTATACACTAAACAGAAGCTGCAATCCCAATTTGCACAACAGTTTGCATAACAGTTAGGCATAATACAATTTTTGGCAACCCAATTTTCCCAACAGTTAGTCAATTAACACAAATAATAACCCTTATAATTTCAGCAAAACACAAATATATATAACCCATTTCGGCAGAACACTGCAAATAACCCATTTCGTGAGAACACAAATAATAATCCTTATATTGACAATTACCAATTTCTGCAATGAATCCAAAATATATATAGTAGCAGTAATTATCATCAATAGTATATATATATATATATATATATATATATATATATGTAGTACCACTTTCAGTGCAATATGCACAATATAGGGCATGAAATTATACAAATAAACCATTACTAACCTTAGGCCTTAGCTAGTTTAAAAATTGGTTAAAGGAGGAGAAGGAGATATCAGAGTTCAACCCGGCTGAACGCTGTAGTCGTCGACGCCTGCGTAGTAAGTGGAGGGTCGCACAAGAAGGACGTTGTGTGGAAGGGTGGCTGCGGTGAAATGAAGTCAGAGTGGTGAAGACAGAGAGAAAGAGAGAGACGAACGTACGGTGGCAGGGGTAAAGGGGTGGCGGGGAACCGACGATGATCGGATGGGTGGGGTGGGGAGGATGAGAAAGGGAAGAAGATCGACTGAGATAATGAGAGAGGGTGGAGGCGGGGAGGATGAGATCGAGGGAAGGAGAGTGAGAGGAGTGAGAGATAAACGAGCGTCTGAAATGAAAAGGCAGAAGGCGAAAAGTTTTTATTTGTTATCTTCGACGGAATGTCTGTCTTGCATACGTCTCTCAGAAATATCTTAAGTTCAATGAAACGTCCCTCGGAATTAATGTTTGTTCGTTGAAATTACTTTTCGCGGTGGCGCCAAACATGGCGCCAATTAGGGAGGTCTAAGACCGACGAAATTCCGTCCTAATTATTATATTTCCAAGGGACTTGTATTCGACACATTATTCCCTCGGAAGTAATCATATTTCGACCGAATTTAATCCATCGAGGATACGCATTCAAAAATAGGCAGTTATTTTGTAGTGATTCTATAGTTTAAATCTAGCATTCTATATTACAAGTCTTCGCTTGATCATCACGCTCATTCATATAATGAATGCAACCTCTTCTGGATACCGATCAAATTGATCTTTACGGGATCCTTAAGTTCTTCTAACATCGTTCGCTGAAAATGTTTTTACTTAAAGCAAGTGTGAGCATTTAATTGCTTAGCAAGTCATAACAGTTGAACAAACAACTTCAAGAATTTAAACATTATTTTAAGACTTCAATAACTGAACAAAGGTTATGAAGAAGCTTGAATAATAGGAATAATCTTGATTCCTATCATTTTAAGACATTAGTCACTTTACTTTGAAATACTTTCATTCTCTACTCTCTTTAATACATATTCTATCTAGCTAGAATCAATAGCATAGACTTAACAATAACGGTTCATGTATAAACAGAACATTCTCATATTGATCAGTTGAATCACAGAACAATTCATATCATAGAAACACCTAAGTGTCCACATTGTGGCACAAGGCCTCATATATTCTAACACCTTGTACAAATATCACATATTTGCACACAGACAGAACTTCTTAAGTTTAACATCTGGGAAGTTTTAGAAACTAGCATTCATTTAAAATATGAATGAAGTTAGGAAACTTGCCTTACGCACAGCAAC
Organism: Panax quinquefolius; assembly: GCA_020205615.1. Lineage (NCBI taxonomy): Eukaryota > Viridiplantae > Streptophyta > Magnoliopsida > Apiales > Araliaceae > Panax > Panax quinquefolius. Next base: position 71,822,023 of record CM035168.1, read on the forward strand.
ATCTTATAGTTTATGCTGAACTTCTCATTCCAATTCCTATGTATCATATAAGGAAATAACACATACACCAATTAGTCATATACTAGACTTACACATTGGTTTACTAACTTCACTTCTTAGGGTTCACGTTCTTATAAACTAAGTTTACGCGACCAACTTCCTTTACCGGTTAACGACTTCATGACACACGGAGATGTCTTACTCAATACATCCATCATCTTTGATGAATTATTTTCTTATCTTCTTCTTATACTTTCCTGGGACTTAGCACACATCTTGTCTTTGCTTGTAGTCCATATGGTACTCTGAGTGGTTTCCCACAGATAACTAAAAAACAAGTTCCCGTCTCAACTACACTGCCCATGACAGTGAGTTAGATCGGTTGCCAGTTTTGTATATATCTTCGCTCTTTGAAGGAATTATTTATCCCAGCTCCCATATGTCAACCATAAAAGGATACAATGGTACTACTGTGACACCCCTAAATCCAGGTTACCTGACCCCCGAATTTGGTGTTCATGATCCACAATATAATACCATCTAACTACCCATTTTAATATAAATAGGAATACATAACTCATTAACATAGATTGTTAATACATAAGTCCCAGGTCTACTAACCTTAACATTACAGACATACCCCTTTAGAGATACAAAAAGGGTTTACAATACAATAAAACATAATAATAATATTATTCATCATAACTAACTCATAACTATTCCTTTTCCTTTGTTCTTCTTCGCAGCACCTTCTGCAACTTCGTCCCTAGCTGAAAAGTTTTATTTATAGCAAGGGTGAACAACAAGTTTGCTCCGGAAGTTAAGAGATACAATAAAGATATAGAAATCAATATCAAACCTTCTCACATTCTGCGCAACAATAATTCGATAATGAAAGAGTATAACGCTTTCAAGGTTTTATACGATATTCAAATGAATAATCAAGAATTAATTCTACAAAATAGAAAAGTTGAATGTTTTCTAGATTTATGCTGAGCGATCCATTGGATCTTGAACTTTTCTTCTCGAGTAACTATCAAAGTTAAACTTTGATATACCCAGGTGTATCAGATAACCATAAAGATTAAATCATACCCCTCTGCAAGTATATAAAGTGATCAGCTTTAGTATACCCTATATTATGCATAATACTTAATCGCGCGCAAAGGCCGAATACTCGACTAATAAAATATTCCCTTTATATAAAAGGTTGTTCTTCTCAGTCTTAGAATCAAGATTTTGATTTTTTTAACGAAATACTGTGATTTCAAATTCTATTTACTTCTCGATCTAGCCGAAATAATTGGCATCGATCTGTCAATAATAATTTAATTCTCTTCTCGAGGCTATCAAGTTCTAACAAATGTTCGTCTAACCAGAATAATTGGCTAAGACATTTCTCAACATAATTCGATAATAAACATGAATTATCGGTAATGTCAATTCTAGCTTCTACGGATATGTATATCCAACAATAGTTATTCTACGAATGTATATATATTCTGAATCAGTAATTCAATTTGAATTATTAAGCATGCACTAACTGCGAATAATCAACAATAAATCCCTAGGCGTGGTGTAATTAGCAATAATAAACCACCAATAATAATTAAACAATATTAACTCATGGTTGAGTTAAGGAACTTGCCTCTTCCACTAATTACAGCTACACAATAAACTTATCTGCGTTCGTAAGACCTATAACCAATAATATCGGTCTCACATTTAGCACAATAATTTATAACACATAACACTGTAATTCACAGTCAAACTTGTCTTAGGCACATTACCACATAGCCACATCAGTATTTATAACCTAAATGAACACTTATCAAGTCTAACTATTTTGGTCTGGTTGGACTTCGGTTCATTCTTAGAGTTTTGGTCACCCTATATGACAATTAACACAATTATTGTCAATTACACTTGGTCTCTAAGCTTTAATATTATTTTATATAAGTTAAATATCATTTATAATATTTTTTGGAAGCTTTTAATAATTTATAAGCAATTATTATAATTTATAATAATTTTTCAAACATCGGAATCACTTTTAAATGATTTAATTATCAAATAATCTTGCCATTATTAATATTTAATAATATAAAAATATTAATAACATACTTCTCAAAATATTACAGTTATTTTTAATAACTTACAATATTTTAAATCATCAATATTCTACTTAAATGATTTTTAAAGTAATTAAAATTATTTTAAATCATCATTATTAATAAAGAAATTATCTTCAAATTATTAAAAGTCATTAATTATAACTTAAAATATTTTTAAATTATTTTTCTCATTTTTAAATGATTTTAAATCAATAAAATCATTTTTAATTCATTTATTTAATATAATAATCAAATAAATCTAATATCACTAATATTAATTTATTAATGAAAATTCTCCAAAAATATTAGAAGTTACATTTTATAACTCAAAATATTTTTAAACACTTTATTCTTATTTAAAATGATTTTTAATAATATTAAATCATTTTTCTCTAATTTATTTAATACACTAATTAAATAAATTAAATACCTTTAATATTTAAATAATCATAAATATTAAAGAAAATATTCTAAATAACTAAATTATTTTTCACAATTTAAAATAATTTTAAAACCATTTTGGTAATTTCTATAATTTACTTTCTATTTTTAAATAATTCCCGAAAAATCAGAAATTAGAATATAATAAAACCGTCGCTAAAGACCTTTAACGACACCTAGATCTATAGTAAAAATAACCAGCTACAATATGTACCAAATAACAACATCAAATCAATTAAAACCTGACAGATCCGGATCTTAGAACTTCTTGTCAGACTCTGTTTATCACGTTCTAGGTTACCCATAATGTTACTCGGTCAACGGACTTTAACCGAGTCTAACTTGCAATCTAGCTATCCAATGACACTGATTCCACTTTCCAATTAAAGACCACATACTAAACTATAGATCTAACACATAACATCTTACAAATCATCAATATACAGAGATCTAAGCCTTCTGAAATTTGTTTGTCAGTCACCATTAGAGCTCAATAACAGATTTTGAAAACTTGAATTTTTACCCACTTTGATGCTATGGATCCATGATGGATCAACATATATCATCTAAAAGCAACTTCTAATATGAATCTAAACACATAAACATAATTATTTTCTTAGCATACAAGATCTAGGTTGAGTTTGGATTTTACCTTCTCTTGGCCAATCTTTAATCCTTGCTCTCCAAATCTGATCTAGTGTTCTAAGAGGTTAAAGAGTGACTGAATCACTTAACAAATTTAGAGCTTTGAATGAGAGAGAGAGTTGGTTGGTGCTAGATAGCCAATAAGTTTAATATATGAACTTTCACTCTCCTAGATCTTTTTATATCATAGATGTAATGAATCTAAGTGTCCAAGTTGGCAAGATATGGATTAGATTTGTGCTGATTTCTAGGACATGGGATAATCTTAAGTGATGACTCACTAGATCTTGCAAATCTTCTAACTTAATATCTAAGTAAATGGGTATTTTGGACTTTATACATGAAATTTTAATGGCATACATGGAATTTACCAAATCCTTAGGGTTTAACCCTAAGGCTCTAACCCTAAGGTTTTACAACTTTAGCTTCTAGAATTTTCTAAATTAAGATCTTTAAAATAGAAAATTAAGATTTTCAAAAATATAATTAGTGTTCCCTAATTACATTAAAGGTAACTAATCACATTAAAGTATATTAATCACTTTAGATCTTATTAATTAGGTTTAGAGTTTCCTAATTAGGGTTTAGGATTCTCGAATTAAAAATTAGGGTTTCCCGGCTTTCGATTAGGGTTCCTAACTACGTGTTAGGGTTTCAAATCTTGAGATTAGACTTTCCAATCCCTTATTAGGGTTTACCAATATTGTTCCCTACTCGACCAATCATTGATCAACATTCTATACAGTACAAACACGTACTCATCAGTATAATTATTTCAATTATATTTTCAATCGTATCCATATCCGGACTTAGGGTTAGGGTTCCTATTCTCCGTTAAGCACAACTCTACTCTAATTTCTCAGTTAATACACAAATTGACTACTTCTCGATACTTGTATCACAGATACACAGTACAATATTAACAGTCAATGTCAATATATATATATAAAAAAATTTATTCTGGGAATTTGGATTATTCGAAATCCCGGGTTATCACATCCACCCCTCCTTAAAAGGATTCCATCTTCGGAATCACCGCTTTCTTATTCTCTACAATCTTTTAAAGTTGTATCATCAATTCATTTTTAACAACACAATATTAATTTTTGTTTCAAATTCTAACCTATGACTAGAATCTATAAAAGAAAATAATTCACAGCAATAACTAACCAAGATTACTCGCATAATTAAAAATCTAAACGAAATCGTTACATGCCACCTCCTGAGTAGTCACTACATCATGCGTCGTCATGTTGAAAGTACGGGCCGTTGGTCTTCTTGGTTGTGCAGGTCCTCGAATCGCCAAGGTTCCACCATCGGGTCCGTTGTAGACACTTTCCTTCTCTGCATTCCTTTTCGGACAGTTCCGTACTATATGATCAGTTGATCCACAGGCAAAACAACCTTGAATTTTCTTCGAACTGGGACAATTGGGTGACATGTGCCCCTCTTGCCCGCAGTTGTAACAGACTCCTTTGTTCTTTAAACAGACTCCAGAATGGTTCTTTCCGCAGGTCGCGCATAATTCTCTTCCTTTCATATTCTCTTCAGTCTTGCTACCCGATTGGGTATTCTCACTCCACTTCCTCTTATTCTGATTACTACCACCACTGCTTCCACCATCATTGGTCTTCTTCTTCTTCTCCTGATGAAATCGAGATGCAGCTTCACTTCCTCCTTTAGCAATTAACGCTTTCTCCAACAAAGCTGCGAACGTGTTGATCTGCAATACCGCTACCTTATTGAATATCCCCAGCTTCATCCATTCTTAAATCTTCTCACTTTTCTTGCTTCTGTGTCCACCTGATGAGGTGCAAATCTGTCTAATTCGTTGAATTTGGCAACATACTCCGATACCGACATGTTCTTCTGCTTAAGTTCCAAGAACATAACTTCCATCCGAGCTTGCATACTCGGTGAGAAGTAATTCTCAAAGAACAACTCCTTAAATCTTGTCCACGCTACCACCGATGTACCAGCTCTTGCCTGATTAGTCTCCCACTAGTAGTTAGCTTCTCCCTTCAATAAGTATGTTGCAAAAGCCGTCCTTTGCTCTTCTGCCACTCGCACAATGGCGAATGCTTTCTCCATCTCCTTTACCCAAGTTTGGGCTTCAATCGGATCCGTGGTTCCCTTGAATTCAGGCGGTCCTACCGCCTTAAAGTCCTTGAAGTTAGCCAATCTATTAGCTGGCTGATTCCTCACTCTTCCTCTTGCAGAAGAAGCTCTATTCTCCATAGCTTCAACTATCATATTTGCAAAGTTTTGCATTGGGTCAACTTGACCTCATTCGTTATTCACGGACTGCTCTTCTCGTTGGTTTCGATTCTGTCTTCTAGGCGGCATGATCTGATAAAAATCTTATATTAATTTTCTTTCTCCATACAAATTCTTAAAACAATAAGAATTCAACACATAGTTCTCATGTAATCACATATTTATTCAAATAGCACACAGTACATATAGTACTTAACACGTACTACTATCCCTTTTAAATTAATTATAGGATTAACATACTCAACTTTACATAGGAAGCTACAATTCTCCAACTTTACACAAAAAGTTGCCATTTACCAAATTCACATATCTAATCCCCGTTCATCAAACTTACCACACTTAGGAGTTCAGTAACTTGCCACAATTATATGAGTATATGAACTTATCCTAGTCAAACCTTTGGCGTCCATTCGCTGAGGGGTTCAAAATATTTCATATAATCATGAGTCATGATCTTACCATAAGTATGAGTTTTAAGAACACACAACTTAATCTTAATCTTATATTCATATAGAAAATAATGATTTCATTCATTCATACATATATATATATATATACATATGCTTAAACATCATTCTCGATATTATAACACTTACTATCATAAGATTCTACCAAAAGATACTATTACATATATCTAAGTTGTCTACCGACCACTCCCTTCACCAGTCTTCTTTTTGTTGGGACACTTGTTAAATTCGTGACCCGTTCTTCCGCATAAGAAACACTTCCTCATATTCGGCTTAGGACAATGCAAAGAAATATGTCCTTCCTGCTTACAATTGAAGCAGATGTTCTTCCACATCATGCATTATCCCGCGTGAGTCTTTCCACACTTTCTGCAAGATTGCCTCTTCTTTGGGTTTTAATTTTCAGAGTTATCGTTGTTGTTGGCCCTCTTTCTCTTCTTCTTGTCTTTCTTGTTGGTTCTTTCAGACGATCCACCACATTTAGTCTTCATCCTCTCCACCTGCGCCTTCAGCTCGTTCCGTTCTTCAGTCATTTCGCTGTAACGCCCGCTCTGTCTTCCACAACTCCTCCAAGAGAAATACCTTAGTCCGGAGTTCCTGGACTTCTACAGTTAGCTGATCTTGTTCTCCAACTTTGATCTTATTCTTCAACTCCACCTTAGCTTTTTCAGACTCCGCCTCCTCATCACCACTAAGATACATCTCGGGATAATCATCATGATCACTCCCGAGATTGATCATTGGTTCATCTTTCTCCGCTTCTTCCACTGACTCGCTCTGCGCTAGCACCTCAGCAACTGACACTGGTGTGATAGCCGCTGGCATCTCCATACTCATCTTGTCTTCTCCCGACATCCTACAATCAGTTTAAACAACTTGATTAGTACTTAACCAGTACACACTCCTCACACTATGTGTCCACTTATCTCACTATCGATACGCTTCTATAATCCCTCACTTAGTACTCTAAATGAGTATTCTCTATCTCGCTCAGGGTTATAATCCTAGGGTTTTTCCCGACCCCACTTAAGATTAATAACCTACACCTTTGATACCAACCTGTGACACCCCCAAATCGAAGTTACATGACCCCAGAATTTGGTGTTCACGATCTATAATATAATACCATCTAACTACCCATTTTAATATAAATAGGAATACGTAACTCATTAACATAGATTGTTAATACATAAGTCCCAGGTCTACTAATCTTAACATTACAGACATACCCCTTTAGATATACAAAAAGGGTTTATAATACAATACAACATAATAATAATATTGTTCATCATAACTAATTCATAATTATTCCTTTTCCTTTGTTCTTCTTCGCAGCACCTTCTGCAACTTCGTCCCTAGCTGAAAAGTTTTATTTATAGCAAGGGTGAGCAATAAGTTTGCTCCACAAGTTAAGAGATACAATAAAGATATAGAAATCAATATCAAACATTCTCACATTCTACACAACAATAATTCGATAATGAAAGAGTACAATGCTTTCAAGGTTTTCTACGATATTCAAATGAATAATCAAGAATTAATTCACAAAATAGCAAAGTGGAATGTTTTCCAGATTTATGCTGAGCGATCCATTGGATCTTGAACTTCTCTTCTCGAGTAACTATCAAAGTTAAACTTTGATATACCCAGGTGTATCAGATAACCATAAAGATTAAATCATACCCCTCTACAAGTATATAAAGTGATCAGCTTTAGTATACCTTATATTATGCATAATACTTAATCGCACAAGAAAGGTTAATAATACTAAACCGATAAAATATTCCCTTTATATAAAAGGTTGTTCTTCTCAGTCTTAGAACCAAGATTTTGATTTTTCAACGAAATACTGTGATTTCAAATTCTATTTACTTCTCGATCTAGCCGAAATAATTGGCATCGATCTGTCAATAATAATTTAATTCTCTTCTCGAACCTATCAAGTTCTAATAAATGTTCGTCTAACCAGAATAATTGGCTAAGACATTTCTCAACATAATTTGACAATAAACAGGAATTATCTATACTGTACATTCTAGCTTCTACGGATATGTATATCCAACAATAGTTATTCTACAAATGTATATATATTTTGAATCAGTAATTCAATTTGAATTATTAAGCATGCACTAACTGCGAATAATCAACAATAAATCTCTAGACATGGTCTAATTAGCAATAATTAACCACCAATAATAATTAAACAATATTAACTCAAGGTTGAGTTAGCGAACTTGCCTCTTCCGCTGATTACAACTACACAATAAACTTATATGCGTTCGTAAGACCTATAACCAATAATATTGGTCTCACATTTAGCACAATAATTTATAACACATAACACTGTAATTCACAGTCAAACTTCTCTTAGGCACATTACCACATAGCCACATCAGTATTTATAACATAAATGAACACTTATCAAGTCTAACTATTTTGGTCTGGTTGGACTTTGGTCCATTCTTAGAGTTCTGGTCACCCTATATGACAATTAACACAATTATTATCAATTACACTTGGTCTCTAAGCTTTAATATTATTTTAGATAAGTTAAATATCATTTATAATATTTTTTGGAAGCTTTTAATAATTTATAAGCAATTATTGTAATTTATAATAATTTTTCAAACATCGGAATCACTTTTAAATGATTTAATTATCAAATAATCTTATCATTATTAATATTTAATAATATAAAAATATTAATAACATACTTGTCAAAATATTATAGTTATTTTTAATAACTTACAATATTTTTAAATCATCAATATTCTACTTAAATGATTTTTAAAGTAATTAAAATCATTTTTAAATCATCACCATTAATAATGAAATTATCATCAAAATATTAAAAGTCATTAATTATAACATAAAATATTCTTGAATCATTTTTCTCATTTTTAAATGATTTTTAAATCAATAAAATCATTTTTAATTTATTTATTTAATATAATAATTAAATAAATCTAATATATTAATATTAATTTATTAATGAAAATTCTCCAAAAATATTAAAAGTTACATTTTATAACTCAAAATATTTTTAAACACTTTATTCTTATTTAAAATGATTTTTAATAATATTAAATCATTTTCTCTAATTTATTTAATACACTAATTAAATAAATTAAATACCTTTAATATTTAAATAATCATAAATATTAAAGAAAAATATGCCAAATAGTCAGAAATTATTTTTCACAATTTAAAATAATTTTTAAAACCATTTTTGGTAATTTCTATAATTTATTTTCTATTTTTAAATAATTCCCGAAAAATCAGAAATTAGAATATAATAAAACCGTCGCTAAAGACCTTTAGTGACACCTGAATGTTGTCTTAGGTGTTCTTGGCTCAAGAACACTAACAAAGTCTGTGTTCAATGGGTCATGTTTGACCGGCCTTAATTCTTTGTTATATTCGTTTCTTCGCCAAATCAGACCTCAATCGTGTAGTACTCATGTAGCACTACAACATCCAACAAGAACTTTGATCAAAAAATATCACATCAAAGAGATCTGGACTCTCAAAATCCATGTCAGACCATACCTGGGTATTCTGGGCAAACCCAAAACCCAGGCAGCTCGTGGTGACACTTTCCAACCCATATTAATCTATGTTCTGACCAATATTTTAGTGGTTTTAAGGTTCATACAAGTAGTCCTTATGTCAAGGAACAACACCAAAACAACAAATGGGTCCAAAAACATAACAATCACAACGTATCAAGCGGTCAAACTATGTCAGAAACTCAGCTCACCCGTTTTTTGGGTTTTTCCAGAAACGTAAAAATCAGTTCGGGTGGTCTACTTTGACCACCTTTAACGATCGATCTATTGAGGTTAAAATAGATCTAAAGACCTAGATCTATAGTAAAAATAACCAGCTACAATATGTACCAAACAACAACATCAAATCATTTAAAACCTGATAGATCCGGATCTTAGAACTTCTTGTCAGACTCTATTTATCACGTTCTGGGTTACCCATAATGTTACTCGGTCAACGGACTTTGACCGAGTATAACTTGCAATCTAGCTATCCAATGACACTGATTCCACTTTCCAATTAAAGACCACATACTAAACTATAGATCGAACACATAACATCTTACAAATCATCAATATACAGAAATCTAAGCCTTCTGACATTTGCTTATCAGTCACCCTTAGAGCTCAAGAACAGATTTTGAAAACTTGAATTTTTACCCACTTTGATGCTATGGATCCATGATGGATCAACATAGATCATCTAAAAGCAACTTCTAACATGAATCTAAACACATAAACACAATTATTTTCTTAGCATAAAAGATCAAGGTTGAGTTTTAGTTTTACCTTCTCTTGTGCAATCTTTAATACTTGCTCTCCAAATCTAATATAGGTGTTCCAAGAGGTTAAAGAGTGACTGAATCACTTAACAAATTCAGAGCTTCGGATGAGAGAGAGAGTTGGTTGGTGCTAGATAGCCAATAAGCTTAATATGTGAACTTTTTCTCTCTCCTAGATCTTTTATATCATAGATGTAATGAATCCAAGTGTGCAAGTTGGCAAGATATGAATTAGATTTGGGCTAATTTCTAGCACATGGGATAATCTTATGTGATGACTCACTAGATCTTGCAAATCTTCTAACTTAATATCTAAGTAAAGGGGTATTTTGGACTTTGTACATAAAATTTTAATGGCATAAATGGAATTTACCAAACCCTTAGGGTTTAACCCTAAGGCTCTAACCCTAAGGTTTTACAACTTTAGCTTCTAGGATTTTCTAAATTAGGATCTTTAAAATAGAAAATTAAGATTTTAAAAAATATAATTAGTGTTCCCTAATTACATTAAAGGTAACTAATCACATTAAAGTATATTAATCACTTTAGATCTTATTAATTAGGTTTAGAGTTTCCTAATTAGGGTTTAGGATTCTCGAATTAAAAATTAGGGTTTCCCGGCTTTCGATTAGGGTTCCTAACTACGTGTTAGGGTTTCAAATCTTGAGATTAGACTTTCCAATCCCTTATTAGGGTTTACCAATATTGTTCCCTACTCGACCAATCATTGATCAACATTCTATACAGTACAAACACGTACTCATCAGTATAATTATTTCAATTATATTTTCAATCGTATCCATATCCGGACTTAGGGTTAGGGTTCCTATTCTCCGTTAAGCACGACTCTACTCTAATTTCTCAATCAATACATAAATTGACTACTTCTCGATACTCGTATCACAGATACACAGTACAATATTAACAATCAATGTCAATATATATATAAAAAAATTTATTCGTGAAATTTGGATTATTCGAAATCCCGGGTTATCACAACTACAACCTAAATTCTTCTTAAATTATTCGAACTATCAAACTATAATGTTTGTTAAGTTAATTTCTTATTTCTAATGGCTTTTTGGCAACTAAATGTCATACCTCAGATATTAATTCATCATCGTCTAAGTCATACAATCTTTTTTGTATACTCAAGACGATCATTCCATATTCATTCTACGCATTTATAGCGTTAACCATTTTACGTTAACTTATTCTTATCTTACAACGTCCGGTTCATTCGACTCGGAAAGTCATCCAAGTTATAAACATTAACTCGGCTTCTTTACGTTATACGTACTTGTCTTTAATTTAGCTTCTTCACCATTCACAGGTTTAATCATTGGTCTTCATTATCCTACGGTCAAACATACACAGAGTGTAGGTTTTACCCATTTAATATTCGCATACACGCGACCTTCACGTCAGTTAAAGTGTTCAACGCTTACATTTCATTTTAACATTCTCAACCGACTCACATTCGGCATTCATTAATATTATTACCGTTCACGTCGGTTTTCATTAATCTTACTTACTACCTTCGTCAATGTCTAAGTTATACAGTCTATGTACACTTAGATCGTTCGCTCTATGTGAATACGATTCACGAGGATCGTTTACGTATTCAACGTTTACGTTGTTCGTCCTTTAATCTCTCATTCAACCTTTACCCAAGGTTTTAGTTTTTTTCATTCATTACTATCATCTGAACCCTATGTTCAATATTCTTTCTTAATGTCAAAGCCATACGATTCGTTATATGCTAGGACCGATCGTCCATCTCAACAACGTCGCGTTCACAGCGTCTATACGCTTCACATTCATCTCTCATTACCATGACATAACATCGAAATGTTATTCATTACTCTCATCACTCAACGTCTAAGGAATCACAATCATAGCAATCCCTCACGTTCGTTTATCGTGACTACGGTCCCCGAATATTGGTTTCGTAACCCATGTCTACATTCTTTATCTTTTAATCTCATTTAATCTTTTCGTTCAACCTTCATCAAAGGTTTAATACATTTAATTAAGTGTTACATTAATTGAACTACATGTTCATAATTTTTTTTTGTACATCCCCCATAAATTGAGCAGTAAAAATCTCATTTCTGGGCATTGTCCTGCACCGGCATTGCGGCGCTATGTCCCTTCGTTTATCTCGCGCTGCAGAGCAACTCTATAGTGTCAAACTGCCGAGGCTGGCGCTGCAGTGCCACTCCCTTCACAAATTCTCATGTGCGGTGCCACTGGGCCAGTAGTCGATGGGTCGGAGCTCACGATTAGGCACCAGAAGAATTTCAAGGCACGACTTCAGTTGCTGGCCAAACATGAAACCTAGACATTTTTTTCTAAGTCTTGCAATAAGTTTGGAACGTGTACTTTGAAATCTCATATCTTATGCATTATGACTCAGAACGAGGTCGTTCCAAAGCCATTTTCTTCCTTATCTTACGTACTTCGATTACCCTCTGACAGAACTTTGTTCTGAATCCATTAACGTGACATTCTATTGGCTTAATCTTCACTCTTCGTTCATTTTACGTTTTTCACGTTCTTCGTTCGTTCGTTCGTCCGTAATTCAGTCATCAAAACTCGGAACTCGTTCGTTCTTGAGTTGATGACTCACATTTTATATGTTCTCTTACATTCTTATGAAACCCTACACGTTCGGGTTTATTTACTAACTTAATAATTCTCATTCTTCTTTTACGAATTTTTTGCCATAACTTCGTTATAGCTCAATTTTAATCCATTCTTCATGAACATTTCTAACGTTCCTAACCAAGAAATAAGCAACTAACTTATACGCGATGGTTTTAAACTTGTCCATCAACAACAATTATCCTACGATGGTTTTAAATTTGTTCATCAACAACGTTCTTCGCGTTCTTCGCGTGTTCTTCGTTTTTAATCGATATTTTGGATTACGATTTTACTTTTTCTTGGAATTTGATTTTATAAAACATCATTCCTTACTTATTTGTCCTACTCATTCATAAGATTCATTTGGATCGCTCAAAATCCTTACGAATCTTACACTTCCTTAAGAAATTTATAAACTAAATTTCTAATTTCTTATTTCTTCATTTTCTTACGATTTCAACCATATGAAATCATTTCTAATATCTTTTACGTCCTATTCTCGTTAAGCTATGTTTTTAACGTATAAAGCTTAAAGAAAATTTAGTGAAGACTAGGTTTCAGATTACCTTCCTTCTTGAATCTCCTTCTGTCGGACAAAGCGTGCACTTGGGCAAGCTTTTCCTCTTCCTTTTCCTCTCTTCCCCCATCCGAACTCTCTCTCCTCTCTCTCTCTCTCTCTCTCTCTCTCAAAGTTGTAGGATTTTTCAAAATCCCAAAACAATGAAGTTAGCTTCATATTTATAGATTTTCAAGGCTAGGGGCGTTTTGGTCATTTCACCAAACAGCCTTACATGCACGTACCAAGCTTCTCGTTACCTCTAGATACAAATCTAGGGCCGGGTAGTTGCTTAATATTTGCAAAACAAGGAAAGAAAACTAGATTTAAATAAATCTTAGCCATTCTAGCTCAATGGTTCAAGTTTCACAACTTTTGAACCGGTTAACAGTTAGATATGACTAAATTTAGATAAATATAGTCTATAAATTTTAAATATTACAGCTTTACATTTAATGAACAATTAAAAACTAATATTTAATCACAGTAAACAATTAACATATATATATATATATGATTATATATATATATATATATATATATTAAAGAATGAAAAAGCCACAGATTAGCAATATATATATATATATATTAAAGCAAGTAAAAGGTTCAAATCTGAAAGGAATTTACAGTGTGTAGCGGGGAGGGCTTTAGACTGTTTTTAAAGTTTGAAAACTATGTTTACAATAGTTAAAACTTGATATGTTATAATATATATGTATAAAAGTGTTTACAAAGAAGAATATCGGAGTTTAGAACACTGTTGAAGTGCTTAAGAGCTAAAATGGGCAGAATTCCCTCTCTTTTCTTCTTTTTTTTAAATGGCTGATGGGGGGTCTTTTTATAGATCAAATCAGCCGTGGGTATACCTGCGGATGATCCGGCTGGGGCTGGCCTCGTTTGTCCATTTGTCTCAAAGTACGTGCACTCTGATCAACGCGTTGTCTGCTCGAACCTTCGTAACTTTCAAATCCGGGAATCTGATGGAGGCTCGCTATACCTTTCCAGAAATCCCTTTCGGAGAGCTACACAATGACATAGGATTTGACCTTTTCTAAATCCGAGAAGATGGTTCCATGACTAGATCTTCTAGTCTTTGCAGTCCACTCGTTGAGCTGTCTTTTGCTGTTTTCACTCGGGATTGACGTAAATGGTTCTGCATGACCTTCATAGTAGTGATTTGACTTGATTTGATATTGAGTTGGAAAAATTACTCTTTTTCCCTCCCGGGATGGTTTCGATCTTGACATGGCGACATCTTTCTTCCTCGGGGTTATCTCTGAGGTTTGACTTCTAGTGCTTCCTGTCTGTATTCAGGGTTGATTTAATGATTTCCCAGGGTTATTGTTGGGTAAAATCTATATACGCAATACACGTAATTATACGTTGTCAACAAGTAATAAAGTGATAAGTAAAGTATCGTTCCCTCAGAGATTAACTAACAATAATTCTAACTTACAATTACCAATTTCCTATTAATCCTAATTTTATTAAACTATTCAACTCAATGATTATAATTAAAAATTCTACATTAAAGAAAAATATAAACTACCACAAACCAACCACAAGTATCAAAACCTAGAATTTCAAACAATCAATGGAGAATTAGACTTATGACTTCACCCTAAGCTTCACTCTGATTTTAACACCTTTATTCCAATTCAATGCACTATCCCAATTTATTAATCAAGAACACGAATGTAGTCTTAACCACCTCTCGATGCACTAATACCGTATTAACGTAAATCCATAATTAAGATAGAAACACGTTAAACACCTTAATCAACTAATTCACTATATCTCTATGGGAATTACAATTAAAGAAGGTTTAAGAATAAGTTCTCTATCCGATTACATGTGATGTCAAGCATATCTCTACCTTAACATTCATCAAGAATATGCTATTCACACTATTCATAAACACATGGTATATCAACTAGGTCTAGATTTGAATATCTTCTCTCGATTCCATCCATTTCCATAAAGAATTGTTGATCCGGAAATTCATAGATTTAAGCTCAAATCAATATAGATAAACTGGAAATAGATTATTAAAATGTAAATTAAAGTTTACAAAATTATCAATTCACTCAAGGATCCATAACAAGCCTAAAAAGTGAATTAGTTCATGATAAACGAATTAAACACTGAATAAATCATAGAAATCATTCTTCCAATTACAAATAATAGCCTAACACAAAGAATATTGAAAAACACCCTTCACGTCGCCTTGAATATCAATTGTCTCAAAACTCTCTTCGAAATACTCCTCCACGCTTGCTATAAAAAACTGAGCTTTGATCTTCGTAATGTGTCTTGTGTATTGTTGAAGTAGTTGTTAATTGAGTATATGGTGTCCAACACACAAGTTCTAGCCAAAAATTCCCTTCAATTAGAGTTTCATTGCCATCCAAATGCTAGAAACCATGCCTAAGAAGAATTTCAATCATAGCAAGACAAAACCAAATCGACACACCCACTTTTACGGGGTTCACAGATTATAAACGCCCACCCTACTGGCCACCTTCATGTTAATTGACTAAGAAGACCCCCGCCTTACGTGGTGTATTAACTTAATGGGCTACACGTCTCGCTAAATGATTATGAAGACCCCTTGCCCCGACGGGGGTATATGGTATAAACATGCCCGCCCCGGCGGGAGTGTAATCTGCCAGATGACTTGCTGAATTTCATGCTGTACTCTAATTTTGCTCTAATTGACTTCCAATCATCCCAATTAACCCCTAATACGCGTTAATTGCCACAACAACCATCCTACACATGTAATAACATAAAACAAGTAAAAACGAACATGATCACAAGAATTTAGCAACAATTACGCATGAAATGGACATTGATTCGCATATATAAAATCCACTCATCAAAATCCTCCAAACTTAAACCGTGCTAGTCCTCGAGCACAAAACAATTACATACAATGCAATGCAATGAGATGAAATGAATATGATCTAATTATATGCTTTATAATCCATCAAGACCATAGAATCAAAATTATTTTAACAGCCTCAGCAAAAAACAAGCAACTATACAATATCAACTACCAAAGACCAATCTACAATTCCATTTTAATCCTCAAATCTCAAGCCATCATCAATGGTATAGTGTGTGTGTGATCAACATCCACGCCAACCGCTATAGACTCAAATTCAATACATAACTAATATCTTCGAAGGAATCATACAATGTTCACTTGAAAATTTCTAACAAAAGATAAGTTCCAACGAAAACTAAGCAATTACTAATTCCAGGGGTTCACACAAGGTACTTATACTTTATTATATATATATATTCCTTTATTTTCTTTGTTTTTTTTCACATATGGGGGATTTTTGCTCTTTTCCTGTTTTATTCAAAAAAAAATTTCTTTTTATATACATTCCTACATGACTGTGCAATGTCTTATCCCATCATGCTGACAGTGCTACCCCTTAGCAAGCTTTCAACCAACGACTCCTAGACCATAAAATACCTTAGGGCGCTAGGTGTAAAGACAATTCCCTCGGGTGTACTTGCTCAAGTATCAAAGGCCCCAAAACAAGACTAGTCACGAGATATGTACTTTTTTTTAAAGCTTATATACCCCACATATCATCCCCCAAACTTAAGTTCTTGCCTAATTTTTGCCTTTACTGTCTCTCCTTGTCGTTTTCTCATTTAATTAGCATTATCCTTTAGAGACTATTTATGTATCAATTTGAACTGATCAGTCAACAACGATGTTCGTATTTGTGCAATCCTTTTTATACCAGTTTCAAACAAGCTCAAGGTTCGATTCATAGTAGAAATTGTATCACAGTTCTAGTAATCAACGCTGTATTGGTTAACTTATTATCAATCTCATCATTGGCCCACAAATAATATGAACTACAACATTGATAGATTTATGCAAACATAATATTTAACTAACATATATAAATATATTATATTTTATATATAGATAACAAAATGCACTATTTACAAAATATGTAATGCTAAACATTAACCTAAGCTACTATGTATACACCTAAGCTATCCTGTAATACTTAAATAAAGATGCAATACTGAAATGAAAATAACAAAATGCCAATATAAGTACTACTTATGCATGCAAACATGTAATAAAAATCCCCCAAAATTAAGTAATTCAATGTCCTCATTAGATGAATATTTGAAATAAGTACGTGAGGACTTCCCTTCTATCGCTTTAAGTCTGAGGAGGTGGTTGTTGCTCTTCTTTATCAGATTCACCTGGTGGAAACCTCAGCATTGGTCCGGGCCGTTGATATGGAAATTGAGTCGACGGGCTGAAGCTTTGTAGAGTTGTGTTTAGAGAGGCGAAAGATGCGTTCATAGCATCAAACATGTGATCTTGCCTCATTTCTAAGCGCCTCATTTCCCGACGTGTTGCCTTGTGGTGTGCATTTAGTTGATTTTGGAAATCAAGGAACTGAGGACTAGATATGGCCTTGGCCTGCGGTACCTGCTTGGCCCCTTGATCAGTCATTGCTTCATCATCATCCCCTGATGTCTCTGTAGCATCCACGTCGTCTTCCGAATCCGATGGAAAAATAAAACCCACACCACGTGGATGTGACTCACCTCCTGCCCATATAGAATACCACGCTATCATTCTCGAATCAAGCAACGTGAGCGGCATTTGTGTGGGCTCTTCATTGGACCATCTCACCCCTACTTGATGACACAACCCACATATGAGTGCTGGGTGTGGCAAGCCACCCGAAAAATTACCACGTAAACACCGGCTGATGGAGGAGCAAATAATGGCCACGACGTCGATAATGAAATCTTGCACAATGGCGTACAACAGTAACGCCTTCTCTTTGGTGACGTCCGAGGTATGTTTGGACAAAAGTAATTTAGCGCATATGAAGGCGTACCAGATTTGCCCATACCAGCTAAGGTCCTTGCTGTGGAAAACGGTGCCTCCCTTATGACCTTTTATCCATGACGTTCCCGGCTTTGTCAACTCTACGATAATAGCATCATAGTCCATATCAGAGTTTTGTAGGTGAGCATACTGGTAGTGGCGAGGTACCCGCAATTGATAGTAGGTGTTAATCGCATCGGCACTGAATGGAACCAACTGACCTTGAACAAACGCATGGAATGGTTCTTTGTCTTCAACGTTTGCAAAGAATTCTTTGACAATGTTAACAACGGCTGGTTCCGGCTCCTCGGTGAATTTGGTCCATCCCTTTTGGTAAATTTGAGGCATCAGCTCCCCATCATTAGGATCTGGTGCCAACCCCCGCTTCGGTGTAAGGGCTTTGGTGAGCATGTAGTTATACCGGTCGGCGGCGCGACACTTGTGAATTTCTGGTGATCAAAGGTGCGGGTTGGTTGAGATGACCGTGAGCTTTCTCCCCTTTGGCATTTAGAAGATGATTGTGGCGCCATGATTTCTCTCTAGCTCTAATGTATACTCTATGAATGCTCTATATCAATTGTTGTGAGAGATATTATATGAGATATGATATGAGATGTAGTGATATATATATATATAGGTGGAAGGATGGCTACCATTGGTGGAGTGAAGAGGTGGAGAGGAGTAATGGAGTATTGGGAATAGTAGGGTAGAAGTGGGTGTAATGAGTGGTAGATGGAGTTATGAAGTAGTGGGGAAGTGGGAAAGTGGTATATTATTGGGAAGGGGAGAAGCCTGCGTGTAACTGCCAAAGTCTGTTAAATTCCAGGACTCCCGCCCCGGCGGGGGGTATTATAGTTAGAAGGCCCACCCCGGCGGGCTTGTATTCTATCAACTGGGTTTGAGGACCCCCTCCCCAGCGGGGCTTGTAGTGCTTTTGAGGCCCACCCTGGCGGGCTATGCTACTGTCAACAAATCTTGGAGACCCCCCCGCCCCGGCAGGGGTTATAGTGTAAAAGGGGCCCGCCTCGGCGGGCATGCCTACCGCTTTAATGTAGTTCTTCATCATCCTTTATTTATCCCACGTGACAAAAAACATGAAGTTTTGTGGGTTGTTTATAACGTGAAGTATTGGTGAGAGATTAACTAGACTTTCATTGTAATCTACTAACTAGTAATTGAATAAGAATTATAATTTAATAACTATAAATGAAAAATATGAGAAATAAACAAAAGATTGGGTTGCCTCCCAATTAGCGGTTGATTTTAAGTCGTTCAGCCTAACTACTTCCTGCTCATGTTATGTCGGTCAATGTGATGGTGATCACGTCGGTGTTGACTTCTCCACCCCAATAATGCTTCAACCGGTGTCCGTTTACTTTGAACATATCTATTGGTTTGCGACTATAGAGTTCCACTGCGCCATGAGAGAAAACATGTTTGATAGTAAATGGTCCCAACCATCTCGACTTAAGCTTTTCGGGAAACAATCGCAGCCGTGAGTTGAATAATAGTTCTGATTGACCCGACTCGAATGTTTAATGCATAATTTTCTGGTCGTGCCATCTTTTTACCTTTTCTTTGTATAATTTGGAATTCTCATAGGCTTGAAGGAAAAATTCGTCAAGTTCATTCAATTGAAGTAGCCTCTTCTCCCCTACAGCTGCTTGATCAAAATTAAGTTTTTGCACCGCCCAATATGCCTTATGCTGTAGCTCGACCGGTAAGTGACATGCTTTCCCGTATAGTAGTTGATATGGCGACATCCCGATTGGTGTCTTGTATGAAGTCCGGTATGCCCATAATGCATCGTCCAATCTAAGAGACCAATCTTTTCGACTCGGATTCACCACTTTCTCCAATATCTTCTTGACTTCTCTGTTTGATACCTCAACCTGACCACTTGTTTGAGGGTGATAAGTTGTAGCTACCTTGTGGTTGACCCCATACTTGGCTAAAAGAGCAGTAAAGGACTTATTGCGGATGTGACTACCTTCGTTACTAATTATTGCTCTTGGTGTGCCAAACCTCGTGAAGATGTTTTTTTGCAGGAATTTGAGGGCCACCTTGGCATCATTGGATGGTAATGCTGCAGCTTCAACCCACTTCGATACATAATCCACTGTGAGTAGAATATACTGATTGTTCACAGACAAAGGGACTGGCCCCATGAAATCGATACCCCATACGTCAAAGATTTACACTTCAAGAATCGTTTGTAATGACATCTCATTCCGTTTCAAAATGTTTCCCACCCTTTGGCACCTATCGCATTGTTTGACAAAATAGTGGGCATCTTTGAATAATGTAGGACAATTAAAACCGGCTTGTAACACCTTCGTTGCTGTCCTCTCACTCCCATAATGTTCGCCATACGCAGATGAGTGACACTCATGCAAAATGTTCTTCACTACACTATAGGGGATGCACCGTTGAATCATTTTGTCGGCGCACTGCTTGAAAAAATATGGTTTGTCCCACATGTACCATTTCACGTCATGAAGAAATTTCCTTTTCTGTCGTCTTGTGAGGTCAGGTGGTAGAATGTTGCTAACAAGAAAATTTGCATAATCCCCATACCACGGAATCTCTGCTGAAATCCCAAATAGTTGCTCATCTGGGAATGACTCATTAATCTCACATCTGTCGTCTTTCACTTTCCCTTGGTTTTCCAACCTAGACAAGTGATCGGCTACTTGGTTCTCCGTTCCTTTTTTATCCTTTATTTCTAAGTCAAACTCTTGAAGTAGGAGAATCCATCGGATAAGGCGCGGTATAGCATCCTTTTTCGCTATCAGGTATCGAATCGCTGCATGGATCGTGTAGACTATCACCTTAGTCCTAAGCAAGTAAGCCCGAAATTTGTCAAACACATACACCACTGTAAGCAATTCCTTTTTTGTGGTTGTGTAATTCATTTGAGTCTCTGTAAGTGTTTTGCTTGCATAGTATATAGCGTGAAACACCTTGTCTCGACATTGGCCCAATATAGTCCCAACCGCGTATTCACTTGCATCACGCACAAGCTCAAATGGCATGCTCCAATCCGGTGCGACTATAACGAGGGCTGTAGTCAATTTTCTCTTTAATAAGTCAAAAGCTATCTTGCATTCTTCATCAAAGTTGAAAGTCGCATCCTTCTCTAACAAACTGCGTAGAGGTTTTGCAATTTTAGAGAAGTCTTTTATGAACCTCCGGTAGAACCCAGCGTGTCCTAGAAAACTCCTAATACCCTTCACTGAGCTTGGTGGAGGCAATTTTTTGATAGTTTCGAGCTTTTCTTTATCAACCTCCAATCCTTGAGCCGATACCTTATAGCACAAAATTATTCCCTCTTCCACCATGAAGTGGCATTTTTCCCAATTGAGTACTACATTCGTATCCTTACATCTCTGCAACACCATGACCAGATTCACTAGGCAAGTATAAAAACTGTCCCCATAGACCGAAAAGTCATCCATAAAGACTTCAACATTTTTCTCTACCATATCTGAGAAAATCGCCATCATACACCGTTAGAAGGTTGCAGGTGCATTGCGCAAACCGAATGACATCCTTTGGAATGAAAATGTGCCGTAAGGGCATGTGAATGTCATCTTTTCTTGATCTTCCGGAGCGATGACTATCTAGTTATATCCCGAGTACCCATCCAACAAACAGTAATATTGATGTCCCGCCAATCTATCCAACATTTGATTAATAAAGGGCAGCGAGAAATGTTCTTTTCGGGTTGCCTTGTTCAATTTTCTGTAATCCATGCATACCCTGCAACCTGTCACTGTTCTAGTTGGTATTAATTCGTTATCCTCATTCTGCACCATCGTCATTTCTCCATTTTTCGGCATGCACTGAACTGGACTAACCCATTTACTGTCGGAAATTGGGTAGATGATACTTGCATCCAACAATTTCAAAATTTCCTTCTTCACAACTTCCTTCATAATTGGGTTAAGTCGTCGTTGTTGTTCCATCAAAATCTTGTGCATTCAGAATGAAGGGCTGATTCCCTCTATATCCGTAATTTTCCACCCGATAACTGATTTGTGTTCCCGAAGCACCCTCAACAACTTTTCTTCCTGCAATTTGTTAAGTGCAGCAGAAATAATAATAGGTAAAGAATTTTAATTGCCTAAGTATGCATACATGAGGTGTTTAGGGAGTGGCTTAAGTTCCAACTTTGGTGGCTCTTCCAATGATGGTTTCAATTTTTCTGCGATTACCTCTTCCGTGTGCAGTGGTTCAAACGATGTTCTAAATCTGGAAAATCGTGGCAATGAGTCTAGCATTTGTAAGTAATCCACCAATTTTGGATCATCGACTTCTTCATCCCCCAATAACGTTGTTTCTAAAGGATCGTTGACAAAACTCTTGCTCATGTCATCACTGATGATTTGCTCAATTAAATCCATTCGAAAATATTCTTCATTATCCGTAGGGAATTTCATGGCCTTAAACACATTAAATTTTACTTCTTGATCTTAGATCCTCATAGTGAGTTCTCCTTTTTGTACGTCTATGAGCGTCCTACCCATGGCCAAAAATGGTCTCCCTAGGATAATTGGGATGTTCTTGTCCTCCACAAAATCCAGAATGATAAAGTCCGCGGGGAATATAAACTTATCCACTTTCACTAAAATGTCCTCTACTATGCCTCTCGGATATGTGACTGACCTATCCGCCAACTGTAATGAGATATTTGTAGGTCTTGGTGCGGGCAAACCCAATTCTGTGTATACTGACAATGGCATAAGGTTTACACTCGCCCCCAAATCACATAAACACTTGCTGAAATGCATATTCCCGATTATGCATGGGATAGTGAAACTCCTTGGGTCCTTGAGTTTTGGTGGTAATTTCTGCTGTAATACCGCACTACACTCCTCTGTTAGTGAAACTGTCTCAAAATCTTCCCATTTCTTCTTCCTTGACAGAATCCCTTTCATAAATTTTGCGTAGCTCGGCATCTGCTCTAGGGCTTCTCCAAATGGGATATTAATTTGAAGTTTCTTGAACACTTCCGAAAACTTTGCGAATTTCTTGTCTAATTTCTGTTTTTGGACCCTTTGATGAAATAATGGTGGTGGACAAACAATTGGCTTCTTGTTTAGCTTTGTTTCCTTACTCTGTTTATCTTCACCCTTACTTCCTTCAATCACGTTATTATTATCAACTTTTTCATCCAGAGTTGCTGAATTTTCTGCATTAGTGCCCTCGAGATGTTTTCCACTTTGCAATATAATTGCCTGACACTGTTCATGGTTACCCTTCAGATTTCTCTCTGTATTACTTGGTAGGGTTCCTTGTGGCTTGTTATTTAGTGCTAAGGCTATTTTCCCTGTCTGATTCTCCAAGTTCTTGATTGTTATTGCTTGATTTTTCATCGCTGCTTCATTACTAGTCATGTACCTCGATACCACTTCCTCAAAATCTAATCTCCTTTCCTGATGTTGAACCAGTTGTTGGTGATTCTAAAAACCTGGGGGATATGACTGTCGTGGAGCTTGACTTTGATGGTTGTAGCTCCACGAGAAATTTGGATGATTCCTATTTCCTTAATTGTATGTGTTCTGGTATGTGTTCTGCGGAATTCTGTTATAATTGCCCACAAACTGTACAGATGCTGGATTAATTGCGTATTGATCCGTTGGGTGCTCTTCGGCGCACAACTCACATATTATTACCACTTGCTGTGCTTGTTGTGCTTGTGCCCCTGTCATCGAATCCAACTTCTTTGAAAGTGCATAAATTTGTGCTTGTATAGCTGTCACACCATCTACTTCTAACACCCCAGCTGCCTTTGGCTGTGTCATTCTCGTTGTGGGCCACTGGTAGTTATTAGCCGCCATGGTTTTAATCAAATTTTAGGCTTCCTCATAACTCTTGGCCCTAAATGCTCCGCCTGACGCTCCATCAATACTCATTCTGAGATTCCCATGTAATCCATTGTAAAAGGTGTTCATTTGTAGCCACTTGGGTAATCCATGATGTGGGCATTTTCTGAGAAATTCTTTGTATCTCTCCCATGCCTCATATAATGACTCCCCATGTTTCTATTCAAACATCGTTATCTCGTTCCTCATCTTTGCAGTTTTCGCCAGTGGAAAGAATTTGGCGAGGATTTTCTGAGCTAAATCCTCCCATGTAGTTATCGAACCGGACAGTAGAGAAAGCAACCAACTCTTTGCCTTGTCCCGTAAAGTGAATGGGAACAAGCGAAGTCTCACCGCCTCATCCGACACCCCATTATACCTAAAGGTGTCGCATATTTCTAAAAAGCTAATTAAATGCTCGTTCGGATCATCATTTGCCAATCCCCAAATCGAGGCCAGAATCAATCATTCGAATCATCCCAGCTTAATTTGAATTTATTTGTCGCTATCATGGCTCGGTGATGCTTGATCATGAGTTCACCACCTTGGGCGTGGTGAAGTCCCTTAACGCTTTCCGATTTTTCGCTGCCATTTCCTCTTCTTTCTCAGATGTTTCAAATTCTTGCCTCGTTTCCTTGATCCACTTACTTAACCTCTGGAACCTTTTCTCAATGTCATCTTCTAAAGGCAGCAAGTCTGGATTTTGGGACCGAGTTTGCATAAACTGCTTTCAACACCTGAAATAGAAGAAACAAAACAAAAATAAAAATGTCTAAGTAAAACTGGATTAATTAAACTGATATTGTAAAAGTATTAAGAACTATACTAAATAATCCCCTGCAATGGTGCCAAAAACTTGTTGGGTAAAATATATATACGCAATACACGCAAGTATACGTGGTCAACAAGTAATAAAGTGATAAGTAAAGTATCGTTCCCACAGAGATTAACTAGCAATAATTCTAACTTACAATTACCAATTTCCTATTAATCCTAATTTTATTAAACTATTCAACTCAATGATTATAATTAAAAATTCTAAATTAAAGAAACATATAAACTACCACAAACCAACTACAAGTATCAAAACCTAGAATTTCAAACAATCAATGGAGAATTAGACTTATGACTTCACCCTAAGCTTCACTCTGATTTTAACACCTTTATTCCAATTCAATGCACTATCCCGGTTTATTAATCAAGAACACGAATGTAGTATTAACCACCTCTTGATGCATTAATATCGTATTAACGTAAATCCATAATTAAGATAGAAACACGTTAAACACCTTAATCAACTAATTCACTATATCTCTATTAAAATTACAATTAAAGAAGGTTTAAGAATAAGTTCTCTATCCGATTACATGCAATGTCAAGCATATCTCTACCTTAACATTCATCAAGAATATTCTATTCACACTATTCATGAACACATGCTATATCAACTAGGTCTAGATTTGAATATCCTCTCTCGATTCCATCCAATTCCACAAAGAATTATTGATCAGGAAATTCATAGATTCAAGCTCAAATCAATATAGATAAACTAGAAATAGATTATTAAATTAGAAATTAAAGTTTACAAAATCATCGATTCACTCAAGGATCCATCACAAGCCTAAAAAGTGAATTAGTTCATGATAAACGAATTAAACACTAAATAAATCATAGAAATCATTCTTCCAATTACAAATAATAGCCTAACACGAAGAATATTGAAAAACACCTTTCACGTCACCTAGAATCGCAATCGTCTCGAAAATCTTTTCGAAATACTCCTCCACGCTTGCTATGAAAAACTGAGCTTTGATCTTCATAATGTGTCTTGTGTATTGTTGAAGTTGTTGTTAATTGAGTATAAGATGTCCAACACACAAGTTCCAGCCGAAAATTCCCTTCAATTAGAGTTCCATTGCCATCCAAATGCTAGACACCATGCCCAAAAAGAATTTCAATCATAGCAGGACACAACCAAAATCGACACCCCCACCCCGGTGGGGGTTCATGTGCTATAAACGCCCGCCGTGCCACCCACCTCGTTAATCGACTAAGAAGACCCCCCTCGCCTTGGGGTGTATAAAGCTAATTATGCACGCCTCGTGTAGGCTACGTGTCTGCTAAATGATTATGAAGACCCCCCGCCCCGGTGGTGGTATATGGTATAAACATGCCTGCCCCAATGGGGGTGTAATCTGCCAGATGACTTGCTGAATTTTATGTTGTACTCCAATTTTACTCTAATTGACTACCAATCATCCCAATTAACTCCTAATACGCATTAATTGCCACAACAACCATCCTACAAATGAAATAACATAAAACAAGTAAACACGAATATGATCACAAGAATTTAGCAACAATTACGCATGAAATGGACATTGATTCGCGTATATAAAATCCACTTATCAATTATCACTGGGATTTGACTTGATCTCCCAAGGTTATCACTGGGGTTTGTCTTGATCTTCCGGGGTTATCTCCATGGTTTGGCTTAATCTCCCAGGGCTGTCACTGGGGTTTCGCTTGATCTCCCGAATTTATCACTGAGGTTTGACTTGATCTTCTCGGGTTGTGAATGGGGTTCAGCTTGATCTCCCCGGGTTGTCACCTGGGTTTGACTTGATGATTTTGACTTCCAAGGTTGTCTCTGGAAGACAAAAGATGATTCTGCCCTCCTGCATACATGGTAAGTAACAGGAATACGAAATTTTGAGAGTCTACAAAAATCTTGAATGATCATCTGTGAAAGTAATAAAATAAGAATAACCTCAACGTGTATTCGTTCTCAAAGGTCCACATACATCTGTGTGTATCAATGCTAACAACGTTGTAACTCTTACTCTTTTTTCACTAAAAGGAGATTTGGTAATCTTACCCATGAGATAAGATTCACAAGTTGGATATGATTCATAATCAGATAGCTCTAAAAGCTCATCTCTATGAAACTTAGATAATCTTGTTTCATTAATATGACCGAGTCTACAATGTCACATGAAGGTATAATTAACATCATATCTTTTCCTTTCATTAGTTTGTTCAATTTGACGTATATTTTTATGCAAGTAAAGTATGTAAAGTCCACTCAACAAATTACCAACACCATATAAAACATTATTATTATAAATAGAACAATTGTTGTTCTTTATTATAATATCAAAACCATTCATATCCAATACAAAAACTAAAAAAATGTTTTTTATAAGTGTTGGAACAAAATATTAATTATTTAAATTAATGGACTTACTTGTAGGTAGTGAAAAACATAAAGTCCATATAACTTATGCATCAACCTTTGCTCCATTTCCCACTCGTAGGACGACCTCATCCTTGTTTAGTTTTCCACTTTTGCTTAGTCCCTGCATGGTATTACATATATTTGTGAGAACCACAACCGGTATCCAATACTCAAGTAGAACTTTGACTTTCTGAAAAATTAATTTCAATCATGAACAAACCTTTATTAGAAGTTGAAGCTTCTCCAAGCTTGTTCTGCTTTTATTCCGCAAGGAACTTCTCGCAGTTCTTATTCTAGTGACCTGACTTGTTGCAATGGAAGCATATTCCTTTGCTATCTGGATCAGGTTTCTTATTATCCTTTCCTTTCGTCTTGCCCTTAACCTTCTTGGATTAATTTCTTCTTTTTAAAAGATACCTTGTGCCTCATACTTTTTCTTGGATGAATCATCCACTAGTAAGACTTGGTTCTTCTTGGATGGAAAGTGACCTTCTGCAGTTTTATACATGTTAAGTAATTCGAACAAGCTAACACCTAACTTATTCATGTGAAAATTCACTATAAATTGTGAGAAAGTGTCTAGGAGTGACTGCATGATAAAATCTTGAATTAACTCCCTATCCATTATGAACCCTAACTATCCATGTTGTTCAAGCATTTGATCATCTTCAGGACATGAGTCTCAACAGTAGTGCCCACGGTCATCCGAGATCGGAAGAGCTTTTTAGATATTTGATATCTAGCAATTTTACTTGGCTCACCATACAACTCTTTAAGGTGCAACAATATAGTAGGAGCATCCATAGTTTCATGATAACGATGAAGCTCAATACTCATGGATGCGAGCATAATGCATTGAGTCACAATTATATCATCTTGCCATTTTTTAAAAGTAGCAATCTCTTCCTCAAAAGCTGAGTCTGCAACATTTGTAAAGAGGGGCGAATTTAGGACATAAGAAATCTTTTCAGCAGTGAGAACAATTCTCAAATTCCTTAACCAGTCCGTGAAATTTAGTCTAAATAGTTTGTTAACATCACGTATGCTACACAATGATATTAGTGAGTTTGACATTTTTAAATTATGCATGTTAAAAATGCCATATTTTAACATATATTCATTTAATTAATTACCAAAATAAATTAGGTCTTGTTTTAAATTGGTATCTCCCACTATTTTCTTTAAATTATATTTGTGACAACCCAAGGATTTGGATAATTTATTAAAATCATAAAAGATTGATTAGAGGTTAAATAATAGACCTAGACAGAAAATAAGTGAATGGATTTGAGATTTTTGGGAAGGAATTTTGTGAATTTATATTTTTTTTTGGTGAAGGCTTACAATATTAAGTGTATATGTGTATATGATCTGTGTGTATGGTTATATATGTGTACAGTATATGGTTAAGGGTCAAGGGTTGACCATATAACTTATATAAGTGACAAACCCTAATAATATATTAAGAACATCGACGTTTAGTTAGAAAACCTTAGTGATGGATAAGAAACCCAAGAAATTGGTTCTAGAAATCCTAATTTCAGTTCTGGGCATTCGAAACCCTAATTCAGAATTTGAAAACCCTTAACGGGGAGCTTAAAGGCTAAATATAATGACTTAAGTATTTTTGATTATATATTTAATTAGGGATAGCCTAATTGCTAAATTAGAAAACCCTAATTACTGGATTAGAAATCCTAATGCACAATTTGGGAAAATGCTAAGTATTATTTAAAATTTTAATGTTAATTAGGAAATATTAATCCTAATTAGCAAGCTTGAATGTAATCAGGAAACCTTAATATAATTAGGAAATACTAATTATAAATTAAAAAGCTTAATTTTCCATTTTTTAAAATCTTAATTTTGAAATCCTAGAATTAATTTTTTAAAACCTTAGGTTTAAATCCTAAGGATTAAACTCTAAGGGTCAAACCCTAAGGGTTGGATCAAATGACCATTATGCCATTAAATTTGAAAGCCAAATGTCCAAAATGACCTTTTTGCATTCTTTGTTAGCTAAATTGTAAATTTTGCCCTAGTTGTAGTTGGTAAACAACCCTAGATCTAGCCATGTGCTAAAATCACAGCAATAAGCCATATACATTGCATCAAAGTTTATAAATTAAAAAGTAAGAAAAATCTCTTACTTTACTTAGCAAAGCAACCAAAACCTTCTCTCTCTATAATTTTCGGGACATAGAGTGAGAGGGAGTGATAAACAAAACCATGACCAGTTCATAGCCCTCCAAGAACAGAATCCATGATCAGAAATCAAAGATCAAATCTTAGAAAATGTATAAAACCTAAACTTGAAAATCATGTGATCTTATGTTAGATGTTGTGATTTATTGTTTAGAACAGTGTTAGATGGTGTCAATTAGTGATCTGGGTTGTTACTTCCTAGATCCATAACATCTAGATACTCGAAAGTGAAGTTTTTAGAAATATGGAAAAACTGGAAAATGTTGTCTGACAAGCAAATGTCAGGGCTCGTAGATCTGTGTGTGTTAGATATTTAGTGTGTTTTATGTTATAGATCTATTCTATGCTATGTGGACTATGATCTGGAAGTTGAAAGTAAGGTCATATCATGTATAGATTGTAAGTTATTGATGGTCAAAGTCGGTTGACCGACCATGACCAAGCAAATCCGGGTAACCCAAATTACCCAGAAAAGTTTGACAGTCGTCTTTAGAGCCTCTGATCTTGCTATGTTTAAGTTGTTATGTTATGTTGTTGGTTGGATCTTGTAGATTGACATGCAGGCTATACATCTAAGCCTTTAGATTACCAAAATCATTAACGGAAATGAATATTATCGTTGTCAAGGTAGAGTTGACCAAACTGCCGAATGAAGATTCTGGACTACCCCGAAATCTTTAAAGGCAGTTCTTTGACACTACTTTGACCGGCTTAGATCTCTCTTGTGTGTTGATAAAATGTGATACAAGTGTTATAGGATTGTTCTTTGACATGTTTACTACAAGCATGAACCTTTAAAATACACTAAGCAAGCTCAGGATGCATGTTATGGAGATCATAAGTGGCCAACTCGGACTGTTCTTCATTTGTAGAAAACCCAGAAATGAAGAACAACTTCTGACAAGTTTTCTGAAACTTAAATCTCTTAGTTGTCTTATATTTTGGTCATGAAATCGACTAATAGTTATACTATTACATGTATACTACAACAATAAAACAAATACAAACCCAGATAGCATCAAGATCATAGGAATTAAACTGGTCAAACATAGTACCATAGTCACTGACATGAATATCTAGGTTTGGCCAAGAACACTGAAGAAAACCTATAGCGATGGTTTTGTCGCTATAGGCACCCTTTAGCGACACTTAATTTCTGAAAATTAATATTTTTATTAAATAATTAGAGAAAATTAGTTTTTAATTATTAAAAATACATAATAAATTCCTAAAAAATATTTTAAAGCCTAAAAATGGGTTTTTAAATTTTTTTGAATATATTTCATTAATATTTAATATTTTTGAAATATTAATGGTATTTAATTTATTTAATTTTAATATTAAATAAGTTACTTAAAATGATTTTAATACATAAAAAATCATTTAAAAATATATTAGGTATTAAAAATATTTAAAGTATTTCTAATGACTTTTAATATTTTGTGATGAATTTCATTAATAAATTAATATTAATGGTAATTAATTTATTTAATAAATGTATTAAAAATTATGTTAAAATAGAATTAATAATTTAAAATCATATAAAAATTATTTAAGTGTTATAAAAATATTTTAAGTTATAACATATATCTTTTGATATTTTGTCATGAAAAATATGAATATTTAATATTAATGCAAATTATCGGATAATGGATTTAATCGCTTAAAAATCATATAAATATGATTTTATGGTATTAAAAAATACTTTAAGATATTATAAATATTGTATAATATTATGTCATGATTTTCATTAATATTTAATATTAAATAAATATTAATGATAAAGAAATATATGGTATTTGAATTATATAAATACGATATTGATGATTGAAAAATCATGATAAATGATAATAATTATTTGAAAATTATTATAAGTCATTGAATTTTTTTTTGAAGGATAATAAAATTATCTAAGATAATTGTGAATCAGTTTAGGCAAAGTCTTATGGATATTAGGCTCGAGAATTATCCGATTAGGACGTCGGGATGTCAAAACTATACCAAACTCCACTCAGACAAAAATAGTTTGACTTGATACTAGGTCGGTGTATAGACTGATAGGGTTATGTGTTATGTGTTTAGGATATTTTATAAATATATATTAGTATTATACTGTGATGAAATTATTCTAATATTTGGAGATCGGTATTATCTATATTAGGTTTTTAGACAAAGCTAAATAAATGGTGTAGCAGTAATCGGCGATAAAGGAAAGTTTTCTTGAACTATTCTTTTAACTTGTGGTTAATCATTGTTGATTACCATGTCTATGGTTTAATGAATCGTACTCAGTACATATTGTATGTATTCATCAGGTATGAAAGGCTGATCACCTTCATTACCATTCGGTCCAGATATAATTGATATGTTCATGTTCAACGTTTGTTCAACTATGAAAATTTGTCAATGCTAGTTCACAATTATATTGTTGAATGTTAGCCAGCTATTATTCAAAATCTTTCTATCATGATATATCCTTAATTTATGGGCAAACTTGTTGCTCACCCTTGGTATATCATGATAAACATTTCAGATTAGGCGAATACGTCAGGTACAAGAAAACGTTAAAGGCAAGTACAACTTGGGATTATATGTGCAGCTAAATTTGTAACAATAAAGTATGATATTAACAATGCGTGTTAGATAGGATATTGATTCAGGTATTATGTGAAGGTTCTCGACCTTGGGACCAGTGTGTAATGTTTAATGTATAAATAATTTATGTTCATATCTTCCACAATAGTTATAGAAATAGTATACCAGATCCTTAGTGATTAGGATCGAGATTTGGGGACACTACAGTTGGTATCAAAGTTGTAGGTTATGAACCTTAGGTTGGGTTACGTGAGACTAATAACAATAGTTATTAGGATTAGGTCTAACTCAAATAGAGTTAGTGTGTCGGTGAGATTCAAAGACGAATCTCAGCGGGTTATAAAGAAACGGAGTTACCTAACTCTGATAATAAAGGTGAACAGTAATGGTGAATAGATATAGTCTAAAGACTAAAGGTACATGGATAGAAGATCGTAAAACAAAATGATCATAGTATAGAAATGAATCGTAATATATACGATGAGATCACCCCATGATCTGATAAGGTTATAGTAGGGAATAGATTATGTGTAAGTTGTACTATGAATTAGTACAGATTTAGGAAAGGATTATGAATACAAGTTGAATTAAATTCGTATTGAGAAGGGAGTTAAGATTAGGTGGGAATTTTAATTGAGGACCCATGTTAGCAACTAAGTTGTATGATTCCATGTTATGGGTGGGGAATTATAATTGGTGTAAAAACCACTTAGTTTCTTGCACTGATAATCATTGAAATGTCTGTGTCACGCTATTTGTTATATATGTGTTGAGAAGGTGATTCTTTTCTCATGTGTATAATAGATAGGTAGGGTATAGGTATAGAATATAAGGTTAAGTACGAGTTCTTAAAACTCATATGTATGGTACGTTCATGACTTATAGTTATATGAAATGTTTATGAACCCCTCAGCGAATGGACGCCAAAGGTCTGACTAGGATAAGTTCTTAAACTCATATGATTGTGGAAAGTTCCTGAACTCGTAAGTGTGGTATGTTTAACGAACTAAGTATAGATATGTGTGAATAGAGCATTAAGGATTATAGGAATAGATAGACTGTTTAAGCAATTGATTATTAGTGGAGACATAGGTTTTCCAAAACTCCTAGCTATGCTAGACTTCAAAATTTTTGGACATCAAGCTAAATATGCACTAAGTGCTTTTGAAAATGAATTTTTATTCTCAACTTCTGGTGACCCTTGTGTATATGTGGACTTCGGGCCACTAACACATCGTTATCTATTGAGATGATAAAACTGACTTGCAAAGATTTTTGAACAGTTTAAAGTATAGTCTATTCTACTTGTTTCGGCTAGACGACAATGTTTTGAAACATCAAAATTTATTTTATTTATCATTTATGTATCATGTAATCTGGTACACAAATGATAAAAAATGATTGAGTTGTAAATACAGGTATACTTGGTGTTGAATTCGATCTAAAAATTGTTGTCCCACTATTGTATGATGTGTTATGACAAAGTCATTCAATGACAGAATCCTCAAACGGGCTATTAAATACAGTACGGTATCATGACGTCATTTTTTTTTCAAAATTTTAATTTGCCAATGGGGTTTTGGCTATACATTAATATTTCGTTTGAAATTGATTATTGATATGAGTCAAAGCTATTTGATTCAGCTAGACCAACTTTTAAAAATTCTAAGCGTTCTTTGAAAAAAATTTCGGACCAAATTGTTTTGGTGCAAATTCCGATAAAGACCAAGGTAAGAAAATTTTTGTGCCCAAGGCGGATAGAGGGAACGGGGAAAAATTGTTCCAACCAACAGTACTTGGCCAGTACAAGGCATATTGGGCTAATTACCCACTATGTCTGTAAGATATGACGGTTTGCAGATGAATTTATGTATAAACCTTTTCGAAAATGACAATTCATAATCTATATGACTGCTCAGCACAATTTCAAAATTTTAACTTTGGCGAGTGGTGTATTGGGTAAAATATAATGATGAGAATGAATGGTGAATGGTTCACGGTGTAAGGTGTAAGTTGAATTTCGGGAACAAAATTCTTAGAAAAAGGGGTGAATGTGACAACCCGATGATTTGGATAATTTATTAAAATCATAAAAGATTGACTGGAGGTTAAATAATAGACCTAGATAGAAAATAAGTGAATGGATTTGAGATTTCTGGGAAGGTTTTTTGGTGAAGGCTTACAATATTAAGTGTATTTGTGTATATGATCTGTGTGTATGGTTATATATGTGTAGAGTATGCGGTTATGGGTCAAGCGTTGACCAGATAAATTATATCAGTGACAAACCCTAATAATATATTAAGAACATCAACGTTCATTTAGAAAACCTTAGCGATTGATAAGAACCCGTAGAAACTGGCTTTGGAAACCCTAATTTCAGTTTCGGGAATCTGAAACCCTAATTCTAAATTTGAAAACCCTCAATGGGGAGCTTAAAGGCTAAATATAAGGACTTAAGTATTTTTGATTATATATTTAATTAGGGATAACCTAATTGCTAAATTAGAAAACCCTAATTACTGGATTAGAAACCCTAATGAACAATTTTGGAAAACCCTAAGTATTATTTAAAAATTTTAATGTTAATTAGGAAACATTAATCCTAAATAGCAAGCTTGAATGTGATTAAGAAACCCTAATATAATTAGGAAATACTAATTATAAATTGGAAAGCTTAATTTTCCATTTTTTTAAATCTTAATTTGGAAATCCTTGAATTAATTTTTAAAAACCCCAGGGTTAAACTCTAAGGGTTGGATCAAATGACCATTATGCCATTAAATTTGAAAGCCAAATGCCCATAAAGATCTTTTTGCATTCTTTATTAGCTAACTTGTAAATTTTTCCCTAGTTGTATTTGTTAAACAGCCTTAGCTCTTGTAACGCCCGAGAAAATTGGATTTCTATGAGAATTAAATTTTTATTTGATTATGTAAATTAAATGAATTTAATTGATTATTTATGTGAGTAACCTATGCGAAGGTCGTTCTATGACCTAGACTATGCGGATGTGGTTAGGATTCTAGTTATGTGGTAGAATTAAAGTGTTTGAATTTTCAAGATAAAAAATAAAAGTTTTCTGAGAAATTTTTGTAAATACATTATTCACTAATTTCTGCTCGGGAATTATTTTTGAACTTCTTGGAAATACGTAACGATAGAATATCGAGGTGAGAAGGATTATGTAATAATAATTCACGTATGGAAAACGTAATTTTTTGCCTGCGGACTAAATATGAGAACGTTAAAAAAAAGTAAAGCGTTAATGAATTAAACGATGATATCGTGTGATACATAAGTATTGTACGAGGTAATGAATACGAGTATGATATGAGGTATTATACAAGTATGTATGAATGATGGTATGTCGTATATGATGAATAAGTATACGAGTATAGTACAGAGATTAATACGACATATAATACGAATATCGTACGAATACTATATGAAGATAATATGAGAATTATACGAGTAAAATACGAATAGTTCATAATGGACTTTAGTAAGTGGACTTTGTCATTATCCAATTGGACTTGGATTATGCCAAGCCCAATGTTAAGTAGAGTTAAGCCCAAAGTTATGTTAAGACAAGCCCAAGATAGGCCCAATGAAAATGAATGGTAAAACCCAAAGTAAGAAACTAAATCGCGGATTGAACCGTTGGGTTACCGGGTCGTTAAAACCCATGGGACGACCCATGGGTGACCCAAATTGGTGGCCAAGTAAAGTGAAATTACTTAGTGGTTAAGCAAAGGATTAGCTATGTGATGAGCAAGTATACTTGGTGGTTAAGTAAAGTGCTTATACTTGGTGGCTAAGTAAAGGAATAGTAAGGAGGTGATTAAGGAGGTGGGATGGTTTAAAGACTAGACTACCCTAATCTATGATTTCCTATAAATAGAAGGAGGCTAGTTCATTTGTTGGTTATTAAATTTCATCCAACAATATAAGTGCTTATTGGTTAGAGAGAAAAAGCTAGAAAAGGTAGAAAAGTTAGACTTTGTTAGTTCAAGAAGCAAAAAGGAAGAACACACATTAATCAAGTAATCTTCAAGGGTAAGATCCTAAACAATGATTCTCCCTCTCTTCAATTGGTAGAGATGTGAGTAGTGGTAGAACATGTATGCTAAGAAAAAGTAGGAATGGCTAATCAATGGACTTAAACTTTAATAAGTTATGAATAAGTAGTTTATACTTTTATAAGTTATAAACTCATGAAGAACAAGTAAGAAATTATCATGTATATAAGTTAATGAAATAAGTATGTTAAGATGTTAGTATGATGGAATGAATCCTTTTGAAATGATGAACAAATCTTAAGTAACGAAGTTATGGTGGAATTCACGAGTTTGGACGATAATCGTCGAAATCGTGAACTTCTCGAAATGGAAGTCAAATTTTGACATTGAGCTCAGAAACATTGGTTTTCGATGGAGAATAGTCTCATTTGGCATTCTAGAGTTGCAAACTCAAAAATGATCGAATTCTAACTTAGAACGAAGAAACGAGCGTTAAACTGATTTGTCCTTTGAACGAGCCAATTCGAATTTAAAATGATCAAATTTGGAGTCCGAGAAGTTCATTAAACTAAGAAGTCTATCAAAATTATCTGCATCGAGGTCCGGTTCCTGCCAACACCACCCAAAGCATGATAAGTGGGCGTAGAGAATGAGAATGTCCATTAGCTACTGAAGAGTGGTGCCGCAGCGTGGCTAACAGAGAAGGGTATGGTTCCGCAGCGCTATGTCCAGTCCTAGGTGTAGATACTCGAAATTTTTTGCACAACTGTTACTAACATTACAGGAGGGCAGGATCGTCTTTCGGAGATTACCCTGGAAGACAGCTCACATCCATTCCGGATACTACCGGAAGTTCAATTTCAACCCCGGACCACACTCCGAGAGTATCAGTCTCAACCCCGGAACACACACTGGGAACATCATTTCCAACCTCAGAGATAACCCCAAGTTTTGTACTTGGCGATAACCCTAAGGAATGTTGTTGCAGTTCCGGCGATAACCCCAGAAATGATTGTTTCAAATACATGCTATCAGCTTCAATCTCAGACCTCCTGCTGAGGCACTCATACCACAGACACCGGAGCTAACACCAGGCAGACAGGCATCCATAAGATGACATTGCGACATTCAACACTTGCAGCAGTCCAATCTTAAATGTAACCATGAGCAACGTCTGCTTTCAACTAAAATCGGCGATAACACCGATGAGGAGTCAAATGTCATCTTGCTACCTCAACATCTGGGCGTCATCTCGACACTTCAATACATACATACATACAACTATGTCCTTCAAGAACCAGGATGTCCAATCCCGAGTGACTATTACGCGTGGCAGCACACCGGATAGAATTTGAAGCTTGAAGATCGTGGGCATGGTACCCTCTTCCTGACTTCATACAACCTCTATTCCATGTCATTGCGTAACTCTTGACACAAGTAGTCCGAAGAAGGTTACATATACCTCATTCAGATGCTCGAATTGAAGTTCTACAAGTTCGAACGGACATTATAGTGCACGAGTGCAAGTACTTCGAGATGACGGGACCTGCGGAACCCCGGGCAGCCGTAGGTGCATCTGCGGCAGCCGCAGGTACACCTGCGGCTAGCAGTCTATAAATATAGAGCTTGGGGTCAGCCATTTAAAAAAAAGGCGAGGAAGCCTTGTCCAATTTGCTTTATACACAACCCATATTGAGTGCTTGCTCTTTTTAAACACCTGTTAGCCCACATATAGTTATACATTTACCAGTTGGAGCTGAGTATTCATACAAATAGAGTCATAGAAGTCTGCATTGGTAGCCCACTGTAAGCCTTCTTACACTCTATAAAGCCTTTCTATTTATATTTGCACACACTATTCTACACATTGAGAGTCGTGTTGTGTGTGTATGCCCGGACTTAGGTCCGTGGTTTTCATTTCTGTCTGTATATATATACTTATATATATATATATATATATATATTTATAAGGACTAATATTATCGAGTTATGCCTCGATTGAGCCTAGACTTAGGTCTGGAGCATTTATTTGCTTATATATATATATATATATAAACTTTTGTCAGACTCTATCTGATGAGCCTAGAATTCGGTCTGGAGCATTTAATTGCTTATATATATATATATATATATATGAACTGTGGTCAGACTCTATCTGATGAGCCTGGATTTTATATCCGATGCGTTTACTTGCTTTTATATATACATATATATAATTATTGTCGGACATATCCGATGAGTCTGGATTTCATATCCGGGGCATTTACTGCTTAAATATATATATATATATACATTTCGTCTTTCCTGGAGTTTACTTCATGGCAGTTGATAGCGTTTACAGCTTTATTTACATTCAAGTCCCGCCTGGAGTTTACTTCGTGGCAGTTGATGGCATTTACTGCTTTATTTACATTTCTGATCTCCCATGGAGTTACTTCGTGGTGGCTGATCATGCACACACACACACACACACACACACACACACACACATATATATATATATATATATTTACCGCTTTTATATATATATACAACTGCTTTCTATACAAATTGTAGTATCATGTGAGCCTAGGAATCATATGGTCACAGATTCAGTCCACTGAATCTAGATCCGGTTCCCTTGATGGACTTTTTCAGCTGTAAGCAGCTTGTACATTATTTACAGTGTACGAATTTCCTTGGATGGCTGTCATGCCCATAAGGAAGTCAGCACTGCTATATATTATTTTCTCGAAGATGCCTCGTATCTCAAAAATAAAAGCAAATAAGCCGAGCATTTAACAATAAAATGGGAGTATGAAAAGGTCTTAATTCCTATTGAGCACAGGGTTTGAAAAACCTCTTTTTATAAAACTTCATTGCTATATACTGGTTAAAACAGAATTTTTCTACAAATTCAAACCCGGTGTATATAGGTGCGAACGAGGCCTCACACTACTTTCCAATAATTGCACATTGATCCACACACACACACACACATTCATATAACAGTTTCTTTGAGAAGTGGCGGTCACCGTGGCAACACGGATGTCGGGGGGTGCCTAACACCTCCCCTCCGTATAATCAAGCCCCCGAACCCATAATTAATCTCAGTTTCACAGACCCGTTTAACAGTGTCAAATCACTGGGTCAACGTGAAAACCTTTTCGGTTGCTTTGGTGCAACTAGTTAAAAACACCAACTGGCGACTCTTAAAGTCAAATCGTCAACATTACACATATCGGACCTTTTCACTTATTTTTTCAAACAAATCTCACATTAACCTGAGAACACCAAAGAACAAGTAACGAAAAGGGATAAATAAAAATCCTGACGTCGATCGGTGGCAACTCTACTGTGGACTCCAGTAAGAGGGTTAAGCCGCTATTACAAGCTTTTCAAAACTGTTATATGCTTGTGTGTGAATGTTACATTTACATTTATGATGAATGTGTACTAATGCATCTTACTTACTGCACTACTAATATCTATCTGTGATATTAGTGCTTCACACATGTTATCATTTTGCATAAACGATGAGACACGTTGTCTGTGAATGTATGTTGTGTGGTTCCTCCACCAGGAGACTATCCTGTCGGTGTTTGATTACTGGACTCGTAGGAAGACTAATTCCAACGTGGCTCAGGAAAGGCACCACCCAGATTCGCTCTAGTTGAACGACTGGATTAACTTCCCGTCAAGTAGATTGCGATGATCTGAGAACCTTCACGCAAAAAAGCTGTGAGAATAACCTGAGATAGGTCAACCTCTGATAATCCAAATGCGGAGGAAAGTCTCTTCATGCTTTCTATTTTTAATTACATGTAAAAGCATTTACTTGTAATTTCATTCCATGTTCATCCATATGTAATGGAAATATGAAGAATATATGCGCATGCATGACATGTTATCAATTAACAATCATTTTTTGCAGGACCATATTCCTAAAAAAATGGACACATTTTGATAACATTTACATTATCCCTAAGACTAAACTACATAAGTCTTTTGTAGGGAAGAAATTGGGCATGTTACCCGCTAAAAATCTAAAAAGGCCACAAGCCTACAGCCAATCATGTCTTCTTCTGACCAGTCTAATCTTGTTTCTTGAGAAGAATTTGACGGATTGAGTAAACAAATCACAAACTTGGCTGTTCTTCTGAAAGAGCTGCA
The DNA here is from genome assembly GCA_020205615.1 of Panax quinquefolius. Lineage (NCBI taxonomy): Eukaryota > Viridiplantae > Streptophyta > Magnoliopsida > Apiales > Araliaceae > Panax > Panax quinquefolius. The sequence continues at coordinate 71,862,466 of CM035168.1, forward strand.
TCAGTCTACTCAGGGTACAAAGATACCTACACATATAGAATCCTTTACGCAAGGGGGAGCCTAAGGTTTGGAAAAAACAATTCCAGAACCTCAGTTGGACACGACCAACAAAGACCCTGAAAACACCCATCTCAAAGGAGATCTAGACGCCGGTTACATCAGGAAGAAGGTCCTCCAACTGGAGGAAACTATCCATGCTCTCAAAGGGATTGGAACACATGGAAATGTTTCATATACTAACCTTTGCATATTTCCTGGTGTTCATTATCCAGAGAAGTTCAAAACCCCTGATTTTGAAAAGTATGACGGATTAGGGGATCCTTACACACATTTAAAACTGTTCATTGGAGAAATTGGATCTTATGCGGAAGATGAGAAGCTCAGGATGCAGCTGTTCCAAAAGAGTCTAACTGAAGAAGCCCGTTCATGGTATACCAGATTAGACAATTCAAAGATCCATAGTTGGGAAGAACTAGCTCACGCCTTCCTCAATCAATAGAGTTTTCAATCTCAGATGGCTCCTGACCGGTACCAAATTACCAAGGTTAAGAAATAGTCTAATGAGTCTTTCAGAGAGTATGCTCAAAGGTGGAGGCGCCTGGCTGCTCAAGTTATTCCTTCCATGACAGAATCAGAAATGGTCATGACTTTCACAGATGTACAGGAAGCTCCTTTCTATGAAAGAGTTCTAGGTGGTATTGGCAAACCATTCTTTGAAATGATCAAACACGAAGAAATGGCTGAGATGGGATTGAAGTCTGGTAAGATTCAAGACCTAGCAACTCTCAAAGTAGTTGTTGAGCACATCCAGTCCAGATCTTATAGAAACAACCCTCGAGGGTCCATAAAAAGAAAGAGGATGATGTTTCCTTTATACTACAAGGACAGAAAGTCAATCAAAACATACCTATACAGAGGAGAAACTACTCTTCTTTCCAAGCACAGTCTTCAAACCCTCCATTGCCTAGAATTGGAGAAGTAAAGCGCCCTCGAACGTTCACACCCTTAGTGGACTCGCTCGAGAATATTTTTGTTTTTCTGAACACTTAGAAGAAAATCACACGTCTTCTTCCACCAGCCAACCCTAATGGGAAGGGTTTTAATGCTACTCGAAAGTGTGCTTATCATGCCGGACCAACTGGACATGATACTCAAGATTGTTGGGCCTTGAAACACAAGATCCAAGACTTGTTAGATAATGGTGAGATTGTAGTCACCAAACCAAATCAACCTCATGCACAAGACAACCCCCTTCCTCAACACAAAGAAGAAGAGGTTAACATGGTCAGTTGTAGCGCTGGACAGAGTTCGAGTTTTAACAGCAAAACATCCCTAATCATCAAAGATGGTGTTGACAAATGGGATTACGCAAAGTTCCAGTTTACTATGGAACGAAAGATGAAAGCTCTTTGCAAACAAATTGAGCAATTGGTAGAACTGGTGACTCATCAGCATCAAGTCACACGCCAATTAATCAGGTAGGAGCATGCCTATCTCCTTCCATTTGTTATAAATGCTCCACCCTCACCTTCAGAAAGAAAAGCTATGGAGGATAAGGTTGCAAAGCGAGAAAAAGCTAAAGCCCGTCGGGATTTTGCCTACCAATAGGAATTCACCTACGTGGGCCAACCTATGGAGGAATTATTTGAAATGCTGATCAATGAAAGAAGAATTACATCCCTTCTACCTCCAACCAATCCCCGTGCAAGATGGTTTAACCCTGATGGAGTGTGTCAGTATCATTCCTATTCTCACGGTCAAAGAACAGAAGAATGCTGGGCACTCCGCCATCTCATTCAAAATCTCATTGATAGCGGTGTTCTGCAGCTGGCAGATGATAACACTGTGCAACCTGAAAGTGGGATTACATGGAAGGGATCAGTAGCAGTTATATCCGACGAGGATGATGAGACTGTTAAAGCATTTCCCATTCAAGCAATTCAACTTAAAGGAGCTGACAATCCTTTGAAAGTGGCCGCTCCCTAGCCAATTTCTTTACATTGCAAACCACAATATCAAGTTGTCAGCTTACACAATGTTTCATGGAATTATGGAAAAGCTGAAGGATCCACGTCTCATATTACTGCTACAGTGTCAAAGGATAATCCATTGCATCTTCCTCAAAGGGTTATCAAGCCTACCCTCAAAATAAAGGGAAAGATTCCCATGGAGAAGATTGAAAAATTCCTCCACACTATGGGCCAAAATGAAGACAATGTGGTTCTAAGCTAAGAGAAGCTCCACATCAGATATCAATTCTGGATTTGTTTTTCTCTTCCGAAGATCATCGAAAGATTTTACTCAAGGTTTTGGAAGAAGGCTACTAGCCGAAATTTGTGGATGTAGAAAAATTTCAACATGTGGTTGATCATATTTTCAACAACAATGTGATATCCTTCACTAATGATGATATACCTCCCGAAGGGACCGGTCATTGCAAGCCACTGCACATCGTAGTGTTATCCTCCGGATACATTTTAGCTAAAGTTTTGATAGATGGAGGTTCATCTCTGAATATATATCCTTATGCCACTTTGGTAAAGATGAATGTCAATCTCAAGCGGATCCAAAGCAGCCATACGGTTATCAAAGCTTTTGATGGATCCCGGTGAAATTCTGTCGAAAAGATTGAGCTGCTAATTGAGATTGGTCCAAATACATTCAATGTATCCTTCCACATCTTTAAGATAGACTCAGGATACAACCTGCTATTGGGGAGACCATTGATACACATGGCTGGAGCCGTTCCCTCCACGTTCCATCAACAAATCAAATACATTGTTAACAACAATCTACTCACTGTCAATGTTGAGCAGGAGTATCCTGAACAAGGAGATCTGCCAATCATCAGTTTCAACTCTGAAGTTGAGCCGACCAATTTTCATACCTTGGAAGTGAGTAACACTCAATATCATCCTATTGGAATACAACTTCCTGTACCCAAGATTTTTACTGAGGTTATGTCGGCCACTCAAGAAATGATGTCATTGGGTCATCAGCCTGGACAAGGGCTTGGTAAAAATAAACAGGGTATTAAGCACCCTATTCAAGTGTTTAGTCAAACTAGGATAGCCGGACTACGTTATTTAGCCAATTCCAGTCACAGGAATCTGCATAAACACATTCCGGTTCCTTAAACTTCTGCAACACAGCGATGTTTTCCATCCGCACCTCATGAGCTGATATAGTCTCCAGTAAAGGTGCCAGCACATGTTATGACTATGTTGTTTCCCAAACTAGTACCATTCTAAGCAAAAGAGGTGCTGATTCCAGATCCCGAAGTGGAAGAAAGGGAACGAAAATGCAAACATGACATCGCTTTGATGATGTCCCGCATACGCGTCATTGTTCATGATGAACATACAAACTGATATACCCAACACGGTGATTGCCCAGATATCATGGTTATCATTCGGGAGAAGGAGGGCAATGACAACCCCTCTGTCACTACAGTTCATCAGGACTTTGCCCTCGACAATTGGAACAGCACTCCATGCATTGGTCGACGAGGGTAAAACGGGTAGAAAATCCCTCTGCCATGTAGATAACTTTAATTGCTTACTTTTCTATTAAGTATTAGCAGTTATTTTATCAGTACATGCTAACATTTTGTATGATTAAACAGTTTCATATATTAAGTGAAAACATCTTTTGATTTCAGGACTCTGAATTTAGATGTGCCTGTACTTGCTGGTGATCTGCCTTCTCTCCACAAGGGCTGTAACTTTGATGCAAAGTTGGACTCAGACTTGATGGACATACAAGAGGACATTGAGACACCTCAGGAGATTAAGTAATGGGTCGCAGATAAGCCTAAACCCAACCTTGATCAAACCACTTCTTTCAATCATGGAACCTTAGAAAACCCTAAGCTAATCCAGATTGGTTCAGACCTCACTCCAAACAAACAGAATTACATGGTTGTGTTATTAACCCAATTCCAGGATGTGTTTGCATGGTCTCATGAAGACATGGTGGGTTTGTCCACTGGCATTGTTCTTCATCACCTTCCCATTAAAGAAGGATTCAAGCCAGTTAAGCAGAAGCTCAGGCGATTAAAACCTGAGTGGAGTTTGAAAGTTAAAGAAGAAATTGTGAAACAATTTCAAGCTGGCATCATCATGGTGTCTACATATCCGGATTGGATATCCAACATTGTTCCCGTGCCTAAACTTGGAGGAAAGGTGCGAGTATGCGTGGATTATCGGGATTTGAATAAAGCTTGCCTGAAATATAGCTTTCTCGTGCCCTTTATCCACATTCTCATTGACAATACAGCTCAATACGACATGTACTCCTTCATGGATTGCTTTGTGGGGTACCATCAAATTATGGTTACTGAGGAAGATAGTGAGAAAACTGCTTTCATCACGCCTTGGGGAACGTTTTGCTACAGACGGTTGTCATTCGGCCACATCAATGCCGGGGCAACCTACCAGTGAGTAATGATGGCTCTTTTCCATGACTTAATGCATAAAGAGATAGAGATATACATGGATGGCATCATTGTCAAGTCCCGAAAGGAGAAAGACCACCTAGACCATCTCAGAAAGTTATTCAATAGGTTGCGTAAGTACAACTTGAAGTTGAATCCAGCCAAGTGCGCGTTTGGTGTTAAATCAGGAAAGTTGCTAGGTTTCCTAGTCAGCCATAGAGGAATTGAATTGGATCCTACCACAATCCAGGCCATCAAGGAAATGCCCATTCCTCAGACATAGAGGAAATATAGGGATTTTTGGGAAGGATTAACTTCATCAGCAGGTTTATCTCTTAACTCACAGCAACCTGTGAGCCCATTTTCAAGATGTAAAGGAAGAACTCCTCCATGAAATGGAATGATGAGTGCCAGAAGGTCTTCCTTACCATTAAAGAGCAGTTGGTTAATACTCCCGTTTTGGTACCTCCCAGGGATGATGTTCTCATATTTATGTACTTGTCCATTAATGACAATGTCATGGGCTGCATGCTGGGGAAAAAAGATGATAGAGGCCAAGAACAAGCTATTTATTACCTCAGTAAAAGATTCAGCACCAGTGAACACAAGTACACTCTTATTGAGAAGACGTGTTATGCTTTGGCATGGGCTTCCATGAGATTATAACATTATCTCCATGGTCACAGAACCCATCTTATATCCCGCGTGGATCCTCTCAAGTATGTGTTCAGTAAGCCCATACTGAATTGTTGACTGTCCAGATGGCAGTTGATCCTACAACAATTTGACATCATTTATGTGATGCAAAAGTCTGTCAAAGGTCAAGGAATTACGGATCAACTGGCCGCCACACCTGCACGAGACTATAAACCTTTGGAAATATACTTCCCAGATGAAGGGGTAATGACAGTTCAGCAACACCATCAGTACGATGCATGCCACACGTGCAAAATGTATTTTTATGGAGCTGTTAACATAGAAGGATCTAAAGCTGGAGCAGTTCAAATATCCGATACGGGGAAGCAGTATCCCGTCGCCATCAAATTGCAGTTTGTCAGCACCAACAACACAGCAGAGTATGAAGGCTGTATCATGGGGCTAAAACTTGCCCGTTCAATGGGCAGCAGGCGGTTAACTGTCTTTGGGGATTCAGAATTGGTGATCAAATAATCCACGGGAATCTATCAAACCAAAGAATTACATTTGCTGCCTTGCCATCGGCAAGTTTTACAGATGGCTTTGGAGTTCGAAGAAATCTCCTTTCTACACATTCCTCGCAATAGAAAGGATTTTGCGGACACACTACCAACGTTGGCCTCCTTGGTTCACATACCTGACAAGGAAAACATGTCAAGCATCACATTTGCTATGCACAAGGCCCCAGCTTATGGGAACTACGTTGGAGAAGTATCGGATGAGCTACCTCTCATCCACCACCCTTGGTATTAGCATATCTGCGAAATGGATCTACACCCGCAGAGGTGAGCCTAACTGAAAAGAGGCGGATCCATCAAATTGCTATGAAATTATACCTGAGCGGAGATGCACTCTACAAGAGAGATGCATGATTAGGTCTCCTCAGATGTCTGGACAAAGTCCAAGCTCAAAGGCTCATGGATGAGATCCATGGTGGAGTATGTGGCCCACACATGAGCGACCCCTTACATGTCAAGAAAATTCTCATAACAGGACATTATTGGCTAACACTGAAAGCTGATTGTGATGATCACGTCAAGAGATGCTGTCAATGCCAAATTCATGGGAATACTAACCACGCCCCTCCAAGAGAACTCAACACTGTGAGTTCGTCATGGCCCTTCTTAATGTGGGGTATGGATGTGATCGGGCCCATCGAGCCCAAAGCCAGTAATGGACATCGATTAATATTCACCATGATTGACTACTTCACCAAATGGGTAGAGGCAGCCTCCTTCCCAAGGTTACTAAGGAAGTCCTCATTGCTTTCATTAGAAACAATATCTTTTATGGATATTGACAACCAGAAGTCATTGTGTCAGACAATTCTAAGAACCTCAACAACAAAATGATGGAGGAGTTATGCAGTAAATTCCACATCAAACACCTTAACTCCGTCATCTATCATCCAAAGATGAATGGTGCTGTTGAAGCGGCTAAGAAAAATATCAAGAAGATCATGCAGAAAATGTCCGCCAATCACAAAGGGTGGCCTGACCTCTTGCCTCTGACTTTATTAGCCTACAGAACTTCCATGCGAACTTCCACTAGGGCGACCCCCTACTCATTAGCCTATGGGATGCAAACAGTGCTCCCCATTGAAGTGGAAATGGAATCCCTCTGAGTATTGATGGATGCTCAGCTGGATGAAGACCAATAGTTACAAGACAGGTATCACCAATTGTCTTTGATAGACGAAAGGCGAACCGGGACAATCTTCCATGGTCAATTATATCAACAAAGGATTGCACGATCCTACAACAGAAAAGTCCGACTACGACAATTCAAACAACATTACTTGGTTTTGAACAAGATCATTGATAACCAAGATCAATCTAAGGTAAAATTCGCTCCTAACTGGGAAGGCCCGTTTGTTGTCAAGGAAGTATCGACAGGAGGTGCTCTCAGACTACAGGAAGTGGATGGCGATGAATTTCCACAGCTTATCAACTCGGAGATGGTGAAACGGTACTATGTCTAAAATTACCTTCAAGCAAACATCCTGGTATTGATCATCCAATTACCAGTCATTCCAGTTTTTAACCCTCTTTTCACAAACTCTTCTGCCCCTCAGGGAAACATACACTTCAAACCAGCAGCCTGGTTTTACCTCACTTGGAATCAGCAGCCTGGTTCCACTTCGTTTCAAACCTTCATACAATTTCGGTTATCCCACACACCGGATTGAACCTTTCATACCTGCAGTTTATCCCAAATACGGGATTAAACTTTTCTATGCTTGCAGTTTATCCTGAAAACAAGATCAAACTTTTTCCACATCTGTAGTTTGTCCCCATTATGGGATCAAACTTTCTTCTCCCCGCAGTATAGCCTCCACACGGGATTCACATTTCTCTTTGGCTGCGATTCATCCTGAGGGGCGAACTACGTCGACCTAATCTCCTCTTCAATAGGAGTACGTAGGCAACCATATTCTATATGTCCCGGTCGCAATAAAAAAAACAACAAAAACATTTCTGCCCTTTTTCAACACAAATGAAAACAATAAAAACATTTCTACACCTCTCTGCCTTTCACATTCAGCATTGAACCTCTTACACCAGGTTCGAACTACGCAGACTTGATCTCTTCTTCAATAGGAGTACGTAGGCAGCCATTTATGGTTCAGTCTAACCCCTATCAGAACAAAATACTTGTCACACAATATTGGGATCAACCTTCAATCCACCACATTTCATTGGCTTCAGACCAAGGGGATGGAATTACCCAACCTCTCCTTACAAATAGGAGATTCGATAACCATCTAAGCTGCGGTTTTACCTCAAAGAGAAATACCAATCCATAAAAGATGGAATTAACTAGGCTTCTCACAAATAGAAGTACTGGCGACCATTTGTGGTGCGGTCAATCTCAGAGAGGAAAAGCCACACTCCTCTCCAAATTTCCATACAGATACCAGTCGAACGACACCAAAGATGGCAGGGATTCATACAGATCAATGATCCATTTTGAGAGATCTTGTGGTGGCTCAATGTCGACATATCAAGGATAAGTTTAGAATGCATCAAGATCACAAGGCCCTGAAGAAACAGGCATATATCAAGAAAATATCATGGCACAACTGAAAGGGAAGTAAATAAAAATATATTTCTCTGCCATATATACTACTGTTTGATATACACATCTATGTTATACATGACAAAATGGCTAAGCTAGTCTGTGCAGGAAAATACAAAGCTATCTACGGATCTGTGTGTATACGAACTATCACATCTAATATAGCATCCCTTTCTGAAGACGGAGGTAAAGCTGCAAGCTCCTGCCCAAGGGTATCTACATGAGCTGGCAAATCTGAGGCTAACTGCAAGATGGCCTGGTGCTCATCAATGTATTCACTCATATCAGCAAAAGTGCCAGACATCTGGGATCTCACAGAGGTACTATCTGCAATGGCCACATCCCTGGAAGATAGGGCGGCATCCCACTCCACGATCAATGCATCCCGAGCTGATATAACCTCATCCCTCTCTAGCAGAGCGGAATCTCTCCCATCAAGAGCTGTCAACATCGTGGCCCTAGCCTGATCTCTCTCATAGGTCATAAGATGTATGCTCTGCTCCAAATGTTGTGCCAAATACTGAGTAACAGTGGCACTCGGGGTGGGAGAATCCATCACAAATGCTGGCAGCCCAGCAATCAAGTCCCCATCGATGAAAATGTCAGCCTCCTCCATAGGCTCCTCATCGTCCCACTCAATATCCTACACTGTTGATACCACCGCAGCCGATGCAGTCTCTGTCTCCATCCATGCTGAATACTCTTCAGAATAACCCGAAAGGCTGACGGATAACTCAGCTAGCTCTCGCTGATCCCAACAGGCATACGAACTGGATCTGTCCGCTGATGATAAGTGGCGAGAAGTGAAACGCTGAATCACTGCCCCCTTATATAGGTGAACATCCTGAAACTGGTCAAACTGACACATCACAGAGCATGAGTAATGAAGCTGTAGGGTGAGCTAATCCCTTTACATGATAATATAGTGAATGAATCTCCAATCCCTGCCAGAAAAGCTGACCAAGACGCAGCATCTATACACTCCACAGGCTGGAAAGAGTATGATATTGATATATCATGGGTGAAACAATATCCATGTCGTCTGAATGTGCCAATCGGTCCCAAGTGTGACATAAACCACACGTACAGCATGACCGAGCTATCTATGAATACTCCTGCTGGACAAGTGCAGCAGTATGTAGCTGACCTCAGTGTCTCTGCGATAATCATCAGTACGATGGTATGACCCTCCCTTAGAGCTCTCACTGCCATAACGACCACGATGTCCAGCTCATGCATGTACCGTGGCATGTAGACGTATGATAATACACACAGCATCAGTACATCTACTCTGTCCAAACGCCACTGATCCTCCAGTGTGGTGAAATCCCCGGAATGTCGTACATAACTATCCTCAGAGCAAAATCTATCAATTAGAAAACGCTGGGATATCACGTGGCCGGATGTAATCTCGTCCTGTACCACTCTGCGCCTCAAACCGATGACGGTCATGAACTACCTACACATGTCCCCAATAGCCATCTGCACGCAAGGTCTGTCTAGTGGTAGCATCGTTAATCATGCATACTCCTCTAGAGTAGGAGTCAACTCTCGGGTGCCAAACTGAAAAACCTGTCTGTCCGGTACCCAGTGCTCTAGTATACCATCTATGAACCCTGTGGGAACCTAAAACAACAACAAGGTCATAGTATGCTACAACAAATGATCTACAGTCACCCTGTCTGGTGGTGACATATTATCATACCATGAGTTCATACCAGATGCCACCAAACATGGTGGGGTATGATCAATACGGCTAACTGTCGAAGAAGACATCTGTACGGGCCGTGTCATAAGACCATCCAAGGGTCAATGCTGAATATCTTTGGACATATATACATATGCATAACATAATAACATGCATGATACAGTAGATGGAAATATGATATAGGGAATGGAAAATGTACATACATTCATAAGTATATCATCATCTAATACATCTCTGTACAACTTAAATACAAGGAAATGGGGTGAAGCTACCCAACAACTCAATAGAGGCCTATCAAAAGATATAGAGAGAATGGGACGAAGCTACCCAACAGCTAACAAGGGTCTATTAAACGAGATAACAAGAGATATACATCTGAAGAAGTCAATGGTATCGATGCCCACATCATCGATCCTGTCCACCTGATGTAACTCCTCCTGAGTCACTGGATCTCTATCTACAAGGATGTCAGGCCTATACAGAGGAGGATCTACACCGAAAAAGCCGTATAGGTCACCTGAGGGGCCAGCGCCAGAGCTGGAAGGATCAAAAGTATCTGCCTTTGAAGGATCTCTACCCAAATGCTGGATAAAGAAATGTGCCCGATCCAACTGCCAGGTCAAATTGTTAATCTGTGTCACATGAGTCGGATCTCTGACACAGGCTAGCCAATCCATCATCACCACGGATCCTGGAATTATATCTCCCATAAACTATGTGGCGCGAGTCTGAGCTCCAATGGTACGAGGGAACCACCAATGCTGAAACATCTCCTGAGTATAGGGGCCTTCTGATAATGTGTAACCGTCAATCCCCAACAACGGGATATCAGTGATGGGTGACTACGAAACAGGCCAATAACGCCTGGCAGGAGGCAAAATTGGCATACGAATCTCTCCTATAGTGCTCCTGATAGCACGCTCTCCTAAGTAGAGCTCCCATCCTCCATCTGTGAAGAGAGGAATCCTGCGAGTGGACATAACATAATCAACTCCAGTAGGGTATCCGTCCTCAAACCCAACACTCAAGTGCTCCCCAGAATAGGGAACCCATGTGATGACATCCGCTGTCAACAACTCCAACTGTAGGCGACAATGGGTGAAACCGTCAGCAACAGGGACCTCCGCCAGTATGGAATGATGTCATCTCTGTCCTCATGGATAGGTATCTAAACCTAAAACGCTTATAGGATGCAAACATGGAAGCCTCTCATAGGCCCAAAACTGCCAACACAAAGGCAAATTTCTGCTGTCAGTCAACACTCTTAACATGTACATAGGAAAAGACTAGAGAAATACTCACCAGCAGAAACGGGTAGAATCCTAACCAAGCCTCGGTCAAACCCTGCGATTGCATGTGCATTCCCTTGAGGAAGTAGGCAAAGGTGTAGGAACCCTAATCATAATCTCCTATACGGTCCACGTGTTGAGTGTCGCTGATCAAAGTGAAGGACACTCTAGAAGAGTTATCTGCTATGAAGCAGCCCCTAATGATCATCAGGAACAATTGCTGAAGAATGTGATCCCTGTCTCTTACATCATTGGGTATAGGCTGACTCAATAGCCTGCTCATAGCATCTACGCTTAAAGGACCTGTACGAATAGTCCTGCCCTTGAGCGCCTCCATCGGAACTCCTACCAAGGATCTGACGGCAATAGGGGTAATATCAGCCGTGCAAGGCACTGGATCCCCTCCAAACTCCATACCTGTGATAAACCGCCAATCCATCGGCGTCATCATCACCTCACAGTCCAACAAGTGGAGTGACTGAGTCTGGTGAAACCACCTCTCAAACAATGCCCTGAGGTAACCACAGGGACAACGACAGGGAAGGATGGAAAAGAACGTCCCGAATCCCCAACCATGGACAATCTCTCTATAGTCATCATGTAGGGCCTGATACATAGAGTGGATACTGAACCAGTTCCCTCGAGGCTGTGTAAAGTTGAGAACCTACATCAAATCCAGATCAACATCAGAACCCTTCACTCCTCATCAATAGGAAACAAGGAAGATTAAGATCTAACTTCATACCTCGTTTTCGTGCAGGTATACTGAAGGATGCCAACTCAGGTCACCTAGAAGATCTGGGTTTGCCACTTGAATTCCTGGCAACTCCCTGCGGGAAACACGTGCTGCAGGAGCAGGAACCTCAACAGGTACATCCTCCTCCTCATCCTCGACATCCGGCACTTCAACCCGGATAGGACGAATCACCGCCTCCACCAAACGACGAGGCTGTCTAACAGAACAGGGTCGAGGTACTTCGGAAGCCCTCCTCCGTACACCAGAAGTGGTCCTGCGAGAACTGCTCGGTTGATACGGATCCATAATATCTGGACAACAAGTCTCCAAATCATCTCAGAAAGGGTGTGGTAAATTCTTACTTGGAGCTTTTCAAAATGCATCTTATGACTACATTCATGCTTGCATTATTTCAACATACATCTACTATAGAGTTAAAATATGTATGACTATCCAATGCCTACATTTTGGAAGAATTTTTCCATAGCCCCCTTTGTAAATGGGACTATCCACATGCACATAGGCATGACTAGGTGGCCTTTCAGTAGCACACCTACCAACAGTCATATACATCCTACATGCATCATAGTAGAAAATCCATAAGTGTAATCTAATTACCAGGGTTATTTTACTTTTCTACCTTTACTCGTTTATCCTCATATAGGATAAGAAATGACAGTAAAAGGTGCCAATTTGACTATGTCAAAAGTTAAATTTTTTCACATCATTATGTTCAGCATAGTTTAATACTAACATTAACTATGTTGAATATTTTTTATCAAAGCATATCAGCATGCATATTCACTACTATGTGTCTAAATGCATTTCATGTGATAAGTCATTTCCCAACGGATAGAAACTAGAAAAGAATACATGCATATGTTACCAGGACAGTGAAGAATGCTTGTACGGTAGCAGAATATGCAGAAAGTTGCTCGAACTCAACAGGACTGAAGAAGAGCTCTCAGATATCCTTCGTCGTGTAGCTTGAAAATAACTTATGAAAGCAACCCATTGGCTTTGTATAGCCACGGTTGGTCGCAGGTCCACCTGCGGCTGCTGTAGGTGTACCTGCGGCACTCTTCTGTGGGTCCCACACCTTCGGCTCGCTCTAGTTAGAGTTCCAAAGGAGGTCTCACAAGCTAAAAAGGCCAAATCAGGAATAAAAGCGCTATGCGATTGAGCGGAATAGCCTGAAATCCTGATGTTCATGGGTCAAACTCTGGCTCCACATGTTCCATATTGGTATTCGCCTGGATACAAGGTATACGATACTAGTGGTCTCAGCTTTAACAAATCATACTCGGCAATACCTTACAAAGGTCCGATGCCGTCAATGAACGTCAAGCAACCCTGACGTGTCCCCGGCGGGGGTTACAACGTAGAATCTAAGAATCTACGAACTAAAGACGTATCCCCGGCGGGGGTTACAAAGCAGAATCTACGAATTAAAGACGTATCCCCGACGGGGGTTACAACGTCAAAGTCATAAATCGGTGACATATCCCCGGCGGGGGCCACAATGCAACATTTTTAAAACGTCCACGTTTCCCCAATGGGGGTTACAATGCAATTCAACCATTGATACACAAATCAATGAAGGTCAAGCAACCTTGACATCACTCCAGCCGGGGGCAAGTAAACCCATTGAAGCAACGTATATATATATATATATATATATATCTACGTATCCCCAACGACGGTAACAACGCGATGCAACCGTTGATATACGCGTCAGTGAAGGTCAAGCAACCTTGACAATACACCCAGCAGGGATCTATCTGGTGATACACACATAAGCGATGGTCGAGCAGCCCTGACAAGTTCATACTATTGGTAGTAACTCTGATAGGATGATGGGATATGTTATACACATCCTCAAACAGACAAAGCTTAATCCCCACAGATCTCTTATACACAAGAGGCACCTCTATGGAGAATGAAGTTTGTGTCTAGGATTCATGACTTTGGTGATAGCCCCAACTTCAACATCCTTGAAGACTTGGATCGCATGTCCAAGGCATCAGTGATTGTCATCCCAACAGGATTAACTTACAATCATCTCATTCATACATTTGCATCATGTTGCTGCATATAGCATCATGTTTATCTATTTCATTTCAAGTGTCTATGATTCTTTATCATATCCATGCCTTGCATTGCATGAATATGATAAAGAGGGGCATCTTTAGACACTCAAAATTTTCTGCACAACTATTACTAACATTACAGGAGGGCAAAATCGTCTTTCAGAGATAACCTTGGAAGACAACTCACATCCATCCTGGATACTACCGAAAGTTCAATTTCAACCCCAGACCACACACCGGGACTATAAGTCTCAACCCTGAACACACACCGAGAACATCATTTCCAACCTCAGAGATAAACCCGAGTTTTGTCCTTGGCGATAACCCCAAGGAATGCTGTTGCAGTTCCGGCGATAACCCCAAAAATGCTTGTTTCAAATATATAATATCAGCTTCAATCTCAGACCTCCTGTTGAGGCACTCATACCACAGACACCGAAGCTAACACTGGGCAAACAGGCATCCACGAGATGACATTGCGGCATTCAACACATGCAGCAGTCCAATCTCAGATGTAACCCTAAGCAACGTCTGCTTTCAACTCAAATCGGCAATAACACCGATGAGGAGTCAAATGTCATCTTTCTACCTCAACATCTATGCGTCTTTTCGACACTTCCATATATATATACATACAACTATGTCCTTCAAGAACAAGGATGTCCAATCTCGAGTGACTATTACACGTGGCAGCACACCGGATAGAATTTGAAGCTTAAAGATCATGGGCATGGTCCCCTCTTCCTGACTTTGTACAACCTCTATTCCATGTCATTGCGTAACTCTCGACACAAACAGTCCGAAGAAGGTCACATATACCTCGTTCGGATGCTCGAATTGAAGTTCTGCAAGTTCGAACGGATATTACAATGCACAAGTGCACGTACTTCGAGACAACGGGACCCGTGGAACCCCAGGCAGCTCAGGCAGCCATAGGTGCATCTGCGGTAGCCGCAGGTACACCTGCAGCTAGCAGTCTATAAATATAGAGCTTGGGGTCAGCCATTTAAAAAAAAGGCAAGGAAGCCCTGTCCAATTTGCTTTATACACACCCCATATTGAGTGCTTGCTCTTTTTAAACACCTATTAGCCCACATACAGTTATACATTTACCAGTGAAAGCTAAGTATTCATCCATATAGAGTCATAGAAGTCAGCATTGGCAGCCCACTGTAAGCCTTCTTACACTCTATAAAGCCTTTCTATTTATATTTGCACACATTATTCTACACATTGAGAGTCGTGTTGTGTGTGTATGCCCTGACTTCGGTCCGTAGTTTTCATTTCTGTTTGTATATATATACTTATATATTTATATATATGTATATATTTTTATATGGACTAACATTATCGAGCTATGCCTCGATTGAGCCTAGACTTCAGTCTGGAGCGTTTATTTGCTTTTATATATACATATATATATATATATATATAACTGTGGTTAGACTCTGTCTGATGAGCCTGGATTTTATATCCAGTGCGTTTACTTACTTTTATATATATACATATATAATTGTTGTCGGACATATTAGATGAGCCTGGATTTCATATCTGGAGCATTTACTACTTTTATATATATATATATATATATATATATATATCAACATTTAAATCTGCGCTCGAGTTTACTTCTTGGTGGCGATTGATAGATAAGTTATAACTTTATTTACATTCAAGTCCCACTTTGGAGTTTTCTTCATGGCGGTTGATGGCATTCTTGCTTTATTTATATTTCTGATCCCCCATGGAGTTGCTTCGTGGTGGCTGATCATGCACACACACACACACACACACACACATATATATATATATATACCGTTTTTATATATATATAACTGCTTACTATTTTCCATACAAATTGCAGTATCATGTGAGCCTAGGAATCATGTGATCATAGATTCAATCCACTTAATCTAGATTCGGTTCCCATGATGGACTTTTTCATCTGTAAGCAGCTTGTACATTATTTACAGTGTACGAATTTCCTTGGATGGCTGTCATGCCCATAAGGAAGTCGGCACTCCTGTATATTATTTTCTCGAAGATGCTTCGCATCTCAAAAATTAAACCAAATAAGCCAAGCATTTAACAATAAAATAGGAGTACGAAAAGGTCTCAATTCCTATTGAGCACAGGGTTTGAAAAACCTCTTTTTATAAAACTTCATTTCTATATCCTGGTTAAAACTGAATTTTTCTACAAATTCAAACCTGGTGTATATAGGTGCGAACGAGGCCTCAAACTACTTTCCAATAGTTGCACACACACACACACACACACACATTCATATAACAGTTTCTTTGAGAAGTGGCGGTCACCGTGGCAACACAGATGTCGGGGGTGCCTAACACCTTCCCTCCGCATAATCAAGCCCCCGAACCCATAATGAATCTCAGTTTCACAGACCCGTTTAGCAGTGTCAAATCACTTAGTCAACGTGAAAAACCTTTTTGGTTGTGTTGGTGCAACCAGTTAAAAACACCAACTGGTGACTCTTAAAGTCAAATCATTGACATTACACATGTCAGACCTTTTTCACTTGTTGTTTCAAACAAATCTCACATTAACCTGAGAGCACTAAAGAACAAGTAACGAAAAGGGACAAATAAAAATCCCGACGTCGACACTAGGTATTGGAGTCTAAGAGGAAATGTTGGCGCCGCAACGCCAGCATTAGGTGAAGCACAGAGAGAATAGATTATGAATGTAAAGGGAAAGTAAATTGATAATGGTGAATCATATCAATACTAAACCTAAAGTAACAAAAATTAAGATGTTAAAAACCTTAAGTTAACGACTAAAGGTTGAAAGAAAGATTAATTGAACGTAAGTTATTAATATTGAAACGATGAACGATATTAAGCCGTAAGGGAAGATAAATACTTGAAACGAGTTTTGTTAATGAAATAAGTACGATTAAGTATTTGAAATGAAAGATAGTTGATTTATGATGAATTAATTAACTTAAAGTATCATATTTAATGATGACTATAACGTTGATAATTACAACTAAAAGTTGATAATGATTATGTGAATGTGAACGTAAGAATAATGTAAAATGTAACAGAAAGCCAGAACTAATAATAACAAATTTAATAAATGATTAGATTGAGAAGAACGGTAAGATACATTAGGTACCATACATATCTTATTATGACCTAATGTGGTATGTTATGTGGTTATGTATTGTAGAGACTCTAAAGACTTAAAGGGAAAGTGTAATAACCGTAGCAGATGTTGAAGGAAAGTTTTCCTAACGCTTGTCTAACCTTCGTGTTAGCTAGGTTTTCAATGTTTCATGTTTTGAGATGCATGGACTGTTTTAAAGAAATGGTCGATGCCAGTTTTAACTCGGCTAGACTAATCTTAAAAGATTGATTGATTTCTTTACAAATCTTTCAATATAGAATTGATAATGCTATCCTACGCCAATTGTTTGGTATGAATTTAAGGTAAGCTTGAGTATGAATAAACAAATGTATTTTACATTTATTATTCGATGGGCGCGCGAGGTTGCAAAAACATATACATAAATAATTTTAACGGATGAATGTTGATCAACATAGAGTAATATAGGCTGATCACTTAGAAGTGGTCGTAAGAAATATCAGACTTACGGTCTTAGTAACGGGTTATCCTTTTCATGAATAAAAGCTAAAGAGAATGTTCATGGTCTATGGACCTACTCAAAATTTTTAAGCTACTATATGTACTGTGGAATTGTTTTATGAGATGAGAAGTGTTATTCAATGTTTTATAGTACTTCATAACTATTGTCCAGTTAATGAAGAATAATCATATGATTCTCGAAGTGGTATCTATATAATATATTGTAAGACTTGCTGAGCTAGTTATGCTTACTTCTTGCTTTAATCATATAATTACATCTAATATCGAGCGAACCGAGGGTTCGAGTAAAGATAAAGGCAAGGAGAAGATGAATGATTAGTTTATTCTGTAATAAACTAGTATGCTTGTATAAATTATATTATGATGAACAAAGAATGTAATGATTTTAGAACCTGGGAACGAGATTTATTATTATTAATGTAATAAGAATGTTGTTGATACACACATTTTAATGTTGTTTGAATAGAATGAATGTGCAGTTATGAGTACCATATAACACCATCTGTCGAGTTGGAAGATACCTGAATTTGGGAGTGTCACAGGTTGGTATCAAAGCATTAGGTTATAAAACTTAAGGGGGGGAAGAACCTTGGGATAATAACCTCGTTAGGGAAGGAAAAGTCCGAAGGAAGTAAACTCGAGTCGAATGAGATAATAAGGTTTTGAGGAAACTCAGTACCGAATGATTTAAAAGATGGAAATTAATCCAAAATAAATTTTAATGTGATTTGTGCTTATACTATTGTGTATTTGGTACTAATTAACATGTTATGTGTTATTGTAGATGTCGATCGATAGCTTGATGTATAGAGATATACATGTGGTGAGCGAAGAAACTGTGAACAGAGTAGAACCTGTACCTATGCCAGTAGCGGAGGTACCATTAGTGTTTCTAGAAGAGTCAAAGATAGAGGAGTACTTTTCTGAGGAGGACTACTCTGAGGGAGATATAGATATAACATCATACCTTAATATGATGATCGATGTGGAGGAAGATATGGAGGTAACATCGGTTAATACAATGGTACCTACATAAGAGACAACACCTCCAGATGCAATGAGAGCATTGTATCTGGAAGTGCTTAACCGAAATGTGCAACTGAACACAGTTGTGCAGAACCAGAGGAAGGAGATTAGTGATCTCTATGAAGCTAAGGTGTTTGTAGAAGCAGATTTTGAGATTGAGAATGACGAAAAGGTTCTCATGAAGGATAAGGCGATGGAGTGTAAGAATAAGGCTGATGAGCTTCGTAAGAAACTTGTTAAAAGAGACCAGAAGATAGCACAGATGTCTTACATCTATGAGAGTGCTCATGAGGATTTCAAGCTGAAAATTGCTTGTTATTCCATTAAGGTGGGGCAGACTCGACATACTATTAGTCGAGTTATTTTTTCAATTTTAACAAATCAGAAACATGATAATGCCATGAGGCAGTATTAGTAGATCGCTAGATCTTTTTGTTAATGTGTAGTGACGTAAAATTCTCTTTTGTAAACTTAAAGGGTAGTCTTTTTATAAATCCCAATTTTTGTGAAGTTCAATTGTGGGATAGTAATGTAATGGCTTTTGGCTTTGGAAATAGATTGTAAATAGTTTCAAACTATGAAGAAGCATATTAATATAAAGAAGTTTTCATTTAATATGCTTTGTTATGGTATGAGTTATTGTTTGGCGAATAATAACTAACTAAGTAAATAGATAATAATGAAATTTTATTTATTTAATCAGAAAATGCCGCCAAGAAGAAGATATCATAATTAGGAAGTAGAATCACACAACGATAACCAAGGGGGTCAGAACAACCCTATGCAAGAGTTCGTTAATTTATTAACAGTTGCATTTAACAAAACCGGGGGTAGAGCACCCGCGGGACCTAGGGTAGCTAGAATGACTACCTTTAAAGTGTTTAAAAGCGTAGGTCCACCGGAGTGTGACACCCCCAAATCATACTATCTAGGTACACCCCCAAATCTAGGTACTTCATTCCCACAAGATTTGGTGCTCACTATCCATACAATCATACTATCTACCCAAATAAAATATAATTTAAACCGTAAATCCTCCCTTTAAATAGGGTTACATCATTTAATCCAAAAACATCCCAGGTTGTCTAACCTTAACATCAAAAAAGTGCAGAAATAAATTTATTACATCACATCATTATTTGTATGTCTATCATCAAATTAAAAGTTTAACATCATAACAATAATCAAAATTAAAAGTCTTCATCCCTTGTACATTTTTCCCTTCCCTTTGCTAGTTGAAGGCTCATCTACCTTCTCAACTTTAGCTGCAATGAGTGTATAAATATAAAAGAGTGAGCAGAATAATTGCTCACTGGATATAACAATGAATCAATATAAAAAGAATAATAATAGCTGTCAACGAATAGTATCATCAAAACTGAATAATACTCTAACAATGAAAATCAGAAACTGGAATCCAAAATATGGAATATATATAACTGAGGTTTATAAGACCATGAACTATGTCCACAGTTGCGAGTAATCTTTCAACTTCAACTTTAACATTCATATGACTATAAGGACTCCTCGTACTTAGGGGGATCAACCCATCCTACAATGTATTGTGAACAAACATTTCAACGCTAAGCGTAAATTATCCCCTAATAATAATAGGGTTGTTCATCTCAGTATTTAGAGTACAAGTCTGCACCAAATAAAGTTTGGTTTGGATAAGCTTTCAAGGGTAATTTGAAGTTTAACGAACATCAACTAGAGGACTATTTGAATCAATAGTGTTTGATAACACAATAGTTTTTTAATAACAACATAACATAGAACAATTGAGAATCATAGGTGAATTGATCATACATTTTATTAAATTCATGCTTGAAATAACTATAGAGCATAAGTATTCAACAAAATGAATAAAATGGTAAATGCTTGCTTGAACAATAAATAAGCTAAGGTTAGGATCTTATAACATTAGAAATGAAATTACTGAATATACATTAACTGATAGTAAGCTGGAAACTAAAAACTTGCCCAACATAGTATTAACTCATGCAAAGAAATAAAATAGCTCAATAATAGAGACGAGAGTTCAAAAACTGCGTTCATTATACAAGAATAGAACTTAAGAAACTTTCTTAACTATAAACAAGTTAGAATGAATCAACCAAATGAGAATTTCAAATAATATTAGAGTTAAAGTTTGCTCGAATGAAATTTAGGAACAATTGACTTGTTCAATAATAGTTTTAGATAGAAAACTTGCTCAATCAAAAGAATAAAGCTACGCAATGTAATAATAGAACTAGCTCAACAAAAGTGTAGAGTTAGAAAACTTGCTCAATGTAAAAAGATATGGTTTAGAAACTTGCCTTCAGCGTAAGCTATAATATCAAACTCACATTCACCTACACATAGGATTAGAACCATCATTTATTAGATATACTAACATTCACGTTCTATCATAACACGCATTTCTAGTTAGGCTTGTTAATTTAGCACAAGTCTTATATTACCATATACGTTTTAGAATTTTCCAAGTGTTAACCTCACAACACTTAACTAACGTTCATTGTCTAACTATCTTACAACATAACACATTCATCACTTACAATTATTTTTACAAAGTTGAAATCATCAATGACATGACACGTTACTGAATTAACCTCCTTGTTACATATTTGACTCCTTAACACAACCTTAAACCAAGCTATAATGGAGTTCCAAAGTCTGCAGCAGCAGCAGAAGTCAGTATCTCAAACCAAGGTATTGCGCAGCTGCGCCATATAAAGGCTTGGGACGGCGGCAGTAATATAGATTCCTTGGCTTTTGTAGCAATTTAGCGGTCAGCACGTACAGATGAGCGCAGAGCTATGGATGGCCCTAAATCCGGGTATCTTTAACTTTCGTGATGATGGTGCTGCGGTACTACCATTAACACATACATTCAATTGAAAAGTCTCAAAAGAACGAATATGTCTTCTATATATTCAAAATAATATTACATTCCCCAGGTTCTTTATAACCCATTCATTCGTTCTTGTCATAATATTCAATATATTACAAACATTTACCTATACTATTACATAAGTAATCTAAGGGTTCGTCTTTGCCATGCCCTTATCTTTGCCTGAGCCTTCGGTCCGCTCGATCTTGGCTGTGTTCGTATGGTTCAAGCAAGAATGAGCATGACTAGCTCAGCAAGTACTACAATTCTAATAAATAACATACTTGAAACATAGAACTCATATATCTTTAGTAATTGAACAATAGTTACGAAGTACTATCAATAATTCAATATTGCACTTCTTTTCATTCAAAACATTTTACAACAACAATATTTAGTAAAACATCAATACTGGTCTAAGACCTTGAGCATTTCATAAGTTCATTTGAAAAGGACGTCCCGGCACTAAGTCTGTAAGTTTGACATTACTTATGAGCACGTCTAGGTGATCAACCTATAGTACTCTATGTTGATTAACACTACATTCATTAAACGTGTATACATTTAAATTATGGCAACCTCACGTGCCTGTTGTTAAATGACAAAAACACTTTTAGTATACTCGGTCTTCGATTTAAAACCACACCAATATAACTCGGTAAACATTAATCATGCTTGATAGAATCATAATATAAGTCTAGCCGAAAGAATTGGCTTTGACTTCATCATTCAAGACTTCGTGCGAAAGAATACATGAATTACAAAGCTTGTCCAGACTGAACTGGAACAAGGGTTAGAATACTTTCCTTTAGCGTCTGCTTACTGATTATCACACATACACTTTAAGTCTCTAAGTCTCTACAATACATGATCATATAACGTACCACATTAGGCCACACATAATCAAGAAGGTATACTACTATATCTTACCCTTCATCTCAATCTAATCCTGACATAGACTGTTATTATTGGTTTCGGCTTTTCATTACGTCGTGCTCATTATGTTCACATACAATTGATTATCAACCTTTAATCATCATACATTAAGTGTCTAACAATGTCTTAACAATGTTATGATTACACCTTAGTTCATTACTAATGAGTTCCCTTTCATTCTATATTTGTAAATATTCATGTATGTCAAAACCCTAGGACTAGCTTCATGGCGGCGATCATAGACCTTCAACTACATGACTGCCATTACAGTTAGCGATACCTAACATCCGGACACAGCTGGCTGCGCCACACATAACTCTTCATCTCGTGCCACGGCGCAATTTAGTAGTATGCTCAGACACTGTGTCGGCGCTGCTGCGCCACTCATTTGGCCTTGGATTAGCATCGCGGCGCCAACTTTGTGCATCAGACAATTTACAGATTTTAAAAATTTTATGAAACTTACGGATGTATAACTTCTTCGTTATAAGTCCGAATTGGCTCTTTCAAAAGCCTACGGTTCACAAATTCCATACTCTATGCGTTCATGCAAGAATTTTATCTATTTGACTTCATTTGCTAAAATTTCACCTATTAGTTCATTTTTAACAAAAACGATAAACGTTCGTGAACGTTCAACGCTCGTTTCTTTGTTCTAAGTTGGAATCCGTCATTTTCGAGTCCGCAACTCTATAATGCCAAATATGTCTTGTCTCCATCGAAAACCAACATTTCTGACTTCAAACACAAAATACGACTTCCATTCCGAGAATTTCACGAATTCGACAATTATCATCCAATCGTGTGAATTCCGGCGAAACCTCATTACTAATCATTATAATTGGGTTATAATCAACATATGAACATTTCAAGTTACTTATTACACCAACTTATTAACAAAATAAGTTTTGACTTATTCTCATAAGTTAATGACTTATTCAATTTATGAACTACCAATTCCCTTGCTTATGACTTAATATGGACTTAAGTCCTTTAATTAATGTTCTCATACCATATTGAACATACTAACATCATATGACAAACATATGATAAGTTCTTCACAAGTTTATCAACTTATTTAGGTTCAAGTTGCTTATTCAACTTATCCGGCTTGAGTTCATTCATCAATGACTCCTTATATGTTCTTAGCATACAATCACACTTCTCTATCAATCTTATCATGGTAGAGATAATGGTATAATAGACAAGAGTCTTACCCTTGAAGACTATTACTTCTCTTCTCTTTGGAAAATCTAGCAAAGGATGAATGACTTATTCTTGACTTATGTGAGCTTATTCTCCCTAACCAATAAGTTACTTTATAAGGAAAGTTGTTGGTTGAAAAATTACAAGCAACAAATGAATCCAAGCTTCTCTATTTATAGGCAACCCAAAGTGAGGGCATAAGAGTAATTATATCCTTCCACCTCTTTAATCCACCTCCTTAATCCACCTCCTTACTATTCATCACTTTACAACTAAGTAAACTTGTCTAGCACATCTATTCCTTCCTCACCACAACACTTGTTCACCACACAAAATGCTTGCCCATCAAGACTACCCATATGAACATGGTTTGCTCTATGGATCATGGCTTAACACATCGAGCTTATACTACAATAGTTTGGACTTATGATTACCAAACACTTGGGCTTGCATATCACTTACTATTGAACCTCTACCAATATGTTAATAATCCTACAAGTCCATTCCATTTAATTAAATAACTTAACATATATACACCACATATAATTCTCGTATGCTAGCTCGTATATTCAATTGTAATATACGTCATTCCATTCCTAATACATAATAGTATAATACGTCGTACTATACTTACGTTCAATACCTCGCAAAATGCCTACGCATTATACGCTTAATACATTCTTTTCTTAACGCATAATAATCCTAACATTCTCAAATTAAGTCTGCATGCAAAATATTACGTTTTCCATACTTAGATTATTATTACATAATCAATATCACCTCGATATTATAATGTTACGTATTTCTCGGAAGTTCAAAAATAATTCCCGAGCGGAAATCGATGAATAGTGTTTTTCAAAAAATTTCCTGGAAAGCATTTATTTTCGTCTTAGAAATTCAAACACTTTAATTCATTCACGTAGTTAAAATACTATGACGTTCTGTCGTTTCTAGCTTATATAACGACATTCATCTTATCAACACGTAATAATAATAAATAATATTATTTTATTCATTATTAAAAATATTTACAAAGGTTCGATTTTTGCAGGCGTTACAACTATTCTGGCGATGAGCGATGGCAAACTTGACCAACAAACACAAATTTCACCCACTTAAACAGTAATATTAACACAACAATTGATATAAAACTATTATGAACATGTTTGTTAACATATTCCTCAACATAGAATAATTTAACATCAACTATATGAGTTGAATTTTTCAAATATCATGATTTCATATCCTAAAATATTTTAAAATATTTCAACATAGAATGATTTAACATCAACTATCTTAAAATATTTTTAAGATGTTTATTTATCCTTTAAATGATTTTTAAATCATTTATTTCTATTTTTACGTAATTAATATTTACTTAAAGTTTAACTAAAACATTGTTTATTATTTTTAAATAATTTATAATCATTTATTATGATTTTTATATCATTAATCTTGTTTTTCAATAATTATTTAGTAATTATAAATAATTATTCTAATTATTTTATTATTAAGTTAATTATTAATAATATACAAATAGAATAAATATTTATTGAATTTTGTAAAAATATAATAAATTAATTATAATTGTTTAATATAATTTTTAAAACTATTTTTGTAGTTATTTATTAATTATTTCTAATTTTTATAATTTAATTTTTTTAAAAATCAATTTATGTCTGTCGCTAAAGCACTACAGTGACATGAAGTGTCGCTATAGGTGTTCTTGAGCTTCTGGGCAATAGTTTGGTCATGGTCGAGTGACCAGTTTGACCACGAATTATAAAGTTATTGTTTATGATTTTGGATTTGGTCAAGTGTTGATGTTATAGTACTCTTACAGTAGTACAACATCAATCAAATTTCAGGCTTTAACCTACATATAACAAGAAGTTATAGATGCTCAAAGTCACTGTCAGAAGTGTTCTTGAGTTTTTGGGCAACCCAGAACAGTGGTCATGGCCGGTCAACGGTTTTGTGGCTTTAATAACTTTGATTCTGTGTATTAGATGTGTGTTGTGTTTTGTGTAACATGTTGTATATATGTCAGAGTACATATATATAACACTAACTAGAACAAAGCATAATTCTAAGGTCCCTAATTATGTTGGTCAAAGTACAGCCAAACGTTGTTCTTCGTGTTCATCAGTTTTTTAAGTAACCCAGAAAACCAGAAAACATGGTTAAGCTCGGTCAACGACTTTTGACCATTAATTCCAGTAATCCTATGAGTTATTTAAGCAATTTAAGATCATAGATATGTAGTATATACATCAAGGTGTTAATCTAAAACAAAACATTACAAAAACAACAAACAGAAAGCGATCAAAAAGTGGGTCAAAGTAGCCGGTTCGGACTGTTCTTGAGTTTTTTGGGTAACCCAGAAAATTGAAATCCGTTAACGGTTAACCCACTTTGACCACTTATAACTAGCAATATATGGTTCAAATGAACCTATTTTCTTTTCTAGATTAAAGACCTAATAATAGGCTACAAGTAACATACAATTAACAGACATAAACAAAAACACAAATGAATCTACAAGCTCTAACATTCGGCTGTCAGACTTGATTTCCAAAATTTCCAGATTTCAAAAAACACTTAATTAAGGCATCTAGATGTTATGAAAATGTGTTCTATGAATCTAACATACTTTCTAACATACTAATACATATTTCTAAACATCTAAACAACAAAATTAAGAAAGGATCAAAGAGCTAGTTATAAATTAGGGTTTGTACCTTTTCTTGATTAATTTTTGATTCTAGCTCCTGAATTTGTTGCTGCTATCACCCAGGCTTGATTTGGTAAGTAAATAAGTGTATAGTGGCTTAGAGATTTCGTGAGTTTGCTCAGGCCTAGGGTTCCTATTTATAGAATTCTTTAACTTGGCTTTTTGGACATTTTCAAGCTACTTGCCTCCAAAAATATCAGATCTGATGACTCTACTCATGCTTCGGAGTTATAATCATGTCATGTACAGCCTAGAAACTTGCATTGGTGACTCCTAACCTACTTGTGAGCTAGTTAGGTTAGTTTAGTAGCTTAATTATGTTATAATCCTCACTAATCTTGATTAGGGTTTTGTTTTTAATGATTAGGATTGTTAAAAGATGTTGATTAGTACCTAAGTAAAGTTTAGTAACCATGATTAGGTGTTAAGATAATCTAATTAGGGTTAAAATTGCTAATTAGGGTTAAAGTTTTGTTGATTAGGGTTAGGGTTTGTTAATTTAGGGTTACTAACCTAGATTTCTCATTAATCCTAACAAGCACGATAAAGCATTTTGTCAGTGTAAGCACGACAAAGCAACTTGTCTAACCAAATATGCCGAAAAGTCTGATTTCGAAAGAAATTTTTTAAGCACGAGCTGTCAAGCACAATGTTTTTCGGACAAAATTTTATTTGGTCAAATTTGTTAAACAGAGTATATAATAACACATAACACATTTAGAACAGAGAAATTTTATTGATATAACTGAATTTTACATAACCGAATCTTATTAGGGTTTTGGGTTTTTACAAGCCCTCAACCGCACACCTGAAGTAGTCCTGCGGTAACTACTCGGCTGATCTGGATCCATATATCTGGACACAAGTCTCCAAATCACCTCAGAAAGGGTGTGGTAAATTCTAACCTAAAGCTTTTTTCAAATGCATTTTACGATTATATGCATGCATGCATTAGTTTAATATACGCCTACAATAGAGTTGAAAATGCATGTCTACCAAATGCCTACACTTTTGGAAAATTTTACCAATCTCTTTTGTAAATAGTACTATCCACATGCACATAGGCATGACTAGGTGGCCATTCAGTAGCACACCTACCACAGTCATAAACATCTTATACGCATTAAAATATCAAAGTCACAATCCGTAAGGGTAGCCTAAATTACAAGGATTACTTTGCTTTACAACCTTTGTTTATTTGTCCTCAAATAGGATAAGAAATAGAAGAAAAAGGTGCCAACTTGACTATTTTAAAAGTTAAATTTTTTCACATCATTATGTTCAATATGGTTTTATACTAACATTTACTATATTGAAATTTTTTTATCAATACATATGAGCATGCATATTCACAACTATGTGTTTAGACGCATTTCATGTGATAAATCATTTTCTAATGGAGAAAATCTGGAAAATAAGACATGCATACGTTACCAGGATAGTGTAAAACAATTGTACGGTGACAAATTTTGCAGAAAGGCTGCCGAACTCACCAAATCTGAAGAAGAGCTCTCAGATTCTCTGTGTGGCGTAATATGAAAATGACTTGTTAAAGCAACAGGGACCTTAAATCCACCCATGGTTGGGTGCAAGTGTACCTACGACTACCCTATATGGGTCCCACCCCTCCAGCTCAGTCTAATTTGAGTTGTAAAGGTGGTCTCACAAGCTGAAAAGTCAAATCAGGAAAAAAGATGCTACGCGATTGAGCAGAAAAGCCTGCAATCCTGATTTCAAAGACCAAACTGCGGGTCTACACATCCCTCATTTGTATTCACCCAGACATAAGGTATACAACACCGATGATCACAGTTGTTGCAAACTACACTCGAAAGTACCTCACAAAGGTCTGATGCCGTCAGTTCGAGGTCGTAACTCCAAAACACTTCTCCCCAGCGAAAACTTCATACAACTCTGCCATTGAAGTACATTTCAATGAGGGTTAAGCAACCTTGACGTTATTTCAGTTATTGGCAAGTAAATACAGTAAAGCTTTAGAAACCTTTCGATTATTTCAGTCGTTGAAGTATATTTCAACGAAGGTCAAGTAGCCTTGACATCACTATCCGTTGGCAAGTAAATCTAACGAAGCTTCAAAAGTCATCTGATGATTCCAGCCGTTGGCAATTAAACCCAATGAGGCATTGGAGATGGTCCGATGATTGTATCCATTGATGCACATTTCAGCGAGGGTCAGGCAACCTTGACAATCAACGAACTATTGGCAGTAACTCCGATAGATCACTAGAAGGACCTGGCGATACAAACCAGGAAATAACAATCCTCATCAGGGAGTACCGATGATAGAATCTATTATACATATCTTCATCAAATAGATTATAATTCCCCGAGACTCTTGTACATGAGAACTACATCCTCAATGGGAAGTCTGTACCAAGGATTAAAGACTTTGTTGATAACCTTAATTTCAACATTCTAGAAGTTCCTGAAAACATTGGAGCATATATTCAAGCCGTTCATCAGAGTCATCAGTGATAACTCCAATCCCCATCCAAAGTCATGGGAGCAAACAATCATCACATCCCGTTGGAAAATGGTCCAACAAACAACATGCATCATACATTTACATCATATTGCAGTACATTGCATCATGACTATCTTGTCACATTTCAAGTGTCTAGTATTCTTTATCCTATCCATGCCATTACATTTCATGAACATGATAAAGAGGGGCATCTGTAGACACTCAAAATTTTGCACTTCTGTTACTAACTTTACAAGAGGTCATAATCGTCTTCCAGAGATAACCCTTGAAGTCAAATTAGCTCAATCCCGGAGATAACCCTAGGATACTCAGTCCTTTCCAACTTGGAGACAACCCTGAGATATTCAATTCCAATCCCGAAGACAACCCCGGGAATCTCAGTTTTAACCTCGGAGACAACCCCGAAGAATGCAAATCTAGTTCCTAAGATAACACCGGAGAAGTCAATCCCATCTCGGAGACAACCCCAAGATACTTAGTTCTAGTCCCAGAGACAACCCCGGGATATTCAGTTCCAACCTCGAACACAACCCCGAGGGATGCATTTGCAGTTCTAGCGGTAACCCCAGAAAAGCTCGTTTCAATCCCCAATAATCAACTTCAACATCGGAGATAACCCCGAGGCACTCAGTTCCAACCCCAGAGATAACCTCAGAAGGTCAGGCACACCTCAAAGATAACCCTGAGGACATTCAACACATACAATAGCCCAATCTCAGAGATAACACTGAGCAACGACTGCTAAATCTGCCCAGAACCAGAGATAACCCCGGTGAGGGACAAAATCATCATTTTGTCACCTTGATCCCATATTCACGCCGTCTCAACAATATTTCAACATACATTCTACATAGAATTTTCCAACAAGAACCATAGCTCAAATCCCGAGTGACTACTACACAAGACAACACACCAGATAGAATTTAAAGACCTGAAGATCTGGGCATTGACCCATCTTCCCAACTTCATACAACTTCTTATCCCATGTCATTGTGTAGCTATCGACAACAACATTATGGAAAGGTATTATATGCCTCCATCGGATGCCCAGATTGAAAGTTATGAAGGTTTAAGCGGATAATGCGTTGCATGCATGCACGTATTTCGAGGCGACGGGGCCCGCAGAGCCCAAGGAACCCCGGGCAGCTGCAAGTACATTTGTGGTTGCCACAGGTACACCTGTGGCTCCCCCTCTATAAATAGAGGGCTTGGGGTGGCCATTTTAAGAGGAGAAAAGGCGAGGAAGCCCTGTCCATTTTTCTATGTACATACTATAAACGGAGGGCTTTCTCTTTTCAAACACTTTTTAGCTTGTGCTTTGTCATATTTTACCAGTGGATACCGAGTGTTCATTCATTTAAAGCCATTTCAAGTCTTCTTGGCAGCCCACTGTAAGACTTCTTACATTTCTTAAAGCCTTTCTCCACTTTTGTGCACATAAAGTTATTCACATTGAGAGTCGTGTTGCGTGTGTATGCCCAGAATTTGGTCCGTGGCTTTTTATTTCTTTTGAATATATATATATATATATATATATATATATATATTTAGTCTCGCCTGGAGTTTACTTCGTGGCGGTTGATCGTCTCTATATATATATTTATCGCTTTTACATATTTACATTTCCAATCCCCCATGGAGTTTATTTCGTGGTTGTTGATCGCTCATATATATATATATATATATATATATATATATATATATATATATATATATATTACTGTTACATCTTTTATACAAACTGCAACATCATGTGAGCCTAGGAATCATGTGATCACATATTCAGTCTCCTAAATCTAGATTACGTTCCCGTGATGGACATTTTTAGCTTTAACCGGTTTGCAAATTATTCACATTATTTGAATTTCCCTAGATGGCTCTCATGCCTACAAGGAGTTCGGCACTGCTATGTATCTTATTTTCTCGAAGATGCCTTGCATGTCAAAAATAAAAGCAATCAAGCCGAACACATAATAAAATGGAAATATCAAAGGCCTCAATTACTATTGAGCATGAGGGTTTGAAAAATCTTATTTACAAAACATCACTACTATATCTTGTTCAAATTAAACTTTTATACAAAATTCAAATCCTTTGTATATAGGTGCAAACGAGGCAGAGCACTACTTCCAGATAATTGCACATTGACCCACACACACACATTCATATAATAATTTAAATTTAAAAGTGGTGGTCACTGTGGTAACACGGATGTCAGGGGGTGCCTAACACCTTCCCTCCGCATAATCAATCCCCCGGACCCTAATGAATCTCGATTTCACAGACAAGTTAAGCAGTGTTACATCACTAGGTCAATGTGAAAACCTTTTCTCAGTTGAGTTGGAGCAACCATTGAAAAATACCAACTGGTGACTTTTACAGTCCAATCATCGACATATACATGTCGGACCTTTTCACAACTTGTTTTTTCAAACAAATCTCACCTAACATGAGAACACCAAAAGACGAGAACAGAAAGGGACAAATAAAAATCCCGACGTCGCCAAGGTTATCACCAAATCTTTAATCCTCAATGCAGGTTTTCCATTGAAGATGTTCTTCTCATATACGAGAGACTCTATTGGGAATTGTGCTATGATTGCTGAGGATTTGCATAACAGATTCCATCATCGGTCCTCCCCGATGAAGATGATTTTCACGGTTAGTATCGTTAGGTCTTTCTAACTCTTTGTTGGAGTTACTACCAACGATTTGTACTATCAGGGCTGCCTGACCCTCGTTGAAATGTCCTTCAACGGCTAACATCATCGGACCTCCTCTGATGCTTCGTTGGAGTTTTTGCAAATGGCTGGTGATGTCAGGGTTGTCCGACCTTCGTTGAAATGTCATTCAATGGCTAACATCATCGTACCACCTCCGATGCTTCGCTGGAGTTACTGCAAACAACTAGTGATGTCAAGGCTACCCGACCTTTGCTGAAATGTCCTTCAACGGCTAACATCATCGGTCCATCTCTGATGCTTCACTAGAGTTACTTTTAACGGCTGGTGATTTTAGGGCTACCTGACCTTCATTAAAATAGCTTTCAACGGCTGAGGATGTATGAAATCTTCACTGGGGATAGAGTTCTAACGAGATGTATGATTTTGATTGTAATTACAATCCAGGTTGATGGCATTGGACCTTTGAGAGGTATTGCCAAGGGTAGCTTTAAATATCTTTGATCATCGGCTTTGTTAACCTTGTGTTTTGGCGAATACCAATTATTGATATGTAGACCCGCAGTTTGGTCTTTAAAAATCAGGATTTCAGGCTGGGGACCCCCGCCCCAGTGGGCATAGGTTCTATTAATCGACTTTGGGGACCCCCGCCCCGGCTGGGGGTGCAAGGCAAATATAGCCCGCCCCGGTGGGCATGCTCACTATTAATTTTCCAGGGAGACCACCGCCCCGGTGGGGGGGGGTATAGCCCATTAGGGGCATGCCCCGGCAGGCATGTGTACTGCAGACTGACCTTCTTTGCTCTTCTTTTCTTTATGTTATGCCACTTAATGATTATTTTCTCATCTTCCGAGCCATGAAATATAAAATTTAGTAGATTGTTGATCAATTGGAGCATGGTTGAAAGATTAATGAGACTTATAAACTATAATAACTATGTAATGAACTTATGATAACTTACTATTTATGCTAGACTACAATCTACTAGTTATGAATGAAAATATGGAAAATAAAAGTATGATTTGGTTGCCTACCAATTAGCGCTTGATTTTAAGTCGTTCAGCCTGACTACTTCCTATTCATGGTACGTCGGATGATGTGATGGCTATGACATCGGTGTTGGACTCGCCACCCTAATAGTGCTTTAATCGTTGATCGTTGACTTTGAAAGTTTCTATTAGATTCCGGCTTTAGAGTTCAACGACCCCATGAGAGAACACCCTTTTTATGGTGAATGGTCCCGACCATCTTGACTTAAGCTTGCCTGGAAATAATCTTAACCGTGAGTTAAACAATTTGACTGATTGCCCTGGCTCAAATGTTCTTTGTATAATTTTCTATTCGTGCCATCTCTTGACCTTTTCCTTGTATAACTTAGAGTTCTCGTAGGCTTGAAATCAAAATTCGTTAACCTCATTCAATTGTAGTAGTCTCTTTTCCCCTACAGCTGCTTGATCGAAATTGAGTTTCTGAATCGCACCAGTAAGTGGCAAGCCTTCCCGTATAGTAGTTGATATGGTGACATACTAATCAATGTTTTATACGCAGTCCGGTAGGCCCATAATACATCATCTAACTTGAGCGACCAATCCTTTCGATTTGGGTTTACCACTTTTTTCCAAGATTCTCTTTACTTCCCTGTTCGACACCTCAACTTGCCCACTGGTTTGGGGATGATAAGTCGTCGCCACCTTGTGGTTAACACCATACTTTGCCAATAGAGCCGTTAATGATTTGATGCAGAAGTGACTACCTTCATCACTTATAATAGCTCTCGACGTGTCAAACCTTGTAAAAATGTTCTTCTGTAGGAATTTTAGAACTACTTTGGCATCGTTCGTTGGGAGTGCTATGACTTCAACCCACGTTGAGACATAATCCACTGTGAGCAAAATGTACCTATTGTGAAGTGACGACGGGAATGGCCACATGAAATCTATGCCCCATACATCGAAAATCTCAACTTCTAGAATTGTTTGTAATGGCATCTCTTTTCTTTTCAAAATGTTGCCCACCCTTTAATATCTATCACATGTTTTGACAAACTGGTGGGCATCCTAAAATAGCGTAGGCCAATAAAACCCGGCTTGAAGCACCTTTGCTGCTGTCCTCTCACCACCATAATGTCCGCTATATGCAGATGAGTGACACTCATGCAATATGTTCTTCACTTCACTGTAGGGCACAAACCTTCTAATCATCTTATCGGTGCACTTCTTGAATAAATAAGGTTCATCCCACATGTACCATTTGACGTCATGAAGAAACTTCTTTTTATGTTGTCTTGTAAGATCAGGTGGAAGAACGTTCCTCACTACATAATTTGCATAGTCCACGTACCATGGAAATTATGTATTTATCCCAAACAATTGCTCATCCTATAATGACTCGTTGATTACACACTTGTCCTCTTTCAATTTATCTTGATTTTTGCAATTAAGTATCGAATAGCCGAATGATCCATTGTAGACTATCACCTTAGTCTCGATCAAGTATGCCCGGAATTTGTTGAATGCATACACCACTGCAAGCAATTCCTTTTCTGTAGTTGTGTAATTCATTTGAGTCTCTGTGAATGTCTTGCTTGCATAATATATGGTGTGAAATACCTTCTCTTGGCGTTGACCCAAAATAGCCCCAACTGCATAGTCGTTTGCATCACACATTAGCTCGAAAGGCATATTCCAATCCGGTGCAACGATCACGAGGGCTGTAGTCAACTTCTTCTTTAACAACTTGAAAGCCAACTTGCACTCCTCATCAAAATTTAAAACCAAATCCTTCTCTAAAAGACTGCACAAGGGTTTTGCAATTTTAGAGAAGTCCTTTATGAATCTCCTGTAGAACCCAGCATGTCCTAGAAAACTTCTAATTCCCTTAACTGAACTCGGTGGAGGCAGTTTCTCAATTGTTTCCAGCTTAGCTTTATCAACCTCCAATCCTTGAGTTGAGACCTTGTGACCCAAAATTATGCCCTCCTCAACCATGAAATGGCATTTTTCCTAGTTAAGTACAAGGGTCGTGTCTTTGCATCTATGTAACACCATCACCAGATTCCTTAGGCAAGCATCAAAATCATCCCCATAGACAAAAAAGTCATCCATGAAAACTTCCACATTTTTCTCCACCATGTCTGAGAAAACTGCCATCATACACCGTTAGAAGGTAGCAGGTGCATTACACAAACTGAATGACATTCTCCTGAATGCAAATGTGTCATATGGGCACGTAAACGTAGTCTTCTCTTGATACTCAGAGCGATGATGATCTGAATATAGCTCGAGTATCCATCCAATAAGTAGTAGTACTCATGTCCCGCCAATCTGTCCAACATTTGATCGATAAAGGGCAGAGGAAAGTGATCTTTGTGGGTTGCCTTATTCAACTTCCTGTAGTCCATGCACACCCTCCAACCAGTCACTGTCCTTGTCAGAATTAGCTCGTTATCCTCATTCTGTACAGTGATCATTCCTCCCTTTTTTGACACACATTGAACCAGACTAACCCATATACTGTCAGAAATTGGGTAGATGATACCGGCATCCAACAATTTCAGAATTTCTTTTTTTACAACTTCCTTCATGATTGGGTTGAGTCATCTTTGTTGCTCCACTGTAGGTTTTGCATCGTCTTCCATCAAAAATTTGTGCATGCAAAAAGAGGGGTTGATTCCCTTAATATCCGCTATCGTCCATCCTATCGCTGATTTATGTTCCCTAAGTACCCTCAACAACTTTTCTTCCTGCAAAACGTTAAGTGCAACAGAAATAATAACACGTAAAGAATTTGAATTGCCTAAATATGCATACCTGAGGTGTTTAGGGAGTGGCTTAAGTTCAAGAGTCGGTGGCTCTTCCAATGATGGTTTCATCCTTGCTGTGGATTTCTCTTCGTGTGCAATGGTTCAAATGGCATTTTAAATCTCCTAACTCGTGGCAAGGAATCTAGCATCTGCAAATAGTCCACAAATTCTGGATCATCGAACTCTTCATCCCCCAATAATGTTGTTTCCAATGGATCATTGACCAAACTCTTACCCATGTCTTTCACTGATTATCTGCTCAATAATATCCATCCTGAAATATTCTTCTTCATTCATGGGGAATTTCATGACCTTAAACACATTAAATTTAATTTCTTGATCTTGGACTCTAATAGTAAGTTTGCCTTTTTGTACGTCAATGAGTGTCCTACCCGTAGCCAAGAAAGGTCTCCCTAGGATAATCGGGATGTTCTTATCCTCTTAAAAATCTAGAATAATGAAATATACGGGGAATATAAACTTGTCAACCCTTACCAATATGTCCTCCATAATGCCTCTTGGGTATGTGACTGACCTATCCTCCAACTGTAATGAGAGGTTCGTAGGCTTTGGCGTGGGCAAACCCAATTATGTGTAAACTGATAACGGCATAAGATTCACACTCGCCCCCAAATCACATAAACATTTATTGAACGCCATATTCCCAATTGTACATGGAATGGTGAAACTCCCCGGGTCTTTCAACTTTGGTGGCAACTTCCACTGTAAAACCGCACTACACTCCGCTGTTAATGCTAATGTTTTGAAGTCTTCCAATTTCATTTTCCTCGACAGAATTCCTTTCATGAACTTCGTATAACTTGGCATCTGCTCTAGGGCTTCTGCGAACGGGATGTTAATCTGAAGTTTCTAAAAAACTTCCAAAA
Organism: Panax quinquefolius; assembly: GCA_020205615.1. Lineage (NCBI taxonomy): Eukaryota > Viridiplantae > Streptophyta > Magnoliopsida > Apiales > Araliaceae > Panax > Panax quinquefolius. The sequence continues at coordinate 71,898,802 of CM035168.1, forward strand.
ATTTCGCGAACTGCTTATCTAATTTCTATTTTTGGACCCTTTGCTGAAACGATGGTGGAGGATACACAACTAGCTTATCATCTAAATTTGTTTTCTCAGTCTGCATATCCTCATCCTGATTTCCTTCAACCAATTTGTTGTCATCAATCTTTTCATCCGATACAGCTGAATTTTATGCACCTTTCCCTTCTAAATATTTTCCACTTCTCAATGTGATTGCCTGACACTGTTCATGGTTTCCCTTCAGATTTCTCTCGGTGTCACTCGGTAGAGTCCCTTGTGGTCTGTTATTCAATGTTAAGGTAATTTGTTCCATCTGATTTTCCAAATTCTTGATGGCCATTGCTTGGTTTTTCATCGCTGCCTCATTGCTTGTTATGTATTTTGAAAACAACTCCTCTAAATCTTATTTTCTTTCTCTATGTTGAATCGGTTGTTGATGATTCTTAAAACCTGGAGGATATGATGGTCGTGGAGCTTGATGTTGCTGATTATTATTCCATTAGAAATTTGGGTGATTCTTATTCCCTTGGTTGTAAATTTTGGTACATATGCTGTAGAACCCTGTTGTAGCTACCCATGAATTGCATAGACGCTGGGTTTATTGCACATTGATCTATAGGATGGTCACCCGCGCACAATTCACACACAACCGCAACCTGTTGTACCTGTGCCCCTGTCATAGCTTCTAATTTCTTGGAAAGTGCTAAAATTTACGCTTGTATTGTCGTCACGCCATATACTTCTAACACTCCAACTGCCTTTGCCTATGTCAATCTTGTTGTTGGCCATTGGTAGTTGTTAGCCACCATTGTCTCAATCAAATTGTAGGCTTCCTCCTAACTCTTAGTCATGAACGCTCCAACCGACGCTCCATCAATACTGGTCCTGAGATTCCCATGTAGTCTGTTATAGAAAGTATTCATTTATAACCACTTAGGCAATCCATGATGCGGGCACTTTTTGAACAATTACTTGTATCTCTCCCATGCCTTATACAGTGATTCCCTATGTTATTGTCCAAACATCGTTATCTCATTCCTCATTTTTGCAGTTTTTGCCGTTGGGAAATATTTTGCAAGGAATTTTTGAGCTAAGTTTTCCTATGTAGTTATTGATCCTGACGGTAAAGAGTGTAACCAACTCTTCACCTTGTCCCGTAGGATGAATAGGAACAAGCAAAGTCTTACCGCTTCATCTGACACCCCGTTATACCTGAAGGTGTCACAAATTTCCAAAAAGATGACAAGATGTTCATTTGAGTCATCATTTGCCATTCCCCCAAACTGAACTTAATTCTGGATCATTTGAATCGTCCCAGGCTTGATTTCGAATGTGTTCACAGCTATTGCAGGCCTTGTGATGCTCGACTGCAGCTCAGTCACCTTGGGTGTGGCGAAGTCCCTCAACGCTTTCTGATCTTCAGTTGCCATTACCTCTTCTTTTTCAGGGTTTTCGAATTCTTCTCTTATTTCCTTGATCCACTTACTTAACCTCTGAAACTGTTTCTCAATGTCGTTCTCAAAAGGCAGTAAGTCTGGATTTTTGGATAGAGTTTGCATAAACTACTTCAAAAACTTGAAATAAGACGAACAAAACAAAAATAAAAATGTTTAAGTAAAACTAGACTAATTAAACTTATATTGTAAAAATAATAAAATCTATACTAAATTTATCCCTGGCAACGACGCCAAAAACTTGTTGGGTAAAATCTAGTTACGCACAATACACAAGTATACGTGGTCAACAAGTAATAAAGTTAAAGTAGAGTATCGTTCCCACAAAGACAATTTAGTAAGAATTTTAACCTCACAATTATCAATTTTCTATTAATCCTAATTTTATTAAACTATCCAATTCAATGATTAAAAATTATAAAATCTAAAATATTAATAAATATACTATCACAAAATAATCACAAATATTAAAAATGAAATTTCAAACAATTAATGGAGAATTAGACTTATGATTTCACCCTAAGCTTCACTCTAATTTTTACACCTTTATTCCTATTCAACTCACTATTCCAGTTTATTAATCAAGAACACGAATGTAGCACTAGCCACCTCTCGATGCACTAATACCGTATTAACTTAAATCCACAAATTATATAGAAACAAGTTAAACACCTTAATCAACTAACTCACTATATCTCTATGTGAATTAAAATTAAAGAAGGTTTAAGATTAGGTTCTCTATCCGATTACATGTGATGTCAAGCATATCTCTACCTTAACATACATCAAGATTCTGTTATTCATAAAATTCATGAACACATGCTATATTAACTAAGTCTAGATTTCTATATCCTCTCTGAATTCCACACAAATCCACAAAGAATTGTTGATCAGGAAATTCATAAATTCAAGCTCAAATTAATATAGATAAACTGGAAATTAGTTTATTGAATTGAAAATCAAAGTTATAAAACCATCGTTTCACTTAAGGATCCATCATAAGCCTAACAAGAGAATTAGTTTATCGTGAATGAAATAATAAATAATTTATAGATAACATCCTTTCAATTACAAATATAAAACTAAGACGAAGAATAGTGAAAAACACCCTTCACGTAGTTTAAATCTGCAATCGATGCAAAAATCTCCTCAAAGTCTTCCTCCAAAGCTTGCTATGAAAAATCTGGAATTAATCTCTGTAATGTGCCTTCTATGTGTTCAATCCGTTGTTAATTGAGTAAAAGATATCCAGCACACAAGTCTTGGTCGAAATCCTATGCTCAACAAAGTCAATATGCTATCCAAATGCTAATATTCATGTCCCAGCAGAGTTCAAGGAAAGGTTAGGAGAGTCCAACTTTCGAGACCCCCCGCCCCGGTGGGGGTGTACGCCTTTAAACAGCCCACCACGGCAGGCATAGCTACTGTTCAATAATATTGAAGACCCCCCACCCCGGTGGGTGTACATAGGAAAAATAGGCCCGCCCCGGCGGGGGTAGGTTCTGCTAGTTGATTTGCCTGAACTTCATACTTGCAACCATAATTGCTCCAAATGCTCCATTTTTTCACTAATTCACGACACCACCCATCCTACATACAAAATAACACAAAAAAATGAAAAGTAAATATGAACACAAAGAATTAACAACAATAAATATTGAAATGAACGTCAATTCGTAGATATGAAATTCACTTATCAAGGGCCACAAGAACTGAAGGACTCAATGTATTTTCTACATTGTCAGCACAAATTGCAATACTTTCGGAGAGGCTGGATGTTCTTGCAGCCCAACGTACTCGAGAGATAGTAGTTATATGTGAATATTGTGTTGGCGAGCATCTGAGTTATCAGTGCAACATCAGTGTTTGACAAGTACAATATAGGGATGTTTACCTCAACAACTATGTTTATCCCAATTATCATCAAGGTTGGGGGTATCATCCAGATTCTGCATGGAATTATAAGTATCAAGACCAATATTACATCCCAAGTCCAACATATCCATCGGATTTCATGTTACAGCCCCAAATCCGGGTCCTGAATCACCACGGATCTGGTACAATCATTCTATAACTATTGTGAAAGATATAAACATAAATTGTTTATACAATACACTTTACACACTATTCTCCAAAATCGAGTAACCTTAACTTATACACAATTAATAAACTATCTAACATATATCATATTTATCAAACTATACTATTAAAAATTAGTTGCACATTTTATCCCAAGCTGAACTTGGCATTAACATTTTCCTTATCCGAACGCATTCGCCTTATCTGCAATGTTTATCATTATATAGCAAGGGTGAGCATGAAAGTTTCTCAGCAAGTTTAAATTTTATTTAAGGATATATCATGATTGAAAGAGTCTGAATAATAAGCTGGCTATAATTCATCAATATAATTGAGAATTAGCACGAACAAACTTTTGACTAAACAAGTATTAAACATGAACAAATTTATCTGGACCGAATGGTAATGAAGGTGATCACCCTTTCATACCTGACTTATACATGCAATATGTATAGAGTATAATTCTACATGGCAATCAGCAATGATTAACCATAAGCATATCTGAATGAAATGACTCTTAGTAGAGTTAAGAAAAAAAACTTGCCTGAACCGTTGATTACCGCTACACAATTTATATCGCTCTATTCGAAGACCTAATATTAGTAATATAGATCTCCAATATTAGAATAATATCATCACAATATAATACTATCATATATATACATAGAATAACCTAAACACATAATACATAACCCTATCAGTTTATAACACACATAAAACTTGGCATTAAGTCAAACTATTTCAGTTTGAGTTGAAATCGACACAATTCTAACATCGTGACGGTTTAGTCGGACAATTATCAAGTTTAAGTTCAATTAAACTCTGCCTAAATACTTAACAATATCCTAGATAATTTTATTATCAGTCAAAATAATTTTCATAAGTACGTAATAATTTTCAAGTAATTATTACTATTTAAAATGATTTTTCAATCATTTATATCGTATTTATATAATATAAATACCACAATATTCATTTTTCATTAATATTTATTTATTATTAAATATTAATAAAAAGCATACATAATGTTATAATATATTTATAATATTACAAAGTATTTTGAATACCTTAAAATCCTATTTATATGATTTTTAAATACTTAAATCCAATATCCGATAATTGCTATTAATATTAAAATGTTAATATTTTCATGTCAAAATATCAAAAGTTATATTTTATAACTTAAAAATATTTTTATAACACTTAAATCATTTTTATATGATTTTTAAATCATTAATTCTATTTTCCATAATTTATTTAATATATTTATTAAATAAACTAATTACCATTAATATAAATTAATTAATGAATTTCATCACAAAATATCAAAAGTTATTAAAAATAACTTAAAATATTTTCTAATATCATAATATAATTTTTCACTAATTAAAACCATTTTTAAATAATTTATTTAATATTATAATTAAATAAATAAATACCTTTTATATTCCAAAAATATTAAATATTTTTGAAATATACTCAAAATAACTAAAAACTATTTTTCGAGCTTTCAAATAATTTTTTATGTATTTTAATAATTAAAATCATTTTCTCTATTTATTAAATAAAATAATAATTTTCGGTAATTAAATGTCGCTAAGCGTATTCATAAGCGACAAAACCGTCATTAATGGTGTTGTTTTGGTTGTTTTTCAACTTCTTGTAAATCATGTCACTACTAAGAGGCTTGGTTTTTAATTGGTTTTTTATTTTATGATCTAGTTGACTTCTGGACTGGTAATGGTGTTGTAGTTGTAGTACAAATGTAATACTACAACCATAAAAAAAATTCATGGACATCCTGCATCAAATCAAGAAGATATAGTGCATCAAAGTCTTGTCAGACAGTGTTCTTCAATTTCTGAGTTTCCCAAAAATTGAAGAACAGTCGAGGTGCTACCTTAGGGCCTTTAAATCTATGATGTTTAAGCTTACTTTGTGTAATCTAAGGGTTCGATCATGTAGAACACATGTAAGAGTACAATTTTATTACATCATAACATAATAACATCATAACACAAGAAAGATTAAGGCAGGTCAATCTACTGTCAGAGAAGATGTTCATGACGATTTCTGGGTTTCCCAGATTTCGCCCAGGCAGTTGGTCAACGCCTATTTGACCACTCACAACTTTGATTCTATTATGGATATAGATGCTATAATGACTTGTATGTGTAGTACACATACCAGTCTACAGCATAACAACAACAACAACAACAACAACATAGCCAAAATAACCAAACACAACAAGATTAAGAGCCTTGAAAAGCTTGTTAGACGAAATCTGGGCAAATGTGGGCTCCCCAGATTCCAGATTTCGCGGTTGGTCAAAGGGTTTTGACTGCTTATAACTTTAAATCTACACTTGATCTGGACTTGATTCAAGTTCAATATCAAAGTCCTTACTACATACTACAAGTAAAAACTCTTAAAACAGAAAAATAACTAACAAGAAAGGATCTATGAGACCTGACATTTGACTGTCAGACATCATTTTTCTAGATTTCTAGATTTGAGAAATCATTAAATTCGAGTATCTAAATGATATGTGTCTAGGTTTTGGAAACCCAGATCATCAAATGACACCCTCTATCATAACTTTAACTAACAAACAACAACATTCAACATCAAATCAAAAGATTTCTATGTTTATGGTTTTATACCTTTTGAGCTTTGATTCTGATCCTGATCTTGTTAAGCTAAGAGGTTATTATATCTTAACTTTTGACTCTCTTCCTCAATAAATCTCGAAATTTGGAGAGAGAGAAGAGGTTGTCAATAATGAAAAATAAAGTGAAGCTTTTCTCTCTCTTTGATCTATATAATAGATATGATTCAATGTATTTGCTAGCAAGTTGTGGCTGATTTTGGACACATAGCTATATCTAGAGTTAATGTAGTTTACCAACTCATTTTAGGGCTAGATCACTAAGCAATCTACTAAATAATGCAATAAGGGTAAACTAGTCATTTCTATACCATTATATTTCTAGAATTGTCATATGATGCAAACCCTTAGGGTTTGACCCTTAGGGTTTAACACTTTGGGTTAAAACCTAAGGTTTCCAAAAGTCATTTTCTAGGATTCCCAAATTCCGATTTTCAAAATAGAAAATTAACATTTCTAAATTATAATTATGATTCTCTAATTATATTAAGATTTCTTAATCATAATTCAAGTTTACTAATTAGGATTAATATTTTCTAATTAATATTGCTAATTTAGCAATTAAATCCACAATGGTACATTAGGGTTTTTGACAGAACAATTAGGGTTTAAATTTTTGGAATTAGGGTTTGCTAATTAATTAAGCTTTACCCTAATTAATATTATAATTAATATCACTTAAGCATTATAATTATCTTTTAAATTCCCAGATTAGGGTTTCAAATTTCTGAATTAGGGTTTTCGAATTCCCGCAACCGAAATTAGGGTTTCAGAACCGATTTCTAGTGTTTCTTATCAGTCATTAGGGTTTTCTAACAGAACGTCGACATTCGACAATAATATTAAGGTTTGACACTGATAAAATTTATCTGGTCAACCCTTGACCCATCACCACATACTGTACACATATAATATCATATTCACAGAACATTTTCACATATACCCTTAATCCTGAATAATTCACCACAATTCTTACAAAAAATTTTGAAATCCTCAAAATTCCTACCCAAAAACATCAAACGCATACACTTATTTTCTGTCTAGGTCTATTATTTGACCTTAAATCCATCATTGAAGATTTTAATAAATTCTCTAATTTCTCGGGTTGTCACATTCACCTCTTCTTCTACAAATTTCGTCCCCGAAATTCACCTTACACCTTACACCGTACTGCTTACACCATTCACACATATCACATGTTACCCAATACACCCCTCACAAGAGTAAAATTTTTTTAAAATCATGTTGAGGGGCCATATAGACCATGAACACATAGTTTTAACAATATTCATATCGCAAAACTATTCATTACTTGGTATGTTAACAATCACAGAGAAGTTAAACTACCAGTTGCTAGTTCTTTAGGTGATTAGCCTATCGTACTCTAACGTCATGCATAACGTATTAATCATGTCTAGCGAATATTTACGCTACTTGATTGGATTATTTTGTCCAAACAACATAGTTTACCTCAGTCTAAACATAGGATTCCGTATCAAAACAATTTGGTTCGAGAAATTTCTTTCAATGAACACTTAGAGTTTTCATAAACATTAGTATAGCTGAATCGAATAGCGTAGACTCATATCAATAATTCAATTCAATCGAATTATTTAGGTGTAGCCAAACTCCGTTGGCAAATTAAAATTTTGAAAACATTTTTTAGAGAATGGCGTCATGATGTCGCATCTTGTATTAACAAATCGCGTTTGAGGATGCTGTCATCGTATGACTTTGTCATAACACATCATACAATAATGGAACAACGATTTTAGATCAAATTCACACTAAGTATTCCTGTATTTACAACTCCATTGCCTTTTTATCATCTCTGCACCAGGTTATATGGTACATAAGTGATAAATAAAATATATTTTGATATTTCAAATCATTTGCGTCTAGCCGAAATAAGTAGCATAGACTATACTTTAAACCGTTTCAAAAATGATTACGAGTCGACATTTTTTTAAAAGCACATAGTGCGTATTTAGCTTGATGTCAAAATTTCAAAATCTATCATAGCTAGGATTTTTTGAAAACTTATGTCTCCACTAATAATCACTTGCTTAACAATCTATCTGTTCCTGTAATCCTCAATTCTTCATTCACACACAACTATACCCAGTTCGTCAAACCAAACTTATGAGTTCATAAACTTGCCACAATTATATGAGTTTAAGAACTTACCCTAGTCAGACCTTTGGCGTCCATTCGCTGAGGGGTTCATAAATATTTTATATAACTATGAGTCAAGAATGTCACATAAGTATAAGTTTTAAGAACTCGTACTTAACCCTATATTCTCTACCTATAACATGTCTATCTATTATACACATGAGAAGGGAATCACCCTCTTAACATGCATATAACAAGTAGTGCGACACAAAATTTCAATGATTATCAATGCCAGATATAAGTTGTTTTTACACCAAGTACAAATCTCTGCCCATACAAGGAATCGTACAACTCAGTTGCCGACATGAGTCCTCAATTGAAATCCCGACCTAATCTTAACCCCTTTCTCAATACGAATTTCATTTAATCTATATTCATAATCCTTTCATGAATCTGTACCAATTCACATAGCAATCTTGCTGTAAACTTTCTAATCATCAAATTGATTCTTTTCCCATATGATAACCTTATCAGATCAAGGGGTGATCTCATTGTATATATTACGATTCATTTCTATATCTTGATCGTTTTGTTTTACGAACTCCTATCCCTGCACTTTCAGTCTTTTAGAATTGATCTATTCATCATTACTGTTCAACTTTATTATCAGAGTTAGGGAACTCTGTGTCTTTATGACTCGCCGAGATTCGTCTTTGAATCTTACCGACCAACTAACTCTATATGAGTTAGATCTTATCCTAATCACTGCGGTTATTGGTCTCAGGTATTCCTACCTAAGATTCATAAGCAACAACTTTGATACCAACTGTGACAGCCCTAAATCCGGGTCCTGAATCACCACTAATCTGGTACAATCATTCTATAACTATTGCGGAAGATATAAACATAAATTGTTTATACAATACACTTTACACACTATTCTCCAAAATCGAGTAACCTTAACATATACACAATTAATAAACTATCTAACATATATCATATTTATCAAACTATACTATTACAAATTAGCTGCACATTTTATACCAAGCTGAACTTGGCATTAACCTTTGCCTTATCCGAACGCATTCTCCTTATCTGCAATGTTTATCATGATATAGCAAGGGTGAGCATGAAAGTTGCCCAGCAAGTTTAAATTTTATTTAAGTATATATCATGATTGAAAGAGTCTGAATAATAAGCTGGCTATAATTAATCAATATAATTGAGAACTAGCACGAACAAACTTTTGACTAAACAAGTATTAAACATTGAAAAATTTATCTGGACCGAATGGTAATGAAGGTGATCAACCTTTCATACATGTCTTATACATGCAATATGTATAAAAGTACAATTCTACATGGCAATCAGCAATGATTAACCATAAGCATATCTGAATGAAACAACTCTTAGTAGAGTTAAGAAAAAAAAACTTGCATGAACCGTTGATTACCGCTACGCAATTTATATCGCTTTATCTGAAGACCTAATATTAGTAATATAGATCTCCAATATTAGAATAATATAATCACAATATAATACTATTATATATTTCGTAGTTTTGTTAAGTTTAATTTTGAAATCACAAAAAATATTTCGTAGTTTAAAATAGGATTAATTACATTAGAATTAGAAATTGATAAATATTAGTTTATTTCCTCGTGGGAACGATATCCTTGCTTGCTGAATATTACAATTGAACGTGTATGCTTGTGTGTTAAAATGCTATTAAGAAATTAGGCAACACTTCCTCATTAAATCTCAAAATTTAGAGAGAGAGAAGAGGTTGTCAATAATGAAAAATAAAGTGAAGCTTTTCTCTCTCTTTAATCTATATAATAGATATGATTCAATGTATTTGATAGCAAGTTTTGACTGATTTTGGACACATAGCTATGTCTAGAGTTAGGGTAGTTTACCAACTCATTTTAGGGCTAGATCTACAAGCAGTCTACTAAATAATGCAATAAGGGTAAACTAGTCATTTCCATACTATTTTATTTCTAGAATTGTCATTTGATGCAAACCCTTAGGGTTTGACCCTTAAGGTTAAAATCTAAGGTTTCCAAAAGTCATTTTCAAGGATTTCCAAATTCTGATTTTCAAAATAGAAAATTAACATTTCTAAATTATAATTAAGATTCTCTAATTATATTACGATTTCTTAATCATAATTCAAGTTTACTAATTAGGATTAATATTGACTAATTAATATTGCTAATTTAGCAATTAAATCCACAATGGTACATTAGGGTTTCTGACAGAACAATTAGGGTTTAAAAATTTGAAATTAGGGTTTGCTAATTAATTAAGCTTTACCCTAATTAATATTATAATTAATATCACTTAAGCATTATAATTATCCTTTAAATTCCCAGATTAGGGTTTCCCATTTCCGAATTAGGGTTTTCGAATTCCCAGAACCAAAATTAGGGTTTCAGAACCGGTTTCTAGTGTTTCTTATCAGTCATTAGGGTTTTCTAACAGAACGTCGACATTCGACAATAATATTAGGGTTTGACATTGATATAATTTATCTGGTCAACTCTTGACCCTTCACCACATACTATACACATATAATATCATATCCACAGAACATTTTCACATATAGCCTTAATCCTGAATAATTCACCACAATCTTACAATGAATTTTGAAATCCTCAAAATTACTACCCAAAAATGTCAAATGCATACACTTATTTTCTGTCTAGGTCTATTATTTGACCCTAAATCCATCATTTAAGATTTTAAAAAATTATCTAATTTCTCGGGTTGTCACATTTCTCATATCCACCTCTAATGCAATAAGAAGAAAATTCAGAGTTGAAGGAATTCATGTCAAGGATTATAGCAGAACAAGAAGATATGATAATGAGTCTGGAGTTATCAACACAAACTCTTAACAGACAGATGGAACAATTCATTAATTCATCAATGAACGGTCCTCAATACATGGATTTCGAAACTGAGAAAGATAATTCAAGACTCGAGGAATTGTGGTTCAAATTTATAGCATCAACTGAGGAAAAGATGATTGAGCAAGAGAAGTCAATTCGAAATCTTCAGTACCAGATGGATCAAATGTTCGAAGCCTTGAACAATCGTCCTCAAAATAATTGGTGTTATGTCATGGATGATGAAACTAATGGAGAACCAGAAGTGTACATGCCACTGGGTGAGCTCAAAGAAGCTTTCATTGAGGAGACAACTAGGGAATTGGATAATGTAGAACATGAACTGACTTGTATAATACCCCAATTGCCTTTTCAGTCGGAGTTGAAAAATTCAGTGAACTTTGCACACCCACGTCCCCTTGGTGGCCACATTCAAAGTAATGATCAGTATGATAATGAGTCCTCTTATACACCATGGTCGGTTGAGGAAGAGCAAATAAAAGAGGAAAACTATGTTGTATTTTTCATGCCTCAATGCAACAATTTATTCACAAATACAACGGACAAAGCACCTAGCTATGCAATAAAACTGGGGGCATCATGTACAGGAAACATGCTAGGTTGTTTCAATTCATAAACTGGCAAGATGGAGAACCTACCTACGCACATTGCAGTTCCAATGGATGGAGGCTTCTTAGCTTATCGTACAGGAATCTGATAGCGGTGTCAAAAAATAGTCCAACTAATGACTATAAACTAAGCGCTCGATGGGAGGAACCCCGTCCAATCTTTCTCCCTCCTTGTTTAATTCTTATTTACATTTTCATTTACTTCTTCTTCTATGTTTAATTCTTCATACTTTCCATATTTTGTAGATGTTTGATAGTTGTAAGTCTTAATAATAGTTTTATTGTTTCTCCTCTCAGGTTCAATCCAATTGCTATAAGCATTCAGGATCAAACAGTAATAAAAAAAACTGAAGCTGTCAAGGTACAGGGTAGCACGGCCGTGCCCAACTACAAGCTAAACAAAGCGCAATCACGCCATAGCTCAGTCATAGAAAACAAACACTGCATAATTTTTAGAATTTCTGACTCAAGCATTCAGACAGTTAGAAGTCCATACTTAGCTTCCAACTTTAGATTATCTCAAAATTATACATAACATGGGCTGGCACCTTTATTGGAGACTGTATCAACCCATGCGGTGCAAATAGAAAAAATCGTCGTGTGGCGAAAGCTTGAGGAATCTGCTTGTTCTTATGAGGATTCCTATTACTGGAACTGGCAAAATAGCCTAGTCCGGCTATCCCGATTTGACTGTACACTTGAATAGGGTGCTTAATACCCTACTGATTTTTACCAAGCCCTTGCCCAGGTTGACGACCCAATGACATCATTTCTTGTGTGGTCGACATAACCTCGGAAGAAATCTTGGGTATGGGAAGTGGTGCTCCAATAGGATGGTATTGCGTGTTACTCACTTCAAAAGTATAAAAACTGGCCAGCTCAACTTCTGAATTAAAGCTGATGATTGGTAGATCTCTTTGTTCAAGACATTCCGGCTCAGCGTTTATAGTGACTAGACTGTTGTTGACAATGTATTTGAGTTGTTGATGTAATGTAGAAGGAACGGGTCCAGCCATGTGTATCCATGGTCTCCCCAATAACAAGTTGTATCCTGAATCTATCTTGAGGATGTGAAAGGATACACTGAATGTATTTGGAACAATCTCAATTGGCAGCTTAATCTTTTTGACCGAATTTCGTCAAGATCCATCAAAAGCTTTGATAACTGTAAGACTACTTCGGATCAGTTTGAGATTGACATTCATCTTCACCAAGGTGGCATAAGGACAGATATTCAGAGATGAACCTCCATCTATCAAAACTCTAGCTAACATATACTCGGAGGACAAAACTACGATGTGCAATGGATTGCAATGACCGGTCCCTTCGGGCAGTATGTCGTCATCAGTGAAGGATATCACATTGTTGTTGAAAATGTGATCAACCATATGTTGAAAGTTTTCCACATCCACTGATTTCGGTAAGTAAGCTTCTTCCAAAACCTTGAGTAAGATCTTTCTGTGATCCTTGGAATAGAAAACCAAGTCTAGTATTGATATCTGATGTGGAGCTTCTTTTAAGCTTAAAACCACATTAGCTTCATTATGGCCCATAGTGCGGAGGAATTTTTCAATCTTCTCCCTGGGAATCTTCCCCTTTGCTTTGATGGCGGGCTTCATTACCCTCTGAGGAAGATACAGTGGATTTTCCTTTGACACTATAGAATTAGTATGAGACGTGGATCCTTCAGCTTCTCCATAATTCCATGAAACTTTGTGTAAGCTAATAACATGACATTGTGGTCTAAAAGGTAGAAGGGAGGTAATTCTTCCTTCGTTGATCAGCATTTGAAATATCTCTTCCATAGGTTGGCCTAGGTATGTGAATTCCCTTTGATTGAAAAAATCCCAACGGGCTTTAACATTTGCTCTCTTTGTAACCTTATCCTCCATAGCTTCACTTTCTAAAGGTGATGGTGGAGCATTCATAACAAAAGGAAGTAGATAGGCATGCTCCTGGCTAACTAATTGGTGTGTGACTTGATGATGATGGGTCACCAGTTCTGCCAATTGCTAAATTTGCTTGCAAAGAGCTTTCATCTTTCGTTCTATAGAAAATTAGAACTTGGCATAATCCCATCTGTCAACACCGTCTTTGATGGTCTGGGATTATTCACCATTAAAATTGGAACTCTGTCCAGTGCTCCAACTAATCATGTTGACCTCTTCTTCTTTGTGTTGAGGAAGAGGGTTGTCTTGCACATGAGGTTGATCAGGTTTTGTGACCACGATCTCACCGTTGTCTATTAAATCTTGGATCTTATGTTTCGAGGCCCAACAATCATGAGTATCATGTCTAGGTGCCTCGGCATGATAAGCACACTTCTAATTAGCATTAAAACCCCTCCCACTAGGGTTGGCTGGTGGAAGAAAACTGGTGATTTTCTTCTGAGTAGTAAGAAGAGAAAGAATATTCTCGAGTGAGTCCCCTAAGGGTGTGAACGTTCGAGGGTGCTTTACTTCTCCACTTTTAGGCAATGGAGGGTTTGAAGACTGTGCTTGGAAAGGGAGTAGTTTTTCCTCGTATAGGAATGTGTTCTGACTGCCTTTTTGACCTTGTAGTATCAAGGAAACATCTTCCTCTTTCTTTTTATGGACCCTCCGGGGGTTGTTTCCATAAGATTTGGATTGGATGTGCTCAGCAACTGCTTTAAGAGCGGCTAGGTCTTGAATCTTACCATACTTCAATCCCATCTCAGCCATCTGTCCGTGTTTGATCATTTTAGAGAATGGTTTGCCAATACTAGGTAAGACTCTCTCATAGAAAGGAGCTTCATTTATGTCTATGAAAGTTATGACCATTTCTGACTCCGCCATGGAAGGAATAACTTGAGCAGCAAGGCGCTCTGAAAGACTCATTAAACTATTTCTTAACCTTGGTAGTCTGGTATCGGTCAAGAGTCATCTGAGATTGAAATCTGTATTGAGTGAGGAAGGCGTGAGCTAGCTCTTCCCAGCTATGGATCTTTGAGTTGTCTAATCTGGTATACCATGAACGGGCTTCTCCAGTCAGACTCTTCTAGAACAGTTGTATTCTGAGCTTCTAGTTTTCCGTATAAGATTCAAGTTCTCCAATGAATACTTTCAAATGTTTATAAGGATCCCCTAACCCATCATACTTTTCGAGTTCAGGGGTTTTGAATTTCTCTGGATAATGAACACCAGGGAATATGCAAAGGTCAGCATATAAAACACTTTCATATGTTCCAATCCATTTGAGAGCACGAATAGTTTCCTCCATTTAGAGGACCTTCTTCTTGATATCACCGGTGTCTTGATCTCCTTTGAGATGGGTGTTTTCAAGGTCTTTGTTGGTCTTATCCAACTGAGGTTCTGGAATTGTTTTTTCCAAACCTTGAGATCCTCCTTGTGCAGAGGATTCTATATGTGTAGGCACCTTTGTACCCTGAGTAAACTGATGCAATTCTTTCAGCAGAACAGCCAAATCTGTAATTTGTTTACTTAATCCGTCAAATTCTTCTTGAGAAACAGGATTAGATTGGTCAGAAGAAGACATGATTGGTTGTAGGCTCGTGGCCTTTTTGGATTTTGAGTGGGTAACATGCCCAATGATTTCCCTACAAAAGACTTATGTAGTTTATTCTTAGGGATAATGTAAATGCTATCATAATGTGTCCATTTTAGGAATATCATCCTATAAAAATGGGCATTAATAGATAACATGTCATGTATGCATAGATATTCTTCATATTTTCCATTACATATAGATGAACATGGAATAAAATTACAAGTAAATGCTTTTACAAGTAATTGAAAATGGAAAGCATGAAGTGACTTTCCTCCGCATTTGGATTATCAAAGGTTGACCAATCTTAGGGTTACTCTCGCGGCTTTTTGGCATGAAGGTCCCCAGATCTTCGCAATCGAGTTGACGGGAATTTAATCCGGTCTTTCAACTAGAGCAAATATGGGTGGTGCCTTTCCTGAGCCTCGTTGGAATTAGTCTACCTACGAGTCTAGAAATCAAACACCGACAGGATAGCCTCCTGATGGAGGAACAACACAACATACATTCACATACAATGTGTCTCACCGTTTATGAAAATGATGACATATGCGAAGCACTAATATCACAGATAGATATTTTGCAGTGCAGTAAGTAAAATGCATTCGTACACATTCATTATAAATGTAAATGCAACATTCACACACAAACATATAACAATTTTGAAAATCTTGTAATAGTGGCTTAAGCCCTCTTACTGGAGTCCCCAGCAGAGTCGCCACCTGTCGACGTCGGGATTTTTAGTTATCCATTTTTGTTACTTGTTCTTTGGTATTCTCATGTTATGTGATATTTGTTTGAAAAAATAAGTGAAAAAGGTCCGACATGTATAATGTCGACGATTTGACTGTAAGAGTCGCCAGATGGTGTTTAAAACTGGTTGCACCAACACAACCGAGAAAAGGTTTGTACATTGACCCAGTGATGTGACATTGCTAAATGGGTCTGTGAAATCGAGATTCATTTGGGTTCGGGGGCTTGATTATGTTTGACCACCACTTTTCAAGACACTGTTATATGAATGTGTGTGTGTGTGTGTGGATCAATGTGCAATTATTTGAAAGTAGTGTGAGGCCTCGTTCGTACCTATATACAAAGGGTTTGAATTTATAGAAAAATTCAATTTTAAACAGGATATAACAATGAAGTTTTGTAAAAGAGGTTTTTCAAACCATGTGCTCAATAGGAATTGAGACCTTTTCATACTTCCATTTTATTATTAAATGTTCAGCTTGTTTGCTTTTATTTTTGATATGCGAGGCATCTTCGGGAAAATAATATACAGTAGTGCCGAACTCCTCATGGGCATGACAGCCATCCAAGGAAATTCGGACACCGTAAATAATGTACAAGTTGCTTACAGCTGAAAATATCCATCACGTGAACCAAATCTAGATTCAGTAGACTAAATCTGTGATCACATTATTCCTAGGCTCACATGATATTGTAGTTTATATGAAAAGAAGTAAACAGTTATATATATAAAAGCTGTAAATATATATATACACAGACATGATCAACCACCACGAAACACCTCCATGGGGGATCAGAAATGTAAATATATAAAAGCGTATAAATATATATATATGGACATGATCAACCACCACGAAGCAACTCCATGGGGGATCAGAAAAGTAAATAAAGCAGTAAATGCGATCAACTGCCACGAAGTAAACTCCAGGCGGGACTAAATGTAAATAAAGCAATAAATACTACCAATCGCCAGAAAGGGAACTCCAGGCGGGAGTAAATGTAAATAAAGCAGTAAAATGCCTCGAAGTAAACTCCAGGCCGGACAGAAATGTATATATATATATATATATATAAGTGGTAAACGCACCGGATATAAAATCCAGGCTCATCGGATATGTCCGACAACAGTTATATATAAGTATATATATAAGTAATTAAAGCACAAGATATAAAATTCAGGTTCATCGGATATGTCCGACAATAGTTATATATATATATATATATATATATATATATATATATATAAAAGCAAGTAAATGCTCCAGACATAAGTCTAGGCTCAATCGAAGCATAACACGATAATGTTAGTCTATATATAAAATATATACATATATAAGTATATATATACAAACAGAAATGAAAACTACGAACCGAAGTCCGAGCAGACACACACAACACGACTCTCAATGTGAAGAATAGTGTCTGTAAAGATGAAGAGAAAGGAATTATAGAGTGTGAGAAGGCTTACAGTGGGCTGCTAATGCAGGCTTCTATGACTCTAGATGGATAAACACTCAGTTCCCACCGGTAAAAATATAGCTATATGTGAGCTAATAGGTGTTTAAAATGAGAAAGCACTCAATATAGGGGTGTGTACAGAGAAAATTTGACAAGGCTTCCTCGCCTTTTCCTTTTTTAAAATGGCCACCTCGAGCTCTATATTTATAGAGCTGGTTTCCACAGGTGTACCTGCGGCAGCCGCAAATGCACCTGCCACTGCCTGGGCTACCCCGGGCTCTGTGGGTCCTATTGTCTTGAAGTACGTGCACTCATGCACTGTGATGCCCGCTCGAACTTGCAAAACTTCAATCCGAGCATCTGAACGAGGTATATAAGACCTTCTTCAGACTTCTTGTGTTAAGAGTTATGCAATGACATGGGATTAGAGGTTGTACGAAGTCAGGAAGAGGGGACCATGCCCATGGTCTTCAAGCTTTAAATTCTATCCGGTGTTCTGCCACGCGTAATAGTCACTCAGGATTGGAACTCCTTGGTTCTTGTAGGACATTGTTGTATGTATGTATGTATGAAGTGTTGAGATGGCAAGCAGGGGTTGAGGTGGCAAGATGACACTTTGACTCCTCACCGGGGTTATCTCCGGTTTGAGCTGATAGCAGACGTTGCTCAGGGTTACATCTGAGATTGGACTGCTGCAAGTGTTTGAATGCCGCAAGGTCATCTGCAAGTGTGCCTGTCTTTTCGGTGTTAGCTTCGGGTCTGAGGAATGAGTGCCTCGGCAAGAGGTCTAAGATTGAAGTTGATCGCATGCATTTAAAACAAGCATTTCCGGAGTTATCTCCGGAACTACAATAGCATTCCTTGGGGTTATATCCAAGGACGAAACTTAGGGTTATCTCTGAGGTTGGAAATGATACTCCTGGTGTGTGTTTTGGGGTTGAAACTGAACTTCCGATAGTATCCGGAATGGATGTGAGCTGTCTTCCAGGGTTATCTCTAAAAAATGAATCTGCCCTCCTGCAATGTTAGTAATAGGTGTGCAAAAAATTTTGAGTGTCTACACTATGAAAGCATTGGTATCCCGCTATACGAGGCATTATACGGCAGGAAGTACAGAACTCCACTATGCTGGGATGAAGTTGGTGAACGTCAACTGCTAGGAACAAAATGGTACAGTAGTCCGCTAAAATTATCAAACTCATCAGAGCAAAATTAGTATCTGCTCAAGATCGATAGAAAAAGTTTTCTGATTAACACAGGTAGAATCATGAATTTGAAGTGGGAAATTTCGTGTTCCCGAAAGTTTCTCCTTGGAAGGGGAAAATTTGTTTCGGCAATAAGGGAAAGCTAAGGCCAAGGTTTATTGGACCTTTCGAGATTTTACGCATAGTGGGAGAAGTAGCTTACGAGGTAGCTTTACCTTCAAAATTAGAACACGTACACAATGTTTTTCATGTGTCGGTGCTACGACCGTATAAACCCGGTTACAAACATGTGATCGAGTATGAACCATTGCAGTTTAGTAAAGATTTGTCCTATTAAGAGATTTCTATCCAGATAGTAGACAGTAAAGAACAAGTGCTCAAGAATAAAGTGATACCTTCTGTGAATGTGATATGGAGGAACCACAATGTCGAAGAGGCTATCTGGGAACTCAAAGCAAAAATGATGAAGAATTATCCTGAGTTATTTGTTTAGTCCATGTCTTCAATCCTGGGGACGGAATCTTTTGTAAGTAGGGAAGAATGTGACGATTTAATTGTTTGAGTTGTGATTCTAGAGACAAAATCCTTGTAAGGAGGGAAGGATGTAACAATCTGGAATTTCAAATTGTAATTTAAATATTTATTGAATTATATAAATATTTATTTTAGGTGTTTATTATTGATTAAATATTTATTGATGTGATGGTTGTTAATAAATATTTATGAATCTAAATTTATTAGATAGTGTTCTAAATTAAATTAATTTATAATTTAGAGAGTTGTTACATAATGTGAGATGTTATATTGTTGTGTTGATTTAATAATTTAAATGTTATATTAAATTATTAAATAAAACTATAATGAAATTATAATTTTGTGTTATTTGTTTAAATGGTATATTTAATTAAAATATAGTGTGTAAGTAATTTATTTGATTAATGTTGGATATGAAAATCCAAATAAAGGATATGTGACTATAAAGTATAAACTAAATTGTTTATTAAAATAATTAAAGTAGTATTAAATTGATTTAAACCAAACAAGACTTAAAATATCAAGTCTTTAATATTTAAATGGTTTTGCCAAACAAAGCCTTGTGGCTTTTGGATTATTAATTTTTAATTTTTAATTATAAATAAAGTAAATAAAATAAATGAAATAATATTTATAATATATACGATTGTTTTGTAACTGACATTTTATTAAGTTTGGCATATTAAGGTTATCAGTTTTATTTCTTACGCTTGATTATTAGTTGGTTTGAACTTAACCTTAATGATATGCCTAAGTAGTATACTGAGAATACAGAGACAGAGAGAATTGACAGAGTTTGAGAGTAAAACATGAGAGAATTGTCTGCAATTACAAGGATTAGCAAGCTAGTTGCAAGTAATTCTTAACACCTTGATATTATATATTTATATATATATGCATATATGGGTTTTTACGACATAAAATCTCAAGTTCTGTGAATTCTATTTCTTTCAAAATGTTACGATGCAACTAAATATGGTGATTTTCTGTGTTAATGATGTTAGAAGTTGTAGTCAGACATGAATTTGCATGCTAATTTCTTACAATAGTAGGAAAAAAATAATGACAGTATATATATTTTCTCATATGGGTTATGTAAGTACTAATTTTTATGTTCAATTCATATGCTAAACTATAAATTGAGGCTTCATTACGCTAGTTCATTAAGAAATGAGCACAACGTAATTTGAACGAAGCCATTTGGGCAAGAATTGTGTTTACAATGTTGATTTTTGTCTAAGGAATTCAAAAATGTAGTTTTGTATGAAAATATGGAATTTGAGGAAATTAAACTAATATAATTATTGTTAAATTGTTCTATGTTGAGGAATATGTGAGGAAATATGTTGTGTTAGTTCTATACCATTTGTACGTGTTAATATTACTGTTTGGTGGATGAAATTCGTGTTTGTTGGGCTAAAGTCGGCTATTGTTCATAGTCGTCTCTGCCTCTGTTTGTGCACCAGTAGAATTTACTTTGGTGCCAAGGCAAAAAAAGCTATGAGCTCTGTGCAGTACTGTTGCATCGGTCCTATGCTTTTTGTAGGCAAGTAGCAATTGCACCATACCACAATCCCGAGACAGCTTTGTTCTACTGCTAGTGCATACCTCGTAACACCCCTATAGCTTGGTCTAAGGTTGTGTTAAGGTGTTAAACATGTAATAACATGGTCAAAACAGAATCGTGTTAGGTGGTTATTAGTTTCAAAGTTTCTAATAATTATAAGCTATTAACGTGTTATGTTATAACTTAGTTTATATAATGAATGTTAGATAAGTGTTATGATGTTAACACTTGGAAATTCTGAAGTGTATATGGTAGTATAAGACTTTTTTGGAAATAACAAGTCTAAATAAAAATACATATGTTGTAATATTTTAGTATGTCTAAGAGATATTGTGGTTCTAAACCTATGTGTAGGTGAACGTGAGTTTAATATTATAGCTTGCACTCGAGGCGAGTTTTCTAACTCTACATTTACGTTGAGCAAGTTTCTTACTTTAAACTTTCATTAAGTGAACTCTTGTATTCCTAATTATTATTTGAACAAGCTAGCTATAACTTTAACTTTATTCTAACAAGTTTTAAATTCTAATATTTATTGATGTATTATAACTTTTTTATTGTTAGACAAGTTTCTTTATTGTTCTTCATGTACTATGAATGCATTTTTCTTTAATTCTAATGTTAAATTATCTTAGTTCATTTACTTGATACAAGCTATTCTCATAATGAGCAAGCTTTATTTTCAGCTTGCTATTACTTAATGTATATTGAAGAATTAATAGTCCTAGCTTAATATTATTCAAGCAAGGTTTATTGTCATTTAATACTTATGCTTTGTAGTCATTTCTAAGCACGAGTTCAAGATATAGTTAGTTCGCATACATTTATTCATTGTTCCATATTATGTTATTAATGATCAACTGTTGTGTTATCAAACACTATTGATTCAACTAGTCCTCTAGTTGATGATCGGTAAACTTCAAATTACCCCTTGAAAGCTTATCCAAACCAAACTTTTTTTGGTGCGGACTTGTACTCTAAATACTGAGATGAACAACACTATTATTAGGGGATAATTTACGCTTAGCGTTGAAATGTTTGTGCACAATACATTGTACGAAGGATTGATCCCCCTAAGTACGAGGAGTCCTTATAGTCTTATGACTATTAAAGTTGGAGTTGAAAGATTACTCACAACTGTGGACAATGTTCGTGGTCTTATGACCCTCATATATTTATATTCCATATTTTGATTCCAGTCTTTGGTTATCATTGATAGAGTACTACTCAGTTTTGATAAGCCTATTTATGGGCAATTATTATTATCTTGTTGATTCAATTCTATATCTAGTGAGCAATTGTTTTGCTCACTCTTGCATAAATATTATTATTGCAGGTAAAGTTGAGAAGGTAGATGAACCTACAACTAGCAAAAGAAAGGAAAAAATGTACAAGTGATGAAGACTTGTAATTTTGATTATTGTTATGATGTTAAACTTTTAATTTGATGATAGACTTTTACTTAATGAAGTGATGTAATAATTTTATTTCCGCACTTGTATGATGTTTAAGGTTTGACAACCTGGGAAGATTTTATTTAATGATGTAACCCTATTTAAAGGGACGATTTATGATTAAATTTTATTATACTTTGGTAGATAGATATGAATGTATGGTTCATGAACACCAAATCTTTAGGGAATGAAGTAACTAGATTTGGGGTGTCACATGTTATGTGCAGCAACATGATGCAAATGTATGATGCATGATGGAATGATTATCGGTCCTCCGATAATCCTATTGGGATGACAATCAGTGATTCCTTGGACATGCGATCCAAGTCTTCAAGGAGGTTGACGTTGGGGCTATCACCAAAGTGTTGGATCCTTGATACAGACTTCTACTCCATAGAGGTGCCTCTTGTGTACAAGAGATCTTTGGGGATAAATCTTTATTTGTTTGAGGATGTGTATAACATATTCCACCATCGGTCCTCTCCGATGAGGATGTTCTTCTCTGGTTTGTGTCACCAGTATATACCACGATCTTGTTGGAGTTATTGCCAACAGTATGTATTGTCAGGGCTGCCTGACCTTCGCTGATGTGTGTATCACCGGATAGATCCCTGTTGGGCAAACTGTCAAGGCTGCTTGACATTCATTGATGTGTGTATCAATGGTTGACTTGAATTGTGACCTTTGCTTGGGAGTATGCCAAGGCTGCTTGACCTTCATTGACGCATATATCAACGGTTGCATTGCGTTGTGACCTCGCCGGGGATACTTTGTCAATGTCTGACTTCGGCGTTGTAACCCCCCGTCGGGGATACATAGCCATGGATACGTTGCTTCGATGGGTTTACTTGCCACCGGTTGAGATAATGTCAAGGTTGCTTGACCTTCATTGATGTGTGTATTAATGGTTGAGAATGCATTGTAACCCCCGCTGGGGATACGTGGATGTTTAAAATTTTTGCGTTGTGACCCCCAGCGAGTATAGTTTATCAATTTATAACTTCGGCGTTGGAACCCCCACCGGGGATACATAGACATAGATACGTTGCTTCGATGGGTTTACTTTCCACCGATTGAGATAACGTCAAGGTTGCTTGACCTTCAATGATGTGTGTATCAATGGTTGAGAATGTGTTGTAACCCCCGCCGGGGATACATGGATGTTTGAAATTTTGACGTTGTGACCCCCGCCAGGGATACTTTATCAATTTATAACTTTGGCGTTGTAACCCCGGCCAGGGATACGTCTTCAATTTATAACTTCGGCGTTATAACCCCCGCCGGGGATACGTTTTAGGGTTGTGACCCTGCACTGATGGCATCGGACCTTTGTGAGGTATTCCCAAGCATGATTTGTAAAAGCTGAGGCCACTAGTATAATGTACCTTGTATGCAGGCGAATACCAATGAGGGATATGCAAAGCCATACTTTGTCCCGTGAAAACTAGGATTTTAGGCTATTCCGCTCAATCGCGTAGCATTTTTTTTCCTGATTTGGCCTTTTTAGCTTGTGAAACCTCCTTCAAAACTCGAACTGGACTGAGCCGGAGGTGTGGACACCATGTAGGGGTGTCATAGGTACACCTGCGGCAGCCGCAGATGGACCTGCGACCAACTCTGAGTATGAAATGACTGAAGGTTTCATTCATAAATAACTTTCAAGTTGTGCCGCGAAGGAAATCCGAAAGCTCTTCTTTAGACCTACTGAGTTCGGGCGACTTTCTGCACATTCTGCCACCGTACAAGCATTCTTCACTGTCCTGGTAACATATGCATGTATTCTTTTCCAGTTTCAATCTGCTGGAAAATGATTTATCACATGAAATGCATTTAGACACATAGTAGTGAATATACATGCTGATATGACTTTATAAAAAATATTCAACACAGTAAATGTTAGTATTAAACCATGCTAAACATAATGATGTGAAAAAAAAATTAACTTTTGAAACAGTCAAATTGGCACGTTTTACCGTTATTTCTTATCCTATTTGAGGACAAATGAGTAAATGTTGAAAAGTAAAATAATCCTAGTAATTAGCCTATACTTACGAATTTTTTACTATGATGTATTAATGCATGTAGGATGTATATGGCTATGGGTAGTTGTGCTACTGAATGGCCACCTTGTCATGCCTATGTGCATGTGGATAGTCCCATTTACAAATGGGACTATGGCAAAAATTTTCCAAAACGTGGGCATTGGGTTGTCATGCATTTTTAACTCTACTGTAGATGTATGTTAATATAATGCATGCATGCATGTAGTCATAAAAAAGCATTTTGAACAAAACTCAAGCTAAGAATTTACCACACCCTTTCTGAGGTGATTTGGAGACTTGTTGTCCAGATATTATGGATCTGGATCACCCGAGAAGTTCCCACAGGACAACTTTTGGTATACGAAGGAGGGCTTCTAAAGTGCCTCGGCCCCATTCTGTTAGACAAACTCGTCGTTTGGTGGTGGCGTTGAGACGTCCTATCCGGGTTGAAGGGCCAGATGTAGAGGACGAGGAGGAGGATGTACCGGTTGAGATTCCTACTCCTGCTGCACGTGTTCCCCATAGGGATTTGCCAGGTATTCAAGTGGTGAACCCAGAGCTCCTAGGTGACTTGAGTCGACATCCTTTAGTCTACCTGCATGCAAACGAGGTATGAAGTTAGATCTTAATATTCCTTATTTCCTATTAATGAGGAGTAAAGGATTCTGATGTTAATCTGCATTGGATGTAGCTTCCCGGCTTCACAAAGCCTCGAAGGAATTGGTTCAGCATCCACTCTATGTATCAGGCTTTGCATGATGACTATACAGAGATTGTACATGTCTAGGGATTAGGGACTTTCTTTTCCATTCTTCCCCGTCATTGTCCCTGGGGTTACCTCAGGGGCATTGTCTGAGCGCTGGTTTCACCAGAATCAGTCACTCCATTTGCTGGACTGTGAGGTAATGATAACGCCGATGGATTGGCAGTTTATCACAGGTATGGAGTTCAGAGGGGATCCAGTGCCTTGTATGGTGGATATCACCCCTACTGCCGTCAATTCCTTGTTAGGAGTACCAGACAGAGCACTCAAGGGCATGACTATACGTATAGGTCCTTTAAGCGTAGATGCTATGAGCGGGCTGTTGAGTGAGCCCAAACCCAATGATGTGAGAGTCAGGGATCGTATTCTTTGGCGATTGTTCCTGATGATCATTAGGTGCTGCTTCATAGCAGGTAACTATTCTACGGTGTCCTTCGCTTTGATCAGCGACACTCGACATGTGGACCGTATAGGAGATTATGATTAGGGTTCCTACACCTTCGCCTACTTCCTCAAGGGAATGTGCATGCAATCGCAGGGTTTGACCGAGGCTTGGTTAGGATTCTACCCATTTCTACTGGGGAGTATTTCTTTTGTCTTTTCCCATATACAGGTTAAGAGTGTTGACTGACAGCAGATGTTACCTTTATGTTGGCAGTTTTGGGCCTATGAGAGGCTTCCATGTTTGCGTCCTGTGAGCGTGATAGATTTAGACACCTATCCATAATGACGGAGATGGCATCATTCCATACTGGCGGAGGTCCCTGTTGCTGAGGGTTTCACTCATTGCCGCCTACAGCTAGAGTTGTTGACAGCGGATGTCATCACATAGGTTTCCTATCCTGGGGAGCACTTGAGTGTTGGATTTGAGGATGGATACCCGACTGGGGTCGAGCACGTGATTTCCACCCGTAGGATTCCTCTCTTTACAGATGGAGGATGGGAGCTCTATTTAGGAGTGTGTGCTATCAGGAGCACTACAGGAGAGATTCGTATGCCGATCTTGCCTCCTTCCAGGTGTTATTGGCCTATTTCGCAGTCCCCCGTCACTGATATCCCATTGTTGGGGATTGACGGTTTAACACTGTCAGAGGGTCCCTGCACTCAGGAGATGTTCCAGTATTGGTGGTTCCCTCGTACCATTAGAGCCCAGACCCGCGCCACTCAGTTCATGGGGGATATGGTTCCAGGATCCGTGATGATGATGGATTGGCTAGCCTGTGTCAGAGATCCGACTCATGTAACACAGATTGACAGTTTGACCCGGCAGTTGGACCGGGCACATTTCTTTATCTGGCACTTGGGTAGAGATCCTTCAGAGGTAGAGACTTTTGATCCTTCCAGCTATGGCGCTGGCCCCTCAGGTGACCCATATGGCTTTTCTAGTGCAGATCCTCCCTTGTATACACTAGTACAAAGTACCAAATAAACAACACTTAAACCACAACATTTTTATATAAAAAATGTTGTAGTATTTTTTTTACAACATTTTTTAACAAAACGTTGTAGAAATATATGAAAAAATGTTATCTATTTAAAAGGGCATATTTTGGTTTTAAACTAGATAACGTTTTTTTAAACGTTATTTATCTACAAAAACACGGAGCAAAAAAAAATGCGCTCAAGTGAAAACTTAAAATTAAAAAGATACTATTTCTCCGTTCTCTTAGGCTAGGTTTTCATCGTAAGTTCGTATTTGTTTGGATTTGTTCTTCATCTTAAGTATGTCAAGTGATCGATCTCGGGCGGTAGTCCACCAAGACACCACCCTCTGGACCCAAGCCCCTCTGGTTGGCGTCCAGCCCGCCGCTGAGTCACTCTTCCACGTTACCATCGACGTCTTTGACTTTCCTGACCTCGCTGCCTCCTACACGAAGCCCGATCAGTACCTCCAGGTTAATGATTTGAACCCTAACTGGTCCAATCGTCCCCCGAAGGATACGATTTTGCTCAATGGGGCGTCGGTTGTAAGACCCCAACTTTTATGAATAAAGATGAATTTTCTATAATTATCATTTTTTGAATATTATGGAATGAATTTGATATAATGTTATAGTTGTGGGTAATAGTTATAAATTTTGCAAAGTACGCAAGTTGTTATATAATATTCGATTCGTCGAGGAATATTCGTTTTAACAGGGAATATTCGTACGACGACACAATCATTGGTGGACCCACAACGAAATTATTGTCGGATTGAGAAAACGACAAAAAATATATATATTTTATGAAAATAACGGCGGAAGTTTTATCGTTAACTATTGAAACACCCAGTGTTAAAAGTACAGGAATACGCGTGGTTGCATTGTAGCACACGGTATTGATTATTGATGCTTACGTGAGAAGTCACTCAGTTTTGTTCAATTATTACTTGAAAGAATGTTTGCATAGTATCTCACGTTATTTGATTCAATTATTGTCAATATTTTGTATATTATTAAATCAATAATTGAGATAACAAAGTTGTTAATATTATTATTTGCATTATTAACGATGTCTAGAAGTTCTGCCAAGGAGAGGTTTGGTCACCTAATTGCGCGCTAATAAGGAGAAATCTTTATCGGAAAGCCCCCCTCTTTCCTGGGAACGACCTGGTCGATTAATAGTGTGAATTATGATAATGATGATAAAGTTTTGTTTTATTAGTATTATTAATGTAATAAAACAGAAAAGCTTTTTACATAAAGCAGAATACTTTTAAAAAGTTATTCATTTTATTAGGCTAATAGTAAATTTTTATATATAAAATAGAATACTTTTATAAAGTTATCTGTTTTATTAGACAATAATTAGAATATATTATATTTTATTATGCATAGTATTTACATAGTGCATGTATAGTGTTTGCATAGTGAAATCTTTTTATATAAAATAGAATACTTTTATAAAGTTATTCATTTTATTAGATTATAAATAGAATATATTATATTTTATTGTAAACCAATCTGGACCGTCTGTTTAAAAGTAAATCAATCTGGATCGTTCTTGGATTGGTTACTATTCAGTCCATTCTTCTATAAATAGAAGCTCATTCCTTCATTATTTCTTACGAATTCACTGAAACTCTAGAGAGAGAAACTGTAGAGAGAATTCTTCTTCTATAATCTTGAGCGTATTTTTTTAGCGTTTAAGAAAGCTTTGAGCTTAGTGCAAGTTTCTTCAAGTATATCTCCGCCCCTACCGTCGGAGTACTCTTCTTTATAAGGTAAGGGGTATTTTTTTTCCATATTCATGAAGAGAACTTCTGTTATTCCATTATTTATTATTCTGTTGGAATAACCTATATACGCCGATCTACCCTATACTTGGTGAAATTCTTCGTTATTCCATTATTTATTATTACTTCGGAATAACACATCTATGTGAAGTACCGCATACATGGTGAAATTTCGTTGTTATTCAATTCTTTATTATTCATTTGAATATCCACATGCATGCGTTTTTGTGGGACTGGTTCCATCTTTATTATTCTCATTGGAATATCCTTGTTTATGCATTTTACGTGGGACCGGTTCCGTTAATTATTATTCTATTGGAATAACTTTGCATCATGCACAAATGCACGCATGCATGGTGATTTCTTTTGTTATTCCATTCTTTATTATACTCAGTTGGTTAAAGTTTTGACTTCTATACTCCATGAAATTAGTGGAATATCCTTGATATTTACGCTTCATCCAGTATCTTTTCATGGAAATATTCTTCTGAGCATTCTTAAATTTTACTCTACAAAGAAGTATCATGTTGACAATTTGGACGTTATTAGTTCCTGAATAAATTAATTCTTGAACTTGATTTATTGAATTCTTATATCATTGTCATCATCCTTATGTTTATATTTTTTTGAAAGTTATCTGTGGCCTGTAGTGCATAGATGGACTTGGTATGATTATGATCAGGGATTGTTCGGTGTAATCATGACCGTAATGTTACAAATGATGTGGTAAAAGTCCTCATTGGCCCATAGTGCATTGATGGACAGTTGTTGGCATGATCATGACCATTGATGAATACACGAATATCCTTGGCCCGTAGTGCATGGATAATTTATTGTTGTGATACTAGTGAATATCCTTGGTCGTAGTGCAGGGATGATGTGGATTATTTATTAAGCTGAGTCCCATCGATAAAAGTGATGAAAAACCTTTTAAATCATAAAAGATAGTAGATTTTATTCTCTACTTGACTCTTTTAATGGATTCCTTATTTCACTGCAGTTAAACTTGATGTATATTATATTTTATCAGTTTAACATTGTTGAAGACTAATGATAATTTATTCTGCATTATCTTAGTCATAATATTTCTTACTGGGCTAGTTGAGTTCACCCTTTCTTTCACTATACTCTTTTGGAAATGAGAACGTAGCCGAGACTAGTCGGGGAATGGAGTGACGGTCCGAGATGGTGTCTTAGTAGTCTCACTATTCTATAAAATAGTGTGATAATAAATATAATGAGGACTTATTCTGAGAGTGGATATTGTCTAGAAGACAATATTTGTATTAAAACTCACAGCTCTTGTTGTATATTTAAGATTGTATTTGTATTCTATACCATGTATTTGGAGACTCAGAATAGGTGATGTATACCTATTTTGGGAGCGTCACAGTTGGTATCAAACCGTAGGGATATGATCCCTGGCTAAAATGTGAGACAAGAACTAGGAGGGGAGAGACGGGGAATTCCTTCACTAGTATGACCTACCTAAGTTTATTTGGTATTTAATTGGTCCGTCAGAGTATAGGGATAATATGTGATATGTTAATTAACCCTTGTTTTGGGGCTATATTTGAAAATGGCATTTGAGAATGTTGAGAATAGCAATAGAGCACAGGAGACCGTTGAGTCTCTACAAATCAATAATAAGAATATTGTGCATCAGGAAGGCGACAATCCTTAGGCAAACAACAACACTGACCAGATGATGAACGATGGAATGTTAAGAGGCTTTATGAAATTCATGTAACATCAGGCAAGAGCAGCTCCTGTACAAAATACAGGTGGAAACACTGGCAACTCTCGGACGGTCACCGCTAAGCAATTCAAGGAACTAGGACCACCGGTGTTTTTTGGAGAGCCAAAACCACTTAAGGCGGAGACATGGATAAAGCAGATCTGCAAGAAATTTGATGTCTTGGGATGCTCCGAGGAGCAAAAGGTTCCCTTTTCCACCTTCATGTTGCATGCAGAGGCAGATTACTAGTGGGAATCTGTAAAATGTACTCAACCTGCCGCACTGAAGATGACTTGGGATAAGTTCCAAGAATTGTTCAACGACAAGTACTTTCCCGAAAGTATTCGTCACGTGAAAGAGGTAGAGTTCATCAAGCTGGAGCAAAACAACATGACCGTGTCGCAGTACGAAGCTAAGTTTGCCGAGTTATCCCGGTTTGCGTCCCATTTGGTTGATAATGAGGAGAGAATGACGCGAATGTTTCTAAGAGGTTTGAAACCCGAGATACGTCAATATCTTATCTCTCATAAACTGTGTTTGTATTCAGCGACAATGAGTCAACCCAACCAAAAGAGAGCATCTGGCAAAATGATAATACTAGTGATAATGATCATCAAGCTCCAAGTGACAATAAGCGTGGAGGAATCAACATGCCGAAATGGTAACCACTTCGGTGGTAATCATGGCCAAAATAATAAGAATGGACATTTCAAGAAGAGGAGATTCAACAATGATGGAAAGATGTCAGCACCATCACCCATTGTTAAGGAAGGAGAACGACCACCTATCATATTCTTCAAATGCGTAGGGGAGGGACACATCAGTCCAAACTGCGTGATGCCATCCAAAGCATGTTATAATTGTGGAAGAGAAGGTCACCTAGCATGATTTTGTCGTTCACCAAAGACAAGTTCAGCTAGGATAGAGGCACCAAAGGACGTCCCAAAAATGTCAAAGCCAGTAGTGCAAGGGAGAGCGTTTATCATGACCTCCCAGAATGTAATGAACCCGAATGAGGTCATCACGGGTAAGCTTATCATAAACTCTAGCAAAGTTTATACCTTATTTGATACCGGTTCTACCCATTTATTTCTCCTACTTGCGCTAAACGTTTAAATTTGACTCCGGAGAAATTAGACTTTGACTTATCTGTTGAAACTCTGTTGGGAGAAACCTTCATTACATCCATTGTTTATAAGTATTGTTTGGTTCAAATCGGTACCCTCACATTACATGTCGATCTTATTTCATTGAAAATACTTGCATTTGACGTAATTCTAGGGATTGATTGGTTAACCACTCATCATGCAAAAATTGATTATTTTTGTAAGGTTATTAGCTTTCATATTCCTAACAATCCTATTATGCGAATTCAAGCAACCAAACCATTAAAATCAATCACTGTCATCTCAAGTTATAAAGCTATTCGTTTATTGAAAAATGGATGTCAAGCTTTCTTAGCTCATGTCACGGATCTAAACAAAAATACGTCAGTTTGAAATGATATTTCTATTGTTAATGAATTTCCTGACGTATTCCCTGAAGAACTTCCTGGCCTAACCCCAGAGCGTGAAATTGAATTTTGTATTGACCTTGAACCTGGTACAAAACCTATTTCCAAAGCCCCATTTCGAATGGCTCCTATTGAATTTCAGGAGTTAAAGACCCAACTATAGGATTTGTTAGACATTGGTTTCATTCGTCCTAGTACTTCTCTTTGGGGTGCTCCTGTTCTATTTGTGAAGAAGAAAGATGAAAGTATGCAACTTTGTATTGATTATCGAGAGTTGAATCATGTCACCATAAAAAATAGGTACCCATTGCCACGTAATGATGACATGTTTGACCAGTTGCAAGGAGTCAAATTCTTTTCAAAGATTGATCTTCGTTCCAGATATCACCGATTGAAGATTAAAACCGATGACATTCCAAAGACGACTTTCAGAACTCAGTACGGGCATTATGAATTCCTAGTTATGTCTTTTGGATTAAGTAATGCTCCTGCTGCCTTCATGGATATGATGAACCGAGTATTCAAGGAATATGTGGATCACTTTGTGGTCGTCTTTATTGATGACATCCTTATTTATTCCAAAAGTCGTGAGGATCATGAGCAACACTTGAGGCTGATACTTCAAAAGCTTCGTGAATATAAGCTTTATGCCAAGTTGAAGAAATACGAGTTCTGGCTTGAGGAAGTAGCATTCCTTGGGCACGTGGTGTCAAGTCATGGAATATCTATTGACCCAGCAAAGATTGAAGCTATTCAAAGCTGGGAGCAAATTAAATCAGTGACTGAAGTACGTAGTTTTCTAGGCTTAGCTGGTTATTATCGGAGATTCGTAGAAGGGTTTTCTCGAATCGCTACTCCCTTAACTCAACTGCCTTAGAAAGATACAAAATTCGGTTGGAGCAAAGAATGTGAGAAGAGTTTTCAAGAACTCAAGAGAAGACTCATTTTAGCACCTGTTTTGACAATACCATCTGGCTTAGAGGGATTTGTCATCTATAGTGATGCTTCAGGCAAAGGGTTAGGATGTGTTCTCATGCAACATGGGAAAGTCATAGCCTATGCCTCTCGACAACTCAAAGAATATGAGGGGAATTATCCTACTCGTGATCTAGAGTTGGCAGCTGTTGTCTTCACACATAAAATTTGGAGGCATTAATTGTATGGGGAGAAAGTGGAGATCTTTACAGATCATAAAAGCCTCAAATATTTCTTCACTCAAAAGGAACTTAACATGCGACGGCGACGTTGGCTTGAACTGTTGAAAGCTTATGATCATACCATCCAATACCATCCTGGAAAAGCAAACGTGGTAGCTGACGCATTGAGTAGAAGATCATATGCGGATACGAGTGTGATATTGTCAACGCAGAGGCCCATTTTGTACAACTTACAAAGGATGGAGATAGAGATAAAGACTCTAGGGACCCATGTGATGATGGCGAATACATGAGTAGACCAACTTTAATCAATAAAGTTAAAGCTGCTCAAGCTACAGACCTGGAGTTGATTCATATGAGGACGAAAGTACAAGAAGGTGCTATGCCGGAAGCAAGAATTAGTGAAGAAGGAATACTTCGAGTCAACTCCAGACTTTGTGTTCCTAAAGATCCTGAGTTAAAGTATCAAATCATGATGGAGGCGCACAACACACCATTTGCAATCCATCCTGGGAGTACCAAAATGTATCATGATCTTCGACATACATTTTGGCGGGGTAATATAAAGAGAGAGATAGCGCTGTTTATCTCAAGGTGTTTAACTTGACAACGAGTCAAGGCAGAGCATCAAGTACCAAAAGGTCCATTGCAACCACTTGAAATTCCAGAATGGAAGTAGGAGCACATTACCAAGGATTTCGTTATTGGTCTTCCCAAGGTTTCTCAAGGCATAGATGCAATTTGGGTAATTGTTGATAGATTGACCAAGTCTGCTCATTTCTTACCAAAACTAGAAACTTATACACTTGAACGTCTTGCTCGTATGTACATAAATGAGATTGTAAGACTGCATGGTATGTCAGTATCCATAGTTTCTGATCGAGACCCAAGATTCACTTCACGATTTTGGGTTAGTTTACAAAAAGCTATGGGCACGAATTTACGATTTAGTTCGGCATATCATCCTCAGACGAACGGACAATCAGAGAGGACTATTCAAACTCTTAAAGATTTATTAAGACTCTGTGTCCTTGACTTCAAGGGAAGTTGGGACAAGTTCTTACCATTGGTGGAGTTTTCTTACAACAACAGTTATCAAACAAGTATTGGCATGGCTCCATTCGAGGCGTTGTATGGAAGAAAGTGTCGTTCTCCAGTATGCTGGGATGAGGTGGGTGAAGTAATGTTGTTGGGACCGGAGTTGGTACGTATGACTACGAAAAAGATTCAAATGATCCGATAACGTATAAAAACCTCACAAGACCGACAAAAGAGTTATGTTGATCTTCATCGAAATGACGTGGAATTCGATATTGGAGATCATGTGTTATTACGCGTTGCTCCATAGAAAGGAGTTATGAGATTTGGAAAGAGGGGAAAGCTCAATCCTCGATTCATTGGCCCATTTTTAATCATCGATCGAGTAGGGACTGTAGCCTATAGACTCGCTTTACCGCCAAGTATGTCTCGTGTTCATAACATTTTTCATATATCCATGTTACGTAAATATGTGACAGACTCGAACCACATTATTGAGTTAGAACCGGACAAAATAGCGGAAGATTTAATGTATGAAGAGGTTCCTATTCAAACCTTGGATAAGAAGGAACATATTCTACGCTCCCAGGTTATACCTCAAGTCAAAGTTTTATGGAGGAACCACGATGTTGAGGAAATAACCTGGGAGTTAGAATCTGAAATGAAATCAAGGTATCCTTACCTCTTCGACATACCAGGTATGTACCCTAATTTGGAGGGCGAAATTTCATAAGAATGGGAGATTGTAAGACCCCAACTTTTATGAATAAAGATGAATTTTCTATAATTATCATTTTTTAAATATTATGGAATGAATTTAATATAAAGTTATAGTTGTGGGTAATAGTTATAAATTTTGCAAAGTACGCAAGTTGTTATATAATATTCGATTGGTCGTGGAGTATTCGTTTTAACAGGGAATATTCGTACGACGACACAATTATTGGTGGACCCCATAACGGAATTATTATCGGATTGAGAAAATGACAAATATATATATATATATATATATATGTTATGAAAATAACGGCGAAAGTTTTACCGTTAACTATTGAAACACCCAGTGTTAAAAGTACAGGAATACGCGTGGTTGCATAGTAGCACATGGTATTGATTATTGATGCTTACGTGAGAAGTAACTCAGTTTTGTTCAATTATTGCTTCAGTAATT
Organism: Panax quinquefolius; assembly: GCA_020205615.1. Classification (NCBI taxonomy): domain Eukaryota; kingdom Viridiplantae; phylum Streptophyta; class Magnoliopsida; order Apiales; family Araliaceae; genus Panax; species Panax quinquefolius. Next base: position 71,933,779 of record CM035168.1, read on the forward strand.
GCTGCATAGTATCTCACGTTATTTGATTCAATTATTGTCAATATTTTATATATTATTAAATCAATAATTGAGATAACAAAGTTGTGAATATTATTATTTGCATTATTAACGATGTTTAGAAGTTCTGCCAAGGAAAGGTTTGGTCACCTAATTGCGTGCTAGTAGGGAGAAATCCTTATTGGAAAGCCCCCTCTTTCTTGGGAACGACCTGGTCGATTAATAGTGTGAATTATGATAATGATGATAAAGTTTTGTTTTATTAGTATTATTAATGTAATAAAACATAAAAGCTTTTTATATAAAGCAGAATACTTTTATAAAGTTATTCGTTTTATTAGGCTAATAGTAAAATCTTTTTATATAAAATAGAATACTTTTATAAAGTTATCTGTTTTATTAGACAATAATTAGAATATATTATATTTTATTATGCATAGTGTTTGCATAGTGCCTTTATAGTGTTTGCATAGTAAATTTTTTTTATATAAAACAGAATACTTTTATAATGTTATTCATTTTATTATATTATAAATAGAATATAATATATTTTATTGTAAACCAATCTGGACCGTTCATGGATTGGTTACTATTCAGTCCATTCTTCTATAAATAGAAGCTCATTCCTTCATTATTTCTTACAAAATCACTGAAACTCTAGAGAGAGAAACTGTAGAAAGAATTCTTCTTCTATAATCTTGAGCGTATTTATTTAGCGTTTAAGAAAACTTTGAGCGTAGTGCAAGTTTCTTCAAGTATATCCCCGCCCCTACCGTCGGAGTACTCTTCTTTATAAGGTAAGGGGTATTTTTTTTCATATTTATGAAGAGAACTTCTGTTATTCCATTCTTTATTATTCTGTTGGAATAACCTATATATGCAGTCTACCCTATACTTGGTGAAATTCTTCTGTTATTCCATTATTTATTATTCTGCAGGAATAACCTATTTATGTGAAGTACCGCATACATGGTGAAAATTCTGTTGTTATTCCATTCTTTATTATTCAGCTAGAATATCCTGACTGTGCGTTTTACGCAGGACCTATTTCCATCTTTATTATTCTATTGGAATATCATGTCTGTGTGTTTTACGTCGGACCTGGTTCCGTTATTTATTATTCCGTTGGAATAACCTATCTATTCGAAGTACCTCATGCATGGTGCTTTCTGTTGTTATTCCATTCTTTATTATTACATTTGAATATCTTACGTGCGTATACGCTCGATTCGGGTTCGTTATTTATTATTACATTTGAATAACCCATCATGCAAAGTACTACATGCATGGTGATTTCTTTTGTTATTCCATTCTTTATTAAACTCAGTTGGTTAAATTTTTGACTTCTATACTCCATGAAATTAGTGGAATTTCCTTGATATTTGCGCTTCATCCAGTATCTTTTCATGGAAATATTCCTCTGAGCATTCTTAAATTTTACTCTACAAAGAAGTATCATGTTGACAATTTGGACGTTATTAGTTCCTGAATAAATTAATACTTGAACTTGTTTTATTGAATTATTATATCATTTTCATCATCCTCATTTAATATTTTTTTAAAAGTCATATGTGGCCTGTAGTGCATAGATGGACTTGGTATGATTATGACCAGGGATTGTTTGGTGTAATCATGACCGTAATGTTACAAATGATGTGGTAAAAGTCCTCATTGGCCCGTAGTGCATTGATGGACAGTTGTTGGCATAATCATAACCATTGATGAATACACGAATATCCTTTGCCCGTAGTGCATGGATAATTTGTGGTTGTGATACTAGTGAATATCCTTGGCCGTAGTGCAGGGATGATGTGGATTATTTATTAAGCTGAGTCCCAGCGATAAAAGTGATGAAAAACCTTTTAAATCATAAAAAGATAGTAGATTTTATTCTCTACTTTACTCTTTTAATGCATTGCTTCTTTCGTTGCAGTTAAACCTGATGTCTCTTATATTTTATCAGTTTAACATTGTTGAAGACTAATGATAATTTATTCTGCATTATCTTAGTCATAATATTTCTTACTGGGCTAGTTGAGTTCACCCTTTCTTTCACTGTTCTCTTCAGGAAATGAGAACGTAGCCGGGACTAGTCGGGGAACGAAGTGACGGTCTGAGATGGTGTCTTTGTAGTTCTCACTATTCTATTAAATAGTGTGATAATAAATGTAATGAGGACTTATCCTGAGAGTGGATATTGTCTAGAAGACAATATTTGTATTAAAACTCACAGTTCTTGTTGTATATTTAAGATTGTATTTGTATTCTGTACCATGTATTTGGCGACTCAGAATAGGTGATGTATACCTATTTTGGGGGCGTCACATTGGTGACCAGCAATGTGCCGGATTAGAATGCGTTTCTGCAGGCTTATTTGATTTCTAAAGGAACCCTAGATTTATTGAGGGGACAGACAACCAGTTCTGGCGGCGACTCCAGGCTCTCGATGAAAAATGTATGCTTTCTACTCTGCCTTAGTATTCGTCATTCTGTTAATTTGACATTCACTTCGTCTATATTTATTTAGTTATTTATTTATGAATATTAGTATATGTTATTCCATTAATTTGAGATTTCATGGATCTGATAATAGCTTTTGGGGGGTTAAACAACCAAAAAGTTTCAAATTTTATGTGTTAGCCGAGTATAATTATGAGAAAGTTTTTGTTGTTATGATCTTCTGATTTTTACTCCATATTGCTTCAGATTTCTAAAGATAAACTTGCAGAAGGTCTTTGAGACTCATCTCTTCACAAATCTTATACTGTACCGTTTGGACTCTACCAACTTACTGCTCTACTGGTTAAGAAGGACTTCATTGATCTTGATAGCATATGAGTATTTTGTGTATTCTAGACTTGCAATGTGCCTAAAGTGTCAATTTGGTTCATGTCTGGGAATGTAAATTAAAAAAAATTCCTACTAACACCTCACATAGTCTTGGATGTGACTGTTGATCTATTTATGAATTTGACATGGAAACTGAGGCTTGCTATATCCTCTGAAGATCCAAGGATAAAGGGGTATACCTATTCAACCTTAACTTTGACACTGATAAACAGATTATTGGCCTTTTATCATTTTTGTTTCTATTATCTTTTATATGTTGTTAAGGATAAAGGGGTATACCTATTTATCGATCTATTGTACCATTGTTTTCCATTAATGTTGAAGAATATATTAAGGGTTGTACTTATCAGGGACGAAAAGATCTTTGGTGCTTTTGCGCTAATTTTATAGTTCAGTGTCCAAATATTGAAACAAGATTTACAAAAATGATCTGTATTTAATTTGTGAGGGTGGTCACTGGTCCATAACATCAAGAAAAAGCAGTGGCCTTATGTTGCTCTGTTGTTCTGGTTATTGATCTGCTAAGTATGATTTACTTCATCTTTCTGACTGCATTGCTACAATAATATGGGGTTAGCTGTAAACTGATTTTGGTAGGTAAGGTCTAATGCAATGATGCCTGTGTGCCACTTGGGTCCTGATATATATATTTTTTCTTTAATATGCTTCAGGGTTGCATTTTTACACCAAAGCATCTTGCTTGTCTTACAGCCTTTGGCCTTTCACATGTGCAGCTCTATTTGATTTTAACTACCTAGGTTTCTAAGGCTATACGTAGTGACAAGACATGAATGCTACTTTATGATTATCAAAACTATTCTTCTTCTCTACATTGTAAAGTGTTGGAAAAAAAATTATTGTCTAAATTGCTGGCATTTGTCTATTCCCTTGAGCATAATATTCCACTTATTGAGTTCAGTGGGGATCGATGCTTAACATTATTTGATCACCCTCTTGTGGACTCTCTTCATACTATATATCGCGAGCCAAAGGTGTCTAATTCATTAGTATTTTCCTCCCACTTACAGTTACCCTTTCATTGAGTGGGAGTTCTATACATAATTACATGAAATATTTTAACAGGCGGAGATCATGTCTTCAGTGGAGCACCTCTTGGCTAGTGGTGACATACAAGTATCCTATTTATTCTAGTTGATAAACATTATAATGATTGCTTGAAACCATAAAAAATAAGAAGGGAGACATTTTTCTTCCATATTACACTTTATGGGTATAATCATAAACACTGTCCAAATGCATAAGTGTACAGACCCCCAGTGTATTCAGTGTGTAATCATTGAATTGTACCCTGGTGGCATATTACTAGTGTTAGTTTACTCACATTTTGTTAATTTTTGTCCTATGATTAGTTATGATAGTTTGGATACCTTGTTATTATTATTTTTGTAAGAACTAAGAATATGTACGCAAATCTAAAGTAACCTTAGGGGTTGCTATGATTTTCTGCTTATGGGGTGTGTGTGTGAGAGTGTATATGTGTGTTGACAAAAATTCTAATGGGCTTAAATGCATTTTGATATGTATCTATGATAAGTGGAGATAAAAGTTTAGCCAATTGATAGACCAATGCTTAATTTCTTATTTTAAGGTTTATGAATAGAGTGACATCTCCAAATTGAAATATATAGAGCCAGGAATTTTGACTCTAATACCTTTTGATACTGAACTGAAGTAAGTTTTGAGAAATGAAGAGAGAAGGAAGTAGGTGGTAAGAAATACAGGAAAGGGAAGTAGGGGAGATGTATTAACATCAGTTTAGTTTTTTTGAATAGGGAGATATCAATATCAGTCAAGTATTTTTAATAGTAATCAATCCATTACATCTTAAGGTATAATTTTTTTGAACTAGCTTTTCTTATGGTTTAAACTTTAAACTTGAAAGGCTTCAAGTAGCTTGTTAATAAAGTAATGTTGTAAATTAGGTTTTGTTTATAAACAAACACAAAGCATAAGACCACTAAGGTTGTATCTTGTTGATGTCATCTTTTTGAACTAAACAACCAATAGACATTTAGCTATAAAAACCTCCAGAGGGAGTTCAAGTTCTAAATGCACAGATTTACACAAAGCAATGTCTTTCGAAGAGATATTTGGTGTTGAATCTGCAATTGTTCGATCACAGGTAGCCATGCATTATATATGGTCAGAGGAATGGTCATTTCTATTGAATCATCTTATCTATCCCTCATGCATTATATATGATTATGCAGGCATTTTTCTTTATAATATGTTCATTTTTTGGTTTATAATTGTGTTGGTCATGGATTCTGCCTCTACTTTCTTGATGTGGTGCTTAATATCTGCCAACCATACCATAGTGTGTTTGAATTTAGACATTACAATATCAGTATGAAGATCTGTTAAGTTTCAGTCGGGATATTTTTCATTTTGTTTCCAAATTATCTTATCTTGTACCTATTTTGTGTGATAAATATGTATGCGAATGTGTTGCTAATTCATCCAAAATAGACATTGACCAATTAAATTGGCATAGATGCATGTTATTATTTGGTGCTACAATTAAATGGGTGGTGGTAGGATTCCTCATGTGACACTGAAGGGACCAAATTTGGTGAAAGAGATATATGTGGCGGTTGTATTAGGGTTGTATTCTTTGGTTTGGCATGGAAGAAGTATCCTTTGGAATAAGTAGAAGAAAGCCGAGTTTTCTATCATCCGCTTGAGAAAGGTGAGGTCATCTGAGTGGTTGTGGAAGATAATTAAGTATTTATTAAATACCCATGCGGAAGATAATCTGTGTGATGTGAATTTGAGATGTATATATGGATAGTTTGGTATATATTTTGTGGATGTAGTAATTTGAAACTGTAAACGAATGTTATTATTGGGATGTATTTTGAATGGTTGATACATTTTGGCTTTAAATTGAAATGAGAATTTAGACCATTTAGCTGCATATCTTGACATTAGCATATTGCAGGTGCATTGGTAATGTAGGTGAACCACAACTTTTTTTTTCTTTTTTGTTTTAATCTACAACAATTTATAAACATTGTGTAAATGTGTCTAAACATTGTCTAATATATTAAACTATAATATTTTTATCCAGAAAACGTTATGGAATCATACCTTCTACAATGTGTTCAAGCTTTTACTAATTTATGGAAAACAAATCTACAACATTTTTTTCTTAAAAACGTTGTAAAAGGTGTCTAATTTCAACGTTTGAAAAACGTTGTGTAAGGGTGTCATAGATAGATGACACCCTTAACCACGACGTTTTTCTGATTTAAACCACAACGTTTTTTTTTTGCGTTATCTATTTACTGTTTTGTAATAGTGATAGGCCTGATATCCCTGTAGATAGAGATCCAGTGACTCAGGAGGAGTTATATCAGGTGGACAGGATTGACGATGTAGACATCGATACCATTGACTTCTTCTGATGTACATTCTTGTTATTTCAATTGATAGGTCTCTATTACATGTTGGGTAGCTTCGCCCTATTCTCGCTATATCTTTTGATAGGCCTAATGTTATTTGTAGGGCAGCTTTGCCCCATTTCCCTGTATTTTAGCTGTACAAAGATGTATTAGATGATGATATACTTAGGAATGTATGTATAGTTTTCCATTCCCTATATCATATTGCCATCTATTGTATCATGCATGTTATTATGTTATGCATATGTATGTATGTCCGTAAATATTCAAAGATTGACCCTGGATGCTCTTATATACGGCCGTCGCATGATGTCTTCTTGACGATTAGTCAGTATTGATCATACCCCACCATTATGGTGGTGGCCGAATTATATGCGATCGTGGTATGATAGCATGTCACCATCGATGGGGTGATTGTAGATGGTTTGTTATAAAGATACTATGACCACGCTGATGTTTGTGTTACTTCTGAGATTCATAGAGGGTATGCTAGATCATTGGGTATCAGAGAGGCAGGTTTTTAGATTCGGGACCCGGGATTTGACTCGTACTCCGGAGGAGTATGCATGGTTTACGATGTTGTCATTGGACAAACCTTGTGTGTACATAGCGATTAGAGACATGAGTAGGCAGTTCATGAACCTCACCGGATTGAGGTGTAGGGTGGTATATGATGAGATCACATCTGACCACGTTATATCCCAGCGTTTTCTGTTTGACAGATTTGGCTCTGAGGATAGTTATGCACGACATTCCGGGTATTTTACCACACCAGAGGATCATTGGCGTTCAGCGAGGGTAGATGTACTGCTGTTATGCATACTGTCATATGTCTACATGCCACGGTATATGGAAGAGTTGGACATAGGGGTTATCATGGAAGTGAGAGCTCTCAGGGAGGGTCATACCATTATACCGATGATTATGGCAGAGGCTCTGAGGTCGGCCATATATTACTGCACTTATCCGACAGGAGTGTTTACAGGAAGCTCGGTCATGTTGTACGTGTGGTTTATGTCACACTTGAGACCGAATGGCACTTTTAGACGGCATGGGTATTGTTTCACCCAGGATATAGCCATTTTATACTCCTTTCAGCCTGCGGAGTGTACAGATGCTGCATCTTGGTCAACTTTCCTGGCAGGGATTGAAGATCAATTCGATATATTGCCTGTACAGGGCTTAGTTCGCCCAACAGCTTCATTACTTATGCTCCGGGCATGGATTATCTTCCTCTGGTTGGTTTGAGAGGCATGATTACTTACCACCCACTGGTCGTGATGTGTCAGTTTCACCAATTTTAGGACTTCCATCCTTTTGAGGGGCATTGAGTCAGCGCTTTAATTCACGACATTTATTAGCGGAGGATTGATCAAGATTGTATGCCTGTTGGGATCAGCGAACGTTAGCTGAGTTTTCTGTCAGTCATTCGGGTCATTTTGCAGAGTATTCCGCATGGATGGAGACATAGACTGTATCGACTATGGTGGTATGCACAGTGCAAGAGACTGATTTCGACAATGAGGTGCCTATGGAGGAGAATGATATTCTCATCGAGGAGGACTCAATCTCTTTGGGTTGCCAAAGATTTGTGATGGATTCTTCCACTACGAAAGTGCTCATTGTCATTCAAAGATTCAAAGACAATATTTGGAGTAAAGTCTACATCTGATGACCTTTAAGAGAGATCAGGCTAGGAACTTGATGTTGATAGCTCTTGATGAGAGAGACGCAGCTCTATTAGAGAGAGATGAGGCTAGATCAGCCAGAGATGCAGTGATTGTAGAGTAGGATGCTGCCCTATCTGCCAAGGATGTGGTCGTCACAGATAGTGCTTCAGTGAGATCCCATATGACTTGCATCCTTGCCGACATGAGTGCATACAATCGATGAGCATCATGCCACCATGCAGTTAGCCTCTGATATGCTAGCTCGTTTAGATACCATTGGGCAGGAGCTTGCAGCTCTACCTCCTTCTTCGGAGAGGGATGCTATGTTAGACCTGATAGTCCGCATACACACAGATCTGTAGATAACTTTGTATTTTTCCTGCACAGACTAGCTTAGCCATTTTGTCATATACAACACATATGTATATATCAAATCAGTATTATATATGGTAGAGAAATATTATATATGGTAGAGAAATATATTTTGATTTACTTCCCTTTCTGTTATGCCTTGATACTTGCTTGATATTTGCCTGTTTCTTCAGGGCTTGTGATCCTGATGCATTCTGAACTCATCCTTGATATGTGGACATTGAGTCATCACAGGATCTTTCAGAATGGATCATCGATCTATGTGTATCCCTACCATCTTTGGTGTCCATGGACTGGTTTCTATATGGAAATGTGGAGAGGAGTGTGGCTTTTGCCCTCTGAGATTGACCGCACCATAGATGGTCGCCAGTACTCCTATTTGTGAGAAGCCTAGTTAATTCCATCTCTTATGGATTGGTGTTGCTCTTCGAGGCACAACCGCAACTTAGATGGTCACCGAATCTCCTATTAGTGAGGAGAGGTTGGGTGATTCCATCCCTTTGGTTTAAAGACGATGAAATGTGGTGGATTGAAGTTTGATCCCAGTACTGCGTGACAAGTATTTTTGTTCTGGTAAGGGGTTAGACTGGACCATAAATGGTTGCCTACGTACTCCTATTGAAGAGAAGATCAAGTCTACGTAGTTCGAACCTGGTGTAAGAGGTTCAACGCTGAATGTGAAAGGCGGATGGGTGTAGAAGCTTTATTAATGAAGAAAGGTGTAGAACTATTTTTATGGTTTTTGTTTTTTGTAGATAAAGGGGCAGAAATGTTTTTGTTGTTTTTTTTATTACGTCCGGGCCATATAGAATATGGTTGCCTACGTACTCCCGGGTATCGGGGAGATCAAATCGACGTAGTTCGCCCCTTAGGATGAATTGCAGCCAAAGAGAAGTATGAATCTTATATGCAGACTATACTGCGGGGAGAAGAAAGTTTGATCCCATGATTGGGACAAACTGCAGGTGTGGAAAAAGTTTGATCCCGTCATCAAGACAAACTGCAAACGTAGAAAAGTTAATCTCATCTTCAAGATAAACTGTAGGTGTGAAAGGTTCAATCCCGTCTTCAGGATAACCGAAATTGTGTGAACTGTTTGAAATGAGGTGATACTAGGCTGCTGGTTGAAAGTGTATGTTTCCCGGAGGGGAAGAAGAGTGTGTAAAACGAGGGTTAATAATCCGAAATGATTGGTGATTTGATGATCCAAACCAGGATGTTTGCTTGATGGAAACCTCAAACATAGTACCATTTCAAGGTGTTCGAGTTGATAAGATGTGGAAATTCATCGCCATCCATTTCCTGTAGTCTGAGAGCGCCTCCTGTCAATACTTCCTTGACAATAAACGGGCCTTCCCAGATAGGAGCAAATTTTCCTTTAGATTGATCTTGGTTGTCAATGATCTTCTTCAAAACCAAGTCATGTTGTTTGAATTGCAGTAGCCGAACTTTCTTATTGTAGGATCTTGCGATCCTTTGCTGATATAATTGACCATGAAAGATAGTCGTGGTTCGCCTTTCGTCTATTAGAGAGAATTTGTGATACCTGTCTTGTACCCATTGGTCTTCATCCGGCTGAGCGTCCGTCAACACTCTAAGGGATTCCATTTCCACTTCTATGGGGAGCACTACTTCCATTCCATAGGCTAATGAGTAGGGTGTTGCCCCAGTGGAAGTACGCATGGAAGTTCTATAGGCTAATAAAGTCAGAGGTAAGAGGTCAAGCCATCCTTTGTGATTGGCGAACATTTTCTGCATGATCTTCTTGATATTTTTATTAGCCACTTCAACAACACTATTCATCTTTGGACAGTAGATGACGGAGTTAATGTGTTTGATGTGGAATTTACTGCATAACTCCTCCATCATTTTGTGGTTGAGGTTCTTAACATTGTCTGACACAATGACCTCTGGTTTTCTATATCGATAGACGATATTATTTCTGATGAAAGCAATGATGACTTCTTTGGTAACCCTGGGGAAGGAGGCTGCTTCTACCCATTTGGTGAAGTAGTCAATCATAGTGAATATGAATCGATGTCCATTACTGGCTTTGGGCTCGATGGGCTCGATCACGTCCATTCCCTACATTGAAAAGAGCCATGGCGAACTCATATTGTGGAGTTCCCTTGGAGGGGTGTGGATAACATTCCCATGAATTTTGCATTAATAGCACCTCTTGACTTTGTAACGCCCCAAAATCCAGTCAATTTTCACATCTGGATTCCGTACATCACGATCCCATCTTCTTCCAAACATACATTATTATATAGCTAAATATAACAACATACATCCTCAAATCCCAGGTTCTAAAACCTTAAAACCTCTTTCACTACAAATAATGACAATTACATTATTCTTTAATCTTGTACAAGTGACTTTTATCCGCCACCAAGGATACATAATCGTTCAATAGACTATTCAATAGTTTAATTTTATCATTCTATATTACAAGTCCTCGCTTGATCTTCACGTTCATTCATATAATGAATGATACTTCTTATGGATACCGATCAACTTGACCTTTATGGGATCCTTAAATTCTTCTAAAATTGTTCGCTGAAAATGTTTTTATTTAAAGCAAGTGTGAGCATTCAATTCCCCAGCAAATCATAACAGTTGAACAAGCAACTTCAAGAATGTAAACATTCCTTTAGAACTTCAATAACCAAACAAAGGTTATCAAGCAGCTTGAATAATAAGAATAATCTTATTTCCTATCATTTTAAAACAAAATTCACTTTCATTTTAAAATACTTTCCTTCTTCTACCTTTTTCATAAACATTCTGTCTTGCTAGAATCATTAGCACAGACTTAACAACAACGGATCATGTTTAATAAGAGCATTCTCTTATTAAACAGTTAAATCACAGAACAGATCGTCTCTTAGAAACACCGAAGTGTTCACATTGTGGCTCAAGACCTCATACGTTCTACCACCTTGTACAAATATCGCACATTCGCACATAGACAGAACTTCTCAAGTTCAACATCTTAGAAGTTTAAGAAACTTGCATCCAATTAGAATATGAATGAAGTTTGGAAACTTGCCTTACATACAGCCACAACTTATAGTTTACGTTGAACTGCTCATTCAAATTCCTATGTAACCCATAAGGAAATAACACATACACCAATTAATCATATACTTGACTTTACGCATTGGTTTACTTAACTTTACTTCTTAGGGTTCACGTTCTTACAAATTAAGTTTACGCGACCAACTTCCTTTACCGGTTTACGACTTCATAACATACGGAGATGTCTTACTTAATACATTCACCAGCTTTGATGATTTACATTCTTATCTTCTTCTTATAAATCTCCTAGGACTCAGCATACATCGTGTCTCTGCTAGTAGTCTATATGGTACTCTGAGTGGTTTACCACAAACAACCAACAAACAAGTTCCCGTCTCATCTCAACTGCCCATAACAGTGAGTTAGATCGGTTACCAGTTTTGTATATACCTTCACTCTATGAAGGAATTGTTTAGCCCAACTCCCATATGTTAACCATCAAAGGTTACGATTGTACTATAATCTAAATTCATCTTAACTTATCCGAACTATTAAACAATAATGTTCGTTATTTCAATTTCTTATTCCTAATGGTTTTCTGGCAACTAAATGCCATACCTCAGGATTTATTCATCATCGTCTAAGTCATACAGTACCACTGGAGTTTTTGGGAAAGGCTGAACCACTTAAGGCAGAGACGTGGATAAATCAAATCACCAAGATATTTGATGTCTTGGAATGCTCAGTGGAGCAAAAGGTTCCCTTAGCCACCTTTATGTTGCGTGAAGAGGCAAATCATTGGTGGGAATCTATAAAACGTACTCAACCTACCGCACTAAAGATGTCTTGGGAGAAGTTCCAAGAATTATTCAATGAGAAGTACTTTCCTGAAAGTATTCGTCACATGAAGGAGGTTGAATTCATCAAGCTGAAGCAAAACAATATGACCGTGTCGCAGTACGAGGCTAAGTTTGTGGAGTTATCTCGATTTGTATCCCATTTGGTTGATAATGAGGAGCGAATGACGCGAATGTTTCTGTGAGGTTTGAAATTTGAAATACGCCAATACCTCATTTCTCACAAACTTTATTTATAATCAGATGTTGTGAATAGGGCTCAGTTATTAGAACGTGATTGTGAGTCAGCTTAATCAAAAGGTAATGACCAATAACACGATAATAATCATACCGGTGGCAACGGCCATCAGAACAACGACAACCATCGTGGAGGAAATTATCAGGCAAGAAATGGAAACCACTTCGGTGGTAATCATGGCCAAGATAATAGGAAAGGTGAACTAAGTGAGAACAACTTTAAGAAGGTGAGATTCAACAATGATGGAAAGACATCAGCACCATCACCCATTTCGAAGGAAGGAGAATGACCACCGGTCATATGTTTCAAATGCGGACAAGAGAAGGTCACCTAGCTAGATTTTGTCATGTAGTGAAGTCAAGTCCAACTGGGATGGTGATGCCAAAGGATGTCCCAGACAAGTCAAAGCCGGTAGTTTAAGTGAGAGTGTTTGTTGAGGAACCCTAACGAAATTATCACATTAAGTTAATCATAAACTCTTGCGAATTCTATACCTTATTTGATACCTGTTCTACCCATTATTTTATTTCTCTTACTTGCGCTCAACGTTTAAATTTAACTCCGGAGAAATTAGACTTTGACTTATCTATTGAAACTCCGTTAGGAGAAACCTTCGTTACATTCACTTTTTATAAATCTTGTTTGATTCAAATCGGCACCCTCACGTTACCTGTTGATCTTATCCCTTTGAAAGTCTTTGCCTTTGATGTGATTTTAGGAATTGACTAGTTAACTACTCATCATGCTAAAATTGATTGTTTTCATAAGGTTGTTAGCCTTCCTAAACAACATGTTATGCGAATTCAAGTAACCAAACCACTAAAATCAATCATTGTCATATTAATCCATAAGTAAAGATCCCTGAACCTTTTGCTGGTGGCTTCCAAGTCTTGGAATGCACCAAATGTAAGACCCCGAATTTTATGAAATAAAAGTATTCAATTTTTCTTATAATTATTATTTAGTAAATGGTTAAATTGATAAAAGTTTAAAGTTAAGGGTGATATATATAAATTTTTTTAAAATAAGCAACTGGTTATAAAATACTCATTGTTGTCGGGGAATATTCGTTTGGTCGTAGAATATTCTTGCTGTCAGAGAATACTTGTACGACGGGGCAACTATTTATGGGCCCCATAACAGAATAACTGTCAGATGAGGAAAACGACAAGTTTGATTTTTTATAAATAACGGCGTAATTGTTACCGTTAAAAAAAACTGTTAGAATACCCGGTGGGTAAAGTAAAGTAATACGCGTTGTTGCACAGTAGGTCACGGTATTGAACAGTATTTTTGAATTATTGATTCTTACGTAAGAAGGCAATACTCAATAATTGTTACAGTAATTACTATTCAATATTTTATTTTATTGATTCAATAATTGCTGCGTTGATATTTTATATTATTGTTGTTTCAATAATTATCATTGCATAGTATTTCTCATTATCAGATCAATAATTTATATTATTTGAATAATATTATTAGATAGCATTATTGGCAATGTCTAGAAAGTTCTGTCAAGGAGAAGTTTGGTCACCTAATTGCGCGACAGTAAGGAGAAATCCTTATCGGAAAGCCCCCTCTTTCCTAGGAACGGCCTAGTCATCATTATTATGATTCTATAATATTATTTGTGAACAATTATTTATTAATTTATATGATAAGGAAATATTTATTTTATTTTATGTTATTATAAATGAAGGAATTAATGTTGGGGTGTTTTATTAGTATTTTGTCGAAATGAAGAATGAAATTTGGAAATTTTCAGAAAATTAGTTTATTACTTGATTTTGTAAAATCTATAACTCTTTGTGTATAATGAGTTAGGAGATGAGCCATATATCAAGAGAAAGCCCTGGAAGTAAGCTAACCGTAGAAACTGGAATCACCCAAAAATTCATTGTTGATTTTTCAGTGGATTGCTTTGAATGAACCGGTGCGAAGGACTCATAGTTCAAAAAATCAGTGTTCCTAAGCTATATTGCGTGAGTTATAAATTTTGATCCGACCGTTGGATCGTTGTGATTTTTGGATATGTTATACATATATAAGTTGAGAATATGTCCACAAATTTTGAACCGTTAAAAATTAACGTATGATTTGTTATGAATTTTAAGAAGTGATTGATTCGGAAATTATGTTTATAAATGATTTTTGGTGGAAATTTCTAGAATGAGTGGGCCCCACCTTTGGTTGGTGATAAATGTGCTCAAATTTTATTTCAAATATGGTGGGTGGCAATAGTAGCAGGTAAAGCCATCAGGTAGTAGGTCAAGTCTGATTCGACGTGCAAGCATTTTCCTATAAATAGGCGCTTAAGTTAGAATTGAAAATCACACCAGAAACATAAGTTTTCTCTCTCTATATTATCGAGCGTATTTTTGTGAGTATTTAGATACTTTGAGAGTTGTTATTCAGTGCAAGTTTCCTTCGACTTTACATCTGATATTCCAGTCAGAAATACTACTCTTTTAAGGTAAGGGATTGTAAGGGTAATTATGCTTTTCATGTTTCGTAATTTTTCCGATCATCAAAAATTCTGAAAAAATTTGAAATGATAATTTGATGAGTTTTCTAAATGGTGTCCAAAAATGGCGATTTTTGGATGTATAGATTAGGAGTTATGAATTTTATGGGAAAATACTATTTTAAAAGTAAACCCTTATAACTCCTTGTGATTAACTTCAAAATTGGTAAAATTTTTATTGGGAGTACATGTATATAATAGCAGTATACTCTATAAATTTTGGAATTTTTGGACAAAAGTACAATTTATGATAAATGTCTAAATATTCGCGATTTTGGCTTTTGGTATATGAAAAATAGTAAATGAATTTTAAAAATTCTGAGAAAAATATATGTTTAATATGAGACTATATTCTGCTAAATTCCAGAAAAGAAAATTTGTTTGTACTGATTTGGTATTTTTCATGAAAATGGACAAGTTATGAGTAAATGAATTAAATATGTTATGTGAAGTAAGAAAATTGGAAAATATGATTTTATGGCTTGAGAATCCTATATGAGGTATATGCAGATTTTTGTTGAGGGTTTTGGTTATTAGTGATGAAATCTTATAAGTTTGGCATTTTAGGATGATTAAATGCATTAATTAATAAAGTGTAAACAATTAAAATAAATTGTTTATAAGTTTAAGAAATGATTAAAATATTTTTGTAATATTAATAATATTAGATTATGAGATTATTAAGTGATTTATAACATTTGGATTAAGGTGTTATAAATATCAATATGGATTTTATTGTGAAACTTTATCTTTTACATGTCGGAGTTACTACTCACGAGTTACTATTCACGAGTTACTATTCATGGGGTACTATTCACGACAAAATTTGTTTCTCTTTCTGACCAAATTATCGTTGATTTATGAATCTCACTCTTGAAATTAAATCCATATTTTGATCATATTGTTTTTATTATCATATATAACATTTTTATAATCTTGGTGAAAAAATTTCCCTTTGACTTGAGTGTAAAGATGGGTAGATTATTGGTATGATCGTGACTATGGGTTCTCTTTGGCCAGTAGTGCAAAGTTGAATCGTTGACTAGTATGATCATGACCATTGAATTTACAATTGAATATTTTTAGCTTAAGTGCAAAGGTGAATTGATCAACATGGTTATAATTATGGTTTATATAAATTCTGAAATGATTATGTATTTCTTTAAGATATTAATATCTTTGGCCTGTAGTGCAAAGATGAATTATTGATGAATATCTTTGGCCTGTAGTGCAAAGATGACCTGTTGTCGAATATCTTTTGCATGTAGTGCAAAGATAACATGTTAATGAATATCTTTGGCCCGTAGTGCAAAGATGAATTTATTGGTATGATTATGAACAGGAACTATGATTTGGTATAACCATGATCTTTGATGTTTCAGGTAAAGAAATGTGATGAAAATTATCTTCGTCCGGGATGAAAAGGGGAATTTAGAACTACAATTATGATTATGAGTTATTCACATGATTGTGGATATGAAATGTTGATTGATGTTACAGGGATAAAACATTGTTGGTGGATTTTTAACATGGAGAAGATAATAGACTTTATGGTCTATTTGACTCTTCTAATGGATTGCTCGTTCCGCTGCAACTATGGTTGAAAAGTTTTATCATCTACCATATGTTCTAAATCTCTGATTTATTACTGGCGAAGGCTATTGATAATTTAATTATCTTTAGTTATGATATTCTTTACTGGCCTATTTGTGCTCACCCTTTTGCTTCACAATTCCTTTCAGGTAATAAGAGTGTAGTTGGGTCAACCAAGGATAATTCTGTGGGCATATGATATCTATCATAACCTAGACACATGGCCTCCCATGTACGAAGGTTTTCCTTGAGAACTTCCCAAAGATTTTAATTTCTGAAACAGTTATTGACTGTATCTTTATGTAAGGTGCCATTGTGAGGTGTTGTCCACGGTTGGGATATGAGTCACAGTTGGTATATATTTGTATCAAAACTCACAACATATGTGTTGTTGTATTTTGCATTAAAATTGTAGTTGTAAAGTTATAGTTATTTTCTATACCATGTATTTGGCGACTCGGAATAGGTTGGATGGATTAGACCTATTTTGGGGGCGTCACACCAAAGCCAGACTTTCTGTAGGGGACACCGTGAACAATGGTGGTAAGTTGATAAGTATCAATGTGACGTGTTATCCAAGTCTTGGATGAGAGTCACAGTTTTGCATGTTATTTCTATAGTTAATAAATTTCCTGATGTATTCCCCGAAGAACTTCATGGCCTACCCCAGAGCGTGAAATAAAATTTTTTATTGACCCTAGTACAAAACCCATTTCTAGAACCCTCAAATATTTCTTCACCCAAAACTAATGTAACTTGCGTCGAAGATGTTGGCTCGAGCTGTTAAATATTACGACCATACCGTTCAATACCATCGTAGAAAAAGCGAACGTGGTAGCTGACGTGTTGAATAGAAGATCTTATGCGGTTACGAGTGTGACGTTGTTAACACAAAAAATCATTTTGTACGACTTACAAAAGATGGAGATAGTGTTAAAGAATCCAAGAACCTACGTGAAGATAGCGAATATAAGATTAGAACTGACTTTAATCAATAAAGTTAAAGTTGCTCAAGCTACAGACTCAAAGCTGATGAATGTGAAGAAGAAGGTGCAAGAAGGCGTTATTCTAGAAGCAAGAATCGACGAAGAGAGGAAATCTCAAACCTCTATTTTATTGGCCTATTTGAAATCCTCGATCGAGTAGGAACTGTGGCTTATAGACTCGCCTTACCGCTAAGTATGTCGCATGTTCATAACATTTTTTTTACGTTTCGATGTTACGTAAATATGTGGACGACCCAAACTACATTATTGAGTTAGAACCGGACAAGATAGCGGAAGATTTAACGTATGAGGAGATACCTATCAAAATCTTAGATAAGAAGGATCATATTCTACGCTCAAAGGTTATACCTCAAGAGTTAGAATCTAAACAAAGTATTCTCACCTCTTCCGCATACCAGGTACGTACGTCAATTTCGAGGACAAAATTTAATAAGAAGGGGAGGTTGTAAGACCCCAAATTTTATGAATAAAGATTAATTTTCTCGAAATATTTTTTTTAATATTAAGGTGTGGATTTAATATAATGTTATAGTTGTGCGTAGTATTTATAAATTTTGCAAAGTATGCAAGTTGTCATAAAATATTCAATTGGTCGGGGAATATTCGTTTTAACAGGGAATATTAAATGACGCAAGACAATCATTAAGTGGACCCTACAACGGAATTCATTGTCGGAGTTAGAAAATGATGTAAATATTTTTTATAAAAAAGGCGAAAGTTTTACCGTTAATTTGTTGAAATACGGTAGTAAAAGTACGATGTCTGGCGTGGTTGCATAGTAGCACACGATATTGATTATTGATGCTTACGTGAGAAGTCACTCGGTTATACTCAATTATTGCTTACGATGAAAGTCTTTGCATAATATCTCTCATATTATTGATTCAATTATTATCACAGTATCATCTGCATAATATTTTATATTTTTAAATCAATAATTGAGACGACAAAGTTATTTATATTATTATTTGCAATATTGACGATGTCTAGAAAGTTCTGTCGAAGAAAGGGGTTTGGTCACCTAATTGCGTGCCAATAGGGAGAAATCCTTATTGGAAAGCCCCCTCTTTCCTGGGAATGATCTGGTTGTTAAATACTCTTAATTATAATATTAATGAAGAATAAGTTCATGTTGATTAAAGATGAAATTGATATTTCTATTGTGTTGGGATTATTAGTGTTAGTGAAAATCAACATTTATTTCGATAATAATTGATTTTTGGAGGTTAAATTGACCAATCGGGTAATTAATCGGATAAATGAGTAATTGTTTACTATTAGTTCACATGCATATAACTATTTGTTCACATGAATGGAACTATTGATTCACATACATGTACTATTAGGGGAGGTGGTGCAAGTTTGATATACTTGTAGGACTAAATTAAAAATGGAGGAAAAGATAAAGGTACTATAATGTAATAATTCAAGCCCTAAAATGTGCAATTATCGAAACACTATTTTCCTATAAATAGAAGTTCATTCTTCTTTCATTCTCACCAATTCACTAAGACTCACAAGAGCAATTATAGAGAGAGAAGCTATAGAGAAAAGCTATAGAGAGAGAAGCTATAGAGAGATAGAAGAAGAGTATTCTGCTACTTCACTATTGCAGTATACAGCCTTTTACTAAGGTAAGGGGTATTATTTCTTTCGTATTCACAAGTGATATTATTTTTTTTCAATATCCGAATGAAATAATATTTCCTTCCAAACTCTGTAGTATGTAAGTAATATTATTTTATTTCAGATTTCAAATTCTACACTCATTTTGTTAAAGTATTTCTTCTATACTCCGTGAAATTAGTAGAATGTCCTTGAAATTTACGTTTCATCTAGTATCGTTTCACAAGGATATTTTCTGAACATTCTTGTTAAATTTTAAGCTTTTCATGCCGGAGTACTATTCATAGGTACTATTCATTTATACAATAATTCATACGTACGGTACTATTCACAGATACTATTCATGGGCACTATTCATAAATACAGTATTATTCATAAATATGGTACTATTCACAAAGTACTATTCATGGGGTACTATTCATGAAGTACTATTCACTCAGGTACTAGTCACCCGGAATACTATTCAAGACATAAATTAATTTCTTTTCGGTCAAAATCATTTTTGATACAATATTATTCTTCAATTTTACTCCACAAAGCAGTATCATGTTGACAATTTGGATATTATTGAATTCTGGATAAATTAAATTATAAATCTTCAAAATTTATCTTTACTTTAATTTAATTGAATTCTTATATCATTGTCATCATCCTCATGCTTATATTGTGATGAACGTCATTTGTGGCTTATGTGCAAAGATGGACTATTGATTGATATGATTATGATCAGGGATTATTCGATATAATCATGACCGTAATGTTACAAATGATGTGGTAAAAGTCCTCATTGGCCCGTAGTGCATTGATGGACAGATGTTGGTATGATCATAACCATGCGTTCTCTTCGGCCAAGGGTGTAAAGATGAATTGTTATTTGACATGATCATGACCATTGGTGAAAACACGAATATCCTTGGCCCGTAGTGCATGGATAATTTGTGGTCGTGATACTAATGAATATCATTGGCCCGTAGTGCATAGATAATTCAGTGATGTGGATTATTTAGTAAGCTGAGTCTGAGCGATAAAATTAATGGTAAACTTTTAAATTATAGAAGATAGTAGATATTATGCTCTACTTAACTCTTATAATAGATTGCTTATTCCGCTATAGTTGTTGATCTAAAACTTGTTGTCGATTGTATCCTATCAGTTGTTATACTATTGAAGGCTAAGGATAATTTATTCTGCATTATCATAGTCATAATATTTCTTATTGGGCTAGTTGAGCTCACCCTTTTCTTTCATCGTTCTCTTCAGGAAATGAGAATATAGCTAGGACGAGTCGGGGAAGAGAGTGATGGTCCAGGATAAGTGGCTATAGTAGTCCTCACTATTCTATAAAATAGTGTGATAATAACTATAATGAGGACTCAATTGAGTGTGGATATTGTCTAGAAGACAATATTCGTGTTCAAACTCTCAATTTATGTTTTGTCGTATTATACATGATAGTTGTATAATTAAGTTTGTATTTATATTTTGTATCAAGTATTTGGCGACACAAGATAGGTGATGTATAACTATTTTGGGGGCGTCACAGTTGTTATCAAAGCTTAGGGTTCTGAATAATGTATGATATTTAATAGATGTTGAGTTATAAAGTTTATGTTTTGTTTGTTGTATGAAAGGGTATTGAACCTGAATGTATGTTTTATTTTATTAACTCTAATAAGGTGAGTAATAAGCTCAGTATGGTTTAAAGGTAGGTAAAGATAAAGGTTTTGAGAGATGTACTTGATAAATCACAATGATTATGTAATGATAAACTGTCAACTTTGAGTTGTCTGATATGTAAAGGTTATCGGATTAAAATGTAAGATTCTATATAATAACTTTGATGAAACAAATCATAAAATAACTTGATTCAGAGATGTGTAGATGATAAAGGTTTTGATTCAGGGAATTAAAGTAAGAAGGTAGAAAAGTTTAAATTATTCCACATATTATTAAGTTTAACATCGAATAATGATGTAAAATCAGAAGTTAGACATGTTATTAATTACCAAAGTCGATAATTGAGTTGTATGAATTTTGGGGTCGTTACACAACAACTTATCAAAATCCCAATTCTAGAGAATGAAAATTACAAAACTGAAAATTAGAGTTAGGGGTAGATTATACCTTAATCCTTTGATGTTAACTGGGTTTTAGCAAATCCTTCTTAATCCTTCTCCTTATTCTCCAACTCTCAATTCTCTGTAATTCTCTCTTTCTCACCAAGCTCTCTCTATTTCTCTGTTATCTAGCCTTAGGCAAAAACATGCATGGATATAAACTGAAGGCTTCCCACGTACTCACGTACTTCAGTTTTAAAACCCAAACAGGTTGTGTCAGTTAAAATAAGCCAAAGGCCACATGGCCTTGCCTAGATTATTTTTATAATATAGTTTTACTTGTCACACATGTAACTAATTTAGATAACTTACAATTATAATTATAATTTCTATTATAATTATACCTTATATTTGATAAATCGTTATATATCTAATTTAATTATTAAATTAGACTAGACCATCATTTTATTTAATTCAATTATTTCCTTAAATATTAAATAATTCATTTAATTTAATTATTACATTAAATTAAATCTTTAAATAATAAAATTACCATTAATCAATTTAATTAACATTACTTAATTTAGTTACTAAATTCTTGCACCACAATTTCTCAATTATTTATTATTCTCAACAAATAAATTGTTTAAAATATTTATTTAATTTAATAAATATTTAAATTACAAAATTTCTCGATCGTTACATCGTGAGCATGCTATTAGAGGCTTATTAGTACCAATATATAGTTTAAAAGCTTATAATATTGAATCTTGTTAAAGAAAGATGTTAAGCCTTATTAATTGAAAAAAATCATTATGGAGCTAAGTAGTTTGAATATGAACTTGAAAATAGATGTGACACCCCCAAATTCGGGTACTTCCATTTCCGCAGGATTTGGTGTTCACTGTACAAATATCATCTATCTATCTACCCATAAATAAAAGCAAACCATGTAATAGATAGAATTAAATAAATAAATCCCCCTTATAGGGTTACATCATCTGCATAAAATACAATCCCAGGTCACTCTAGCCTTAAATATCTATGCGGAATCATAAACAATAACAAATCTTAAATAACATCAAGTTTGTAAATAAATACACATCAAGTCTTAAATAACAACAAGTCTTCCTCATTTGTTAACCTTGCCCTTGCCTATACTAGTGGAAGGCTTGTCTAATCTTTCATTCTTAACTGCAATGTTATTATTACGCAAGAGTGAGCACGATTGCCCACAAGTATAACAATATAAAAAAGAAATAATAACATGCGAATAAATCAAAGGCTTCTAAAACATGAAAACTTAGCTTTTGAATCAAGAATGAATAACAAGAAACAAAAGAACTTCTGAGGGTCATAAGACCTTGAACTATGTCTTTGGTTGTCAAGTGTTTATACTTGAAACCTTTAACAGTCATAAGACTATGGACCCTTCTTCTCGTACTTAGGGGGATCAGCCCTTAGTACCATACTGTGCACTATATCTTCACGCTAACGCATAAGTAATCCCCTATACAGGGTTGTTCATCTCAGTTTGACATTAGAGTCCGCACCAAAGGAAGTTTGGTTTAGATAATTCATCAAGGGTTCTGAAATTTAGAACGCTCATCAACTATGGACTAGTCGAATCATTAAGGGTTCACTAGTCTAATATAGTTCAACAGTAACTGATAATTTAAAATTGAATAGCAATCTCAAAAGGTATACTATAGAATAATTATTGTATAGCAGAATCATACTTTGAAAGATTAATACATTTTAATATAATAAAATGTACTTGATCAATAATAACGAGAATTTGCTCGATGTAAAGAGACAACTTATAAGCTCATATAAAGATAATGAGTAGGGTTAGAAAACTTGCCTCGTGCGTAGATTACACGTTAATTATACTTGTTCCTTGATTTAATCCTACATATCATTTATGTTCACAATACCAGTCAATTATAATGTAACTAATCATCATACGTTCATTCTTTTGTCTAACTCAAATTATGTCTATACTTAGTCAAACTACTACACTCATTGTCACATAATTTATACTTCATGAATAATAAGCTAACTATGCGTTCAATCATTCAATTTTCACATAAATTTGTTATTGACATGCTAAGAATATATTTTAATATCTCATTAGATGTCTAACATGTTTTTATGTTCATTAGATTAAGTTACTATCACATTCCTAGACTTGAAAGATTAAAAAAAATCATTTTCTGGACGATTCGCTAAGTAAAATTTGGCTACTTTATTATCTCTATTCTTATTCTTGGCATGACTTTGAGAGATGTAAGCAATTTGCTTGCGGTGCCTGCTTGGTCATGGAATTAGGCATGGAGTTGGTGCTTGTGATGCGAAACTCGCTTTTGAATTTCCAGTTCGCGAAGAACACAAAATCAGGCGAAATTATCATTACATGATCATTAAATTCATCAAATTAAACATACCCACATACAAGAATTTGTACATAATCATTACCCAACCTTTATAGAGTGATTTTAACCAATTAAAACATATAATTACAGAATTAAAACATGCAATTTCACTGTTTTTGATGTTCTTGAAAGTTTTGAACACAAAACATAAAAATCAACACTACAGATTCGTTATAATACCAAATCCATCCATTTAAGGTTTGTTTTCTTTGTTTTAACATGCATAATTATATACAAGTGTGAATTTTACGAAACAATGTATGTTTGACATATTAAATTTACGTATAAGGGTCATATGGCCAAAATCTATACTCTATAACTTTTGAAGCAATAATATACGTTATAATATTATGAAACTGATGATATGGAACCATACAATATATAGGAAAACACATAACAACATCTTTTCACATATATGCACATAATCCTTACTCTTTCCAATTGTTGAATTTAACAGAAAATTGAAAGCCATATTCATGAAAACTTTAAATGACGTAAATAAACCGGGTTGAAGAAATTACCCAAAGCGTAGAGTGTAGATTAAAATCCCTTTTTCAGATATTACTTCAATCACAAAGTTTCTCCCACAATTTCTTTAAAATCTCTCTGAGCTCTCAACTTTTAATTAACTTAGCATACGTGAATAGCAAAATAATACGCCTGATGAGTATAAGAACTGGCGTGTGGTGGTCAGTTACCCAATCATGGGTTAACTGCTCACAACCTCCATTAATGCCATATTTGGCTAGCCTTAAAAGGCTTATACTCATTTAATTTAATAATCTCTTATACTATAGTTTAATAGTGTCACACCCCTTTATAAAATAAATCAAATATCTTATTTAATTTATTTTAAATAACATATAATATTTTCTCATTAATTCACATAATCACATAATTAAATTTCTCATTAATTAATTATGTCACATTATTAAATCTCTAATTAATTATTAAATTAATTAAAATAACATTAGGCTTATTAAATATTTCATTTAATTCAATAAGCTCACATAATTACCTACTTTGAATAATAAAATTCTCCATATTAATTTAATAAATATAACACATATAATTAAATTAATCTACCACAATTTCATCAATTAATTATTTAATCTAATAATTAATTCATAGAAAAAATTTTATTCAATTCAATAAATATTAAAATTTAAATTACAAAATCTCGGTTGTCACAATAGATCTCAACCTACTTGATGTATGTTTACAGTACGTATCAGAATACACATTATGCTAGAAATTATATTGGGCAATGAAAAGCCTAAATCGGCTTTGGCGAGGGACTGACGTAATTTGTGCCCATCCTAAAAGCTAGCAAGTATGTTACCTGCTAAAGCGATGTTGCCAAACTATTTTAATGGTAATCTGAACCTTAAAGCATATATGTATGAATGTCTAAAGTTATAATACTTGACATAAATGATGTTTTAAGCATATGAGCATGTAATGGTTATATAAAACACAGAGTTGTTAAATTTTATTAAGGTTTGCAAAACTGTATGAACGACGTAGATCACATATCTATAAACTTTAAATATGTGTCGATCACATAGCGAGTCAAATGTGTGATAAATGTATATGAATGTTGATGTCAAGTACGGATGGTTAAGGTATACCTATACATACCTAGCTATTCTAAGAGTATGATGAGAAAGTGAAATGAAGGTTTTACAAACCTAGTTAGGAAACGATGTCATATTTATTATTATATTAAGAGCGTATGAAATGTATGACTGATGGATATGAATCCATGATTATATAACTTTGTAGGAATACACGCAGTGCAGATAAGATGTAAGTAGTTAAGTCGTAGTTGATAAACTACGAATCAGGCAAGTCTTTTAGTTCATATTTGATATATGAATTTGATAACTGTTAGTTGAGCTATATTATGCCATGAGAATGTTGATGTATATATATGAAATGCATATGAGATATATATGAAATTTGAAAGTTAATTTTTGATGATATGTTTATGAAGTAAATCTTTATGCCTGTTATGTGAGAAGTAACATGCGTAGTAAATTATTAATTGATTATAAATGCATGAACTAAGTATGTTATTATATGCTATGTGCTACATAAAAACTGTTAGAATTACTGGGCTATCGAGCTCACCCTTGAAAATAACCACTTTTGCAGGTTAAGGACTCACGATAAAGATTACGTGCTACTTGATTGATAGAGTTCAATAGTATCGAAAGAGATTTATTTATTTATTTAAATATATGCTCTTGAACCATGTGTAGGTTCTAGGAGATGTACATGATAGTAGTTTACAATGTGTAATACATGTTGAGTTGTAAAATTGTACTATGTGATGCATAGAGGAATTAGAATCGATATGTAAAAATTTACACAGTAATTCGAATAGAATGAATCATAACATAATTTGATTCAAGGATATGTAATTGATTCAAGTTAAGAAATCAATAAAATATTTTTCAAAGGAGATCAAAAAAGTTTAAATTATTTCGCATATTTTTATAACATTGAATATGATGTAAGGTAGGAATGGTAAATGACCAAGATTTGAAACTTATAAAAGTTTGGGGTCATTATACAGATCCTGGAAATGGAAAGAATTTATATTCTAAATTGTAATAAGTAAAGTGTCACATTAACTATTAATGTTATTTGAACCCTAATTACTATACTAAGGTATGTTTGGAAGTTGTATTAAGGTTCAAACCTTGGGACCAGTAACACCTTTTGAATGAACAACATATGTTTATTATATTTCGCATTTAGTTATTGTATGTTGTTTAGAGGTGGGTGTTTGTATTGAATCATGATGACCAGGTCCAGGTGTTTGAGACTCGAATCTGGGGGCGTCACACGCCTCATGGTAATCACAATATCTACTCTTATTACCCTTGTCCCCCTTGATGTTATCCTTAGGCGACTCGAAGTAAGGTTTGTCTTTTATTTCTTCAAGGATAGTGGCCCAGTCAGTGTTGAGCTTTGTGTAAACTTTGTTAACCTTCTAGTTCGGGAAGGGTGGGCGTCCCCCTCCCGAACCGCCATTGTGGTTATTATACTTCTTCTGATAACCATCGGATTTGTCATTGTTGTCATTGTACTTCATCTGGTACCCGTCGATTTTGTTATCAGTATTACCTTTTTTCTTATCCCTAGGCTTTTCTGATGTATGTTGTTTCAGACTATTCATGGCTTCTTCCACTACTATGAAACCTCCAGCTTTCTCGAATGCCTCGGCCAGGCTCTTCGGATGGTTGAATATCAACTCTTTTACCAGCTTCTCGGACTTTATAAGGTCTAAACCATTCAGAAAGAGTCCCGCTGCCTGAAGGTCATTCAAATATGAGACCTGACCTACTACTTCTCAGAACCGCTTCACATACTGGCCCAAAGTCTCATTCGAGTATTGTCTAATCTGAGATAGTGATCCGGTCGATTTTCCTCTCCTATTATTGCTGTCGAACCTGGTATGGAATTTGTCACAAAGTTCTTCTCATGACGCCACCGAGTTTGGGGCCAAGGTCATCATCCACTGTCTGGTGTACTTCCTCAGTGTCATTATAAAGGTATGACATTTGTCCACGTCAGAATAATCATAATAATCCATCAACTAGTCGTACATTTGGCTATACTCATATAGATCCCCCGAACCATCATAGTTTTCCATGTGGGGGAGCTTCTTGCTTGGGTCTGCCTTTTCCCGAATAATCTTAGGGGAGAATGGTGAAGATTTTTTAGCTGTAGTCCCATTCGCCTGCCAGACTTCAGATAAATCCTTTTGCAATTCTTCCAGTTTTTTGCCCAGTGCCTCTACCCCATCCGTCCATGGAGGCTTACTCTTCGGGACTGGGTCATGCTTCTTTCTGTCAGAACGACGCCTTCTTTCTAAACTAGCTGCCTTGGAATGACTTCAGCGTCTACTCCCACTATGTCGGGAACCCTCCGAATGGTGTGTCCTGGACTGGTTTCTAGATGTACGATCACCCGATCTGCTTCTGCTTTGAGAGAGGCTCTGACGCCTGCTCTTAGCCCGCCTAGAGCCACCCAGACGACGTGTCCTGGACTGTCTATTTGGCGAGCGCACCCGCCTTTGGCTCTGACTATGGCTAGAGGCACAATCCTCTCCTTCCACAATATAAACCATATTCTTGGCAATTTCCTCCTTTTACAACAACAAAGCTTTCATCGCGTCATCAATTTCCTGAGTCTTTCTTTCTAGGACCGACCTTCTATCCTCCTGATCATCGCGGAGTCATGTTCGGGATGGTGTACCCCATATACGCCTCCGGTATTTTGCCTCTTTGCTGGCTATTAACAATAACCTTCGCCTAACATCTTCCTGGTTAGCATCCCTTGGTCCCACTGAAAGACCGTGAGGTCCAAGCCTATTATGAATGCTCTTAGACGGTCCCAACTTGTCTTTGACGGACCCTCTAGGTTGAGAGGACCCACCCACCGTCGACTGTCCAACACCTGACACTGTCTTACTATTCACCATAATTCCAACTGAGAAAACTATTATTGTAATTGAAAGCCAACACTAGAAAAGCCCTCCTTCTAGTGCCAATTGTAAGACCCCAAATTTTATGAAATAAAAGTATTCAATTTTTCTTATAATTATTATTCAGTAAATGGTTAAATTGATAAAAGTTTAAAGTTAAGGGTGATATATATAAATTTTTTCAAAATAAGCAAGTGGTTATAAAATACTCATTGTTGTCGGGGAATATTCGTTTGGTCGTGGAATATTCTTGCTATCGGAGAATACTCGTACGACGGCACAACCATTTATGGGTCCCATAACAGAACAACTATTAGATGAAAAAAATGACAAGTTTGAGTTTTTATAAATAATGGCGTAATTGTTACCATTAACACTATTGGATTACCTGGTGGTTAAAATACAGTAATACGCGTGGTTACACAGTAGCACACGGTATTGCACAATATTTTTGAATTATTGATTCTTACGTATGAAGACACTACTCAATAATTGTTACAGTAATTACTGTTCAATATTTTATTTTATTGGTTCAATAATTGTTGCGTTGATATTTTATATTATTGTTATTTCAATAATTGTCATTTCACAGTATTTCCCATTATCATATTAATAATTCATATTATTTGAATAATATTATTAGATAGAATTATTGGCATTGTCTAGAAAGTTCTGTCAAGGAGAGGTTTGGTCACCTAATTACGCGGCGATGAGGAGAAATCCTTATCGGAAAGCCCCTCTTTCTAGGAGCTACACTGGTTGTCATTATTGTGATTACGTAATATTATTTGTGAATAATTATTTATTGATTTATATGATAAGGAAATATATATTTTATATGGATATAAATGAAGGATGGGGAAATATTTATTTTATGTGATTATAAATGAAGGAATTAATGCTGGGGTGTTTTATTAGTATTTTGTCGAAATGAAGAATTAAATTTGAAAATTTTCAGAAAATTAGTTTATTACTTGATTTTGTAAAATCTATAACTCTTTGTGTATAATGAGTTAGGAGATGATCCATATATCAAAAGAAAGCCCTGGAGGTAAGCTAAATGTAAAAATTTGAATCACCCAAAAATTCTTTGTGAAGATTTCGTGGTGACTGTTTGAATGAAACTGGTCCAAATGACTCATAGTCCAAAAAATCAGTGTTCTTAAGCTATATTGCGTGAGTTATAAATTTTGATCCGATCGTTGGATCGTTGTGATTTTTGGGTATGTTATACATATATAAGTTGAGTATATGTCCACAAATTTTGAACCGTTAAAAATTAATGTATGATTTGTTATGAATTTTAAGAGGTGACTGATTTAGAAATTATTTTTTATAAATGATTTTGGTGGAAATTTCTAGAAGGTGGGACCCACTTTTGGTTGTTGTGGATGGTGGCTGATTTCTGGTGTGCCCCACTTGTGGTGGCTAATATTTGGGTCAAGGAAGCATGCATAAGAAAAAAATATATTATGTTATTATTTAGTCTCCTTTGGCGTTCTAGCATTTTCCTATAAATAGGCGCTTAAGTTAGAATTGAAAATCACACCAGAAACATAAGTTCTCTCTCTATATTATCGAGCGTATTTTTGTGATTATTTAGATACTTTGAGAGTTACTATTCAGCGCAAGTTTCCTTCGACTTTACATCCGATATTTCTGTCAGAAATACTGCTCTTTTGAGGTAAGGGATATTGTCATTATTATGGTAAGGAATTGTAAGGGTTATTATGTTTTTCAGTTTCGTAATTTTTCTGACCCTCAAAAATTCTGGAAAAAACTGAAATGATAAATTGATGAGTTTTCTAGATTATATCCAAAAATGACGATTTTTGGATGTATAGATTAGGAGTTATGAATTTTATGGGAAAATACTATTTTAAAAGTAAACCCTTATAACTCCTTGTGGTTAACTTCAAAATTGGTGAAATTTTTATTGGGAGTACATGTATATAATAGCAGTATACTCTATAAATTTCGGAATTTTTTGACAAAAGTATAGTTTATGATAAATGTCTAAATATTCGGCAGTTTTAGCCATATGAAAAATAGTAAATGAATTTTAAAAATTCCTAAAAAAATATATGTTCAATATGAGACTATATTCTGCTAAATCCCGGAAAAGAAAATTTATTTGTACTGATTTGGTATTTTTCTTGAAAATGGACTAGTTATGAGTAAATAAATTAAATATGTTATGTGAAGTAAGAAAATTGGAAAATATGATTTTAGGCTTGAGAATCCTATATGAGGTATATGCAGATTTTTTATGAGGGTTTTGGTTATTGGTGATGAAATCTTATGAGTTTGGCATTTTAGGATGATTAAATGCATTAATTAATAAAGTGTAAATAATTAAAATAAATTGTTTATAAGTTTAAGAAATGATTAAAATATTTTTGTAATATTAATAATATTAGATTATGAGATTATTAAGTGATTTATAACATTTGGATTAAGGTGTTATAAATATTGATATGGATTTTATTGTAAAACTTTATCTTTTCGTGTCGGAGTTACTACTCACGAGTTACTATTCACGAGTTACTATTCATGAGTTACTATTCACGGGGTACTATTCACGACAAAATTGGTTTCTTTTTCTGACCAAATTTTCGTTGATTTATGAATTTTACTCTTAAAATTAAATCCATGTTTTGATCATATTGTTTTTATTATCATATATAACATTTTTATAATCTTGGTGAAGAAATTTCCCTTTGACTTGAGTGTAAAGATGGGTAGATTATTGGTATGATCGTGACTATGGGTTCTCTTTGGCCAGTAGTGCAAAGTTAAATCATTGACTAGTATGATCATGACCATTGAATTTACAATTTAATAGTTTTAGCTTAAGTGCAAAGGTGAATTGATCAACATGGTTATAATTATGATTTATATAAATTCTGAAATGATTATGTATTTCTTTGAGATATTAATATCTTTGGCCTGTAGTGCAAAGATGAATTATTGATGAATATCTTTGGCCCGTAGTGAAAAGATGACCTGTTGTTGAATATCTTTGGGTTGTAGTGCAAAGATGACCTATTAATGAATATCTTTGGCCCATAGTGCAAAGATGAATTTATTGGTATGATTATGAACAGGAACTATGATTTGGTATAACCATGATCTTTGATGTTTCAGGTAAAGACATGTGATGAAAATTATCTTTGTCCTTGATGAAAAGGGGAATTTAGAACTACAATTATGATTATGAGTTATTCACATGATTGTGGACAGAAAATGTTGATTGATGTTACAAGGATAAAACATTGTTGGTGGACTTTTAACATGGAGAAGATAATAGACTTTATGGTCTATTTGACTCTTCTAATGGATTGCCCGTTTCGCTGCAACTATTGTTGAAAAGTTTTATCATCTACCGTATGTTCTAAATCTCTGATTTATTACTGACAAAAGTTATTGATAATTTAATTATCTTTAGTTATAATATTCTTTACTGGGCTATTTGTGCTCACCCTTTTGCTTCACAATTCCTTTTAGGTAATAAGAGTGTAGTTGGGTCGAGCGGGGGTAACAGGGGAATAGTGTGATGGTCCGAGACTGTCAAAGTTTCTCAACACAATATAAACGGCATGACATACAATATATAATTGTATTGAGGACCTAAGATGTGAGTGTCGTATATTATACGTCACTTAATAATTGATTTTGGTGAACAACAATAGGGTGAGGTGAACCCAACTTTGGAATGGTGTTTTGACATTATCATACAAGATGTCTAATGACATACGACCTCGTGTTATCATAAGACAGGGTTGTGCACATCCACTTGCTAAGTATATCTACGAACACTACCTATATAATCTTGGAGTTTGGTTGAAATATAATTTACAATTGCGAAGAGTGGAGATAGTTATATGTCAAGAGAAGACTCACCATTGAAAAGAATATGATAGTAATCTTCTCATTTTTCTTTGGGGTCTATTGGGTAAACCAAGGATAATTACTGCAGGCATATGATATCTATCATAACCTAGGCGCATGCCTCCTCATGTATACGAAGGTTTCCTTGAGCACTTCCCAAGGATTTTAATTTCTAAAAGCAGGTTATTGATTGTACCATTATGTAAGGTGCCATTGTGACGTCTTATCGAGGTTGGGATGAGAGTGCGGTTGGTATATATTTATATCAAAACTCACAACATATGTGTTGTTGTATTTTGCACGACAATTGAAGTAATAAAGTTGTAGTTGTTTTTTTGTACCATATATTTGGCGACTCAGAATAGGTTGGATGGAATTGACCTATTTTGGGGGCATCACAGTTAGTATCAGAGCTTAAGGATATGATTTCTGGCGGAGATTTGGGAATAGAACTAGGAGGGGAGAGACGAGTAAATCCTTCGCTAGTGTGTCCTACCTAAGCTTATTTGTTGGTCGGTCATAATATAGGGATATTATGTGATATGTTAATTTATTCAATTAACCCTTGTTTTGAAGCTGTATTCTAGAATGATATCTGAAATACACGAGATAAGGAATGGAGAAATCATGATGACATGGAAGATAGAATCTGAAATGAAAGCAAGGTATTCTCAATTCTTTGAAATACCAGGTAAGTAAATTTCAGGGACAAAATTTCATAAGGAGGGGAGATTATAAGACTCCGAATTTTATGAAATAAAAGTATTCAATAGTTCTTATAATTATTATTCAGTAAATGGTTAAATTGATAAAAGTTTAAAGTTAAGTGTGATATATATAAATTTTTTCAAAATAAGCAAGTGGTTATAAAATACTCATTGTTGTCGGGGAATATTTAGTTTGGTCGTGGAATATTCTTCTTTGTAGAAGAATACTGCAAATGCGGCACAACCATTTATGGGTCCCATAATGAGAATAAGCATCGGATGAAGAAAGCGACAAGTGTGAGTTTTATAAATAATGGCGTAATTATTACAGATTAACCTTTGTTGGATTACGGTGGTTAAAATACGATGTCTGGCATTGGTTACGATAGCACACGGTATTACACAATATTTTGAATTATTGATTTCTTACGTATGAAGGCACTACTCGATAATTATTACGGTAATTCTTTATTCGATATTTTATTTTATTGGTTCGATAATTCTTTGCATTGATATTTTATATTATTGTTATTTTAATAATTGTCATTTCACAAGTATTTCCCATTATCGGATCAATAATTCATATTATTTGAATAATATTATTAGATAGCATTATTGGCAATGTCTAGAAAGTTACATCGAGGAGAGGTTTGGTCACCTAATTACAGCGGCGATGAGGAGAAATCCTTATCGGAAAGCCCCTATTTCCAGAGAACTACTTTAGTTGTTATTATTATGATTACGTAATATTATTTGTGAATAATTATTTATTGATTTATATGATAAGGAAATATATATATTTTATATGGATATAAATGAAGGATGGGGAAATATTTATTTTATGTGATTATAAATGAAAGAATTAATACTGGGGTGTTTTATTAGTATTTTATCGAAATAAAGAATGAAATTTGAAAATTTTTAGAAAATTATTTTATTACTTGATTTTGTAAAATCTATAACTCTTTGTGTATAATGAGTTAGGAGATGAGCCATATATCAAAAGAAAGCCCTGGAAGTAAGCTAAATGTAGAAATTTGAATCACCCAAAAATTCTTTGTGGATATTTTGTGGTGACTTTTTGAATGAAACTGGTTTAAATGACTCATAGTCCAAAAAATCAGTGTTCTTAAGCTATATTGCGTGAGTTATAAATTTTGATTCGACCGTTGGATCGTTGTGATTTTTGGATATGTTAAACATATATAAGTTAAGTATATGTCCACAAATTTTGAACCGTTAAAAATTAACGTATGATTTGTTATGAATTTTAAAAGGTGACTGATTTAGAAATTATTTTTTTAAATGATTTTGGTGGAAATTTTTAGAAGGTGGGACCCACTTTTGGTTGTTGTGGATGGTGGCTGATTTCTGGTGGGCCCCACTTGTGGTGGCTAATATTTGGGTCAAGAAAGAATGCGTAAAAAAAATATTATTTTATTATTTAGTCTCCTTTGGCGTTCTAGTATTTTTCTATAAATAGGCGCTTAAGTTAGAATTAAAAATCACACCAGAAACATAAGTTCTCTCTCTATATATTATCGAGCGTATTTTAGTGAGTATTTAGAAACTTTGAGAGTTGTTATTCAGTGCAAGTTTTCTTCGGCTTTACATCCGATATTTCAGTCAGAAATACTGCTCTTTTTGAGGTAAGGGATATTGTCATTATTATGGTAAGGGATTATAAGGGTTATTATGTTTTTCAGTTTCGTAATTTTTCTGACCCTCAAAAATTCTGGAATAAATTGAAATGATAATTTTATGAGTTTTCTAGATTGTGTCCAAAAATGGCGATTTTTGGATGTATAGATTAAGAGTTATGAATTTAATGGGAAAATACTATTTTAAAAGTAAACCCTTATAACTCCTTGTGGTTAACTTCAAAATTGGTGAAATTTTTATTGGGAGTACATGTATATAATAGCAGTATACTCTATAAATTTCAGATTTTTTGGACAAAAAGTACAGTTTATGATAAATGTCTAAATATTTGGCGAGTTTGGCCGTATGAAAAATAGTAAATAAATTTTAAAAATTCTGAGAAAAATATATGTTCAATATGAGTTTATATTCTGCTAAATCCCAGAAAAGAAAATTTATTTGTACTGATTTGGTATTTTTCATGAAAATGGACTAGTTATGAGTAAATGAATGTTATGTGAAGTAAGAAAATTGGAAAATATGATTTTATGGCTTGAGAATCCTATATGAGGTATATACAGATTTTTATGAGGGTTTTGGTTATTCGTGATGAAATCTTATGAGTTTGGCATTTTAGGATGATTAAATGCATTAATTAATAAAGTGTAAATAATTAAAATAAATTGTTTATAAGTTTGAGAAATGATTAAAATATTTTTGTAATATTAATAATATTAGATTATGAGATTATTAATTGATTTATAATATTTGGATTAAGGTGTTATAAATATTGATATGGATTTTATTGTGAAACTTTATCTTTTCGTGTCGGAGTTACTACTCACGAGTTACTATTCACGAGTTAATGATGATTGGGTAATATACCCATGAATCGGATATACTTGGGCTTAAATTATTGTATTCTCAAGTCATTTTAGAAGCATTTTTACTGTGTATAGTGGTTATTTTGCAGATTCAGGAGCTACAGGGGTAATTTAGGGAGTTTTAGCTGTTGAATGGCAATTTCGCAATTAGTTTGAAGTCCGGTATTTGGAGAGCCTTTGGGAAATGTACTACATCCGTATTTGAAGCCCATTTAACGTTGACTGAGAGCAGCGTGTTGTCCAAGCGTTTGACTTTCATATTAAGTGCTACATTGTTATGTTGATAAAGTTGATTTGAGAGAGGATTGTGGTTGGACAAGAGGAGTATACAAAGGCTATTTTGATTGAATTAGAGGCAGATCTACCAGAATTAAAGACTAATCAAGGAATTACTTGAAGATTGAAGGATTGGCTCTAGAGTTTTCTTCTCCTATATTTTTCAATTGGTGTAATTCTTTAAGGATGATTTTGAATGGATTATTGGTTTTAATTTATGTCATGAACTAATTTCTTTATTTAAGATTTCAATTGAACCTTTTATGTCTATAAATTAGTTAATCAATTTATTCCAATTATTTGTGTCAAAGTGAATTGTTTATCTTGCCTTATGCTCATTGACTAATTATTTGATCAGTAATTACCTTGTTACTCTAGAAGGAATTGAAAGAGGAGATCTAGGGTTAGAACTGGGCATGATAACATGTGTCATAATTATTTGCATGATGAATAATTAGGTTCGTGAATTGAATGGAAATATATGTTCACCACATGTAACACATAAGGAATTGGAATTGAAGGGGTTTAATTCAATTGTTTTGCATAGGAATATAGCAAGATTAATCTTGATTAAATAAAAGTTAATTGGTCACTTGGAAAAGGACTTTTGGCATTTGAGAATTCCTATTAACAATTTAGTAGGCATAATAATTGAGATAATTGGATAATTGATTTATAGTTCATAATTGGGGATATTGAAATCTTAATCTTTATTTATCCGAATTCATTCGTTAAAATCTTAGTTTTATTTTATTTGATTTATTTTAGGATAATATATTTTTTTTGCTTAATTTAGTTTTATTATTTAGAAAAATCACACTTTATGGTTGTTTAAATAAAATTGGATTGATATAGTGCTAGTAGTTGGAATTTATTGATTAGAATTCTCTGTGGGATCGACACTCTATCTTATCACTTTATTATTTGTTGACTATGTACACTTGTACAAATTCATTGATTACGAAATCAACCAATAAGTTTTTGGGCGCCATTGCCGAGGAATTCTTTATTAATATTAATTCGATATTAGTTATAATCAATTCGATCTTAATTTAAATGTTATTTATTTTTCTTCTTGTATTTGCAGGAATTCTTTGCAAGTGTATACACACTAGATCAAGGGCTAAAAAGGAACTTTTTCCTTATACAGACGATATCGAAAGGAAGTTCCAGAAATTGCAGTTGACTAGTATAGTGTCACCTGAGGAAGAAAAACTGGCAGAACAGGAAATACCCGTGAACATGGCAGGGGAAGAACAAAAATCACTTAGGGATTATGCCATGCCCAATGTCACGGATATAAAGTCGAGTATTAGGAGACCGACAATCAATGCAAACAGTTTCGAGATAAAACCGGGAACAATTCAGATGCTTCAGAATACATGCTAGTTTGGGGGTAGTTCGATAGATGATCCTAATGAGCACATCTTGTGTTTCTTGGAAGTTTGCGACACCTTCAAATTCAATAATGTATCGGAGGATGCTATAGGGTTGAGGATGTTCCCGTTTACATTGAAAGATAAAGCGCGGAGTTGGTTACACTCTTTGCCTCCTGGTTCAATCACAGCTTGGGATGACTTAGCTCAAAAATATCGAGCTAAGTTTTTCCCATCAGCTAAGTCGGCAAAACTACGGAACGATATTCACACCTTTGCACAGTTTGACTCTGAAACGTTATATGAGGCGTGGGAAAGATTCAAAGACATGCTTTGGAAATGCCCACATCACGAAATTCCACAGTGGATGTAGGTTGGGATATTCTGTGATGGATTGCATGCGTCCATAAGAGCTAGTATTGATGCCGCAGCAGGAGGAGCAATCATGTCTAAGAATTTTGATGAGGCATATCAGCTGTCGACGTCGGGATTTTGGAGTGTCCCTTTTCGTTACATGTTCTTTGGTGTTCTCATGTTAATGTGAGATTTGTTTGAAAAAACAAGTGAAAAAGGTCCAACATGTATAATGTCGACGATTTGACTTTAAGAGTCGCCAGTTGGTGTATTTAACTGGTTACACCAACGCAACTGAAAAGGTTTGAACATTGACCCAGTGTTTCGACACTGCTAAATGAGTCTATAAATGAGATTCATTTTGGGGATGGGGGGCTTGATTATGCGAAGGGAAGGTGTTAGGCACCCAGACATCCAAATGTCACCAGTGATCGCCACTTTTAAAGAAATTGTTATATGAATGTGTGTGTGTGTGTGTGTGTGGATCAATGTGCAATTATTTAAAAGTAGTGCGAGGCCTCGTTAGCACCTATATACCTAAGTTTGAATTTTATAGAAAATTCAGTTTTAACGAGATATATCAATGAAGTTTTGTAAAGAGGTTTTTGAACCACATGCTCAATAGAATTGAGACCTTTTCATACTTCCATTTTATTATTAAATGTTTGGCTTGTTTGCTTTTATTTGAGATCGAAGCATTCTCAAAAAAATAATATACAGTGATCTTGCGAACTCCTCATGGGGGCATAATGACCATCGAGAAATTGAGACCTTTGTAAAATAATGTACAGGTACGCTACGGTGAAAAATGTCCATCATAGGAACAGAATCTAGATTGATGGCCCGAACACATGTGATCACATGATTCCTAGGCTCACATGATCTGCAATTTGTATGGAAAGCGATGGCAGTTATATATATAAAAGTTGTAAATATATATATACAGACATGATCAACCACCACGAAGCAACTCCATGGGGGATCGAAAATGTAAATATATAAAAGCGATAAATATATATATATATATATATGGACGTGATCAACCACCACGAAGTAAACTCCGGGTGGGATGAAATGTAAATAAAGTTGTAAAAGCGATCAACTGCCACGAAGTACGTGCACTTATGCACTGTAATGTTCGCTCGAACTTGCAGAACTTCAATCCGAGCATCCGAACGAGGTATATCTGACCTTCTTCAGACCGTTTGTGTCGAGAGTTACGCAATGACATGGATTAGAGGTTGTATGAAGTCAGGAAGAGGGGTCTATGCCCATAGTCTTCAAGCTTCAAATTCTATCCAAAGTACTGCCACACGTAATAGTCACTCGGGATTGTTAATCCTCGTCTCTTGTGGGACATTGTTAGATGTATGTATGTATGAAGTGTTGAGACGATGTGCCATTGTCGAAGGAACAAGATGACGTTTGACTCCTCGTCGGTGTTATCGCCGGTTTGAGTTGAAAGTAGACGTTACTCAGGGTTACAGCTAAGATGGGACTACTTGTTGGTATGTCATGATATCATCTTGTTGATATGGTAAGATGACGTTGTGACTCCTCACCAAGGGGTTAATTTGGTTTAAGCGAAGCGAGCGTTGCTCGAGGTTAATTCTGTTGAGATTGGCTGCCGCTTGTTTTTGTTGTATCACCGCCATACGTGGATGTTCTGTCTGCCCGTTATCAACTCAAGATTACGAGGTGTGTGTGCCTCGATAGGATGTCCGAGTTGAAGGCGATTGCATATGTTTGAAACAAGCATTTCGGGGTTATCATGGGAACTACAATGGCATCTCTTGGGGCTATCACCAAGGATGGGGTTCTTACTCCAGTGTTTTCTGGGGATGGAACTGAAAGCGTCGGTGGTTTGCCGAGAGAAGCGTCCTCTATGGTGTTGTTGCCAGTCTTTTGATCTGTATATCTCGGGGTTATCTCCGAGATTGGAAATGACATTCCCGGTGTGTGTTCCAGGTTTGAGAAGATGTTCCCGGTTTGTGTTTCGGGTTGGAACTGAACTTCCGGTAGTATCCGGAATGGATGTAATCTGTCTTTCAAGGTTATCTCCAAAAGACGAATCTACCCTCTTGCAATGTTAGTAATAGGAGTGCAGAAAATTTTGAGTGTCTACAGATGCCCCTCTTTATCATATCTATGCAATGCAAGGCATGGATAGGATAAAGAATACTAGACACTTGAAATGCAAGCAAGATAAACATAATGTTATATACAGTAACATGATGCAAATGCATGTAGAATGCATGAATGATTGTCAAGTAATCCTGCTGGGATGACAATCAGTGATGGCTTGGACATGCAATCCAAGTTTCCAAGGATGTTGACGTTGGGGCTATCACCAAAGTCTTGAATCCTAGACACTGGCTTATATTCCATAGAGGTGCCTCTTGTGTGTAAGAGATTTTTGGGGCTAAAGCTTTGTCTGTTTGAGGATGTGTATAACATATTCCAACATTCTGTCGGATTTACTGCCAACAGTTTGTTGTTATCAGGGTTGCCTGATCTTTGTTGATGTGTGTATCACCAGATAAATCCCTACTGGATACATTGTCAAGGTTGTTTGACCTTCATTTATGTATGTGTCAATGGTAGCATTGCGTTATAGCCCCTGCCGGGGAAGGTTGCTTCGATGGGTTTACTTGCCATCGGCTAACATGACGTCAAGGCTGCTTAACCTTCATTGATGTGTGTATCAATGGTTGCATTATGTTGTAACCCCCGTCGAGGATACGTACATGCTTGAAAGATGCGCGTTGTGACCCCCGCCGGGGATACGTAGATATTGATAACTTTGGCGTTGTAACCCCCACCAGGGAGGTTTGATATTTCGTGATTTTGCATTGTAACCCCCGCCGGGGATACGTCAGGGTTGCCTGACACTCATTGACGGCATCGGACCTTTGTGGGGTATTTCCGTGCATGATCTATGAAAGTTGAGCTCATCGATATAGTATACCCTGCATTCAGGCGAATACCTTTGAGACGACGGGAGTTTAACTCGTGAAGCGAGAAACCGTGGATTTCAAATTTATTCCCTCAATCGCGTAGCACTTTTATTCCTGATTTGGCCTTTTCAGCTTGTGAGACCTCCTTTGCAACTCTAACTGGAGCGAGCCGGAGGTGTGGGACCCATGTAGGAGCATGCCTATGTATAGGCAACTGGTTGCTTTCATAAGTCATTTTTAAGTTGCGCATCGAAGGAAATCTGAGAGCTCTTCTTCAGATCTGCTGAGTTCAGGCAACTTTCTGCATATTCTGCCACCGTACAAGCGTTCTTCACTGTCCTAGTAACACATGCATGTATTTTTTTCCAATTTTTGTCCGTTGGAAAATGACTTATCGCATGAAATGCATTTAGACACATAATAGTGAATATGCATGCTGATATTACTTGATAAAAAATATTCAACATAGAAAATGTTAGTATTAAACCATGTTGAACATAATGATGTGAAAAAATTTGACTTTTGAAACAGTCAAATTGGCACCTTTTACTGTCATTTCTTATCCTATATGAGGACAAATGAGTAAAGGTAGATAAGCAAAATAATCCTGGTAATTAGACTACACTTACGGATTTTTTAATATAATGTATTGATGCATACAGGATGTATATGACTGTGTATAGGTGTGCTACTGAATGGCCACCTAGTCATGCCTATGTGCATATGGATAGTCTCATTTACAAAGGGGCTATGGAAAATTTTTCCCAAAATGTAGGTATTTGGTAGTCATACATTTTTAACTCTACTGTAGATGTAGGTTCAACCAATGCAAGCATGCATGTAATCATAGAATGCATTTTGAAAAGACTCCAGGTAAGAAATTACCACACCCTTTCTGAGGTGATTTGGAGACTTGCTGTCCAGATATCATGGATCCAGATCAGCTGAGTAGTTCACGTAGGACCACTTCTGGTGTACGGAGGAGGGCTTTTGAAGAGCCTCGGTAGCAGATTACATTAAACGACCTCGTCGACTTGGCGGAGGCGGTGATACGTCTGACCGGGTTGAAGTGCCGAATGTCGAGGGCGAGGAGGAGGATCACCTTGATCGAGGTTCTGCTCTGTTGTGCGTGTTCCCCATAAGGAATTGCCAGGTATTCAAGTGGCGAACCCAGATCTTATGGGTGACTTGAGTAGGCATCCTTCAGTATACCTGCACGCAAACAAGGTATGAAGTTAGATCTTTAATCTTCCTTATTTCCTATTGATGAGGAGTCAAGGAGTTTGATGTTGATCTACATTTGATGTAGGTTCCTGGCTTTACATAGCCTCGAGGGAACTGGTTTAGCATCCACTCTATGTATCAAGCCTTGCATGATGACTACAGAACGATCGTCCATGGCTGGGGATTCGAGAGGTTCTTCTCCATTCTACCCCGTCGCTCTCCCTGGGGTTACCTCAGGGCATTGTCTGAGCGATGGTTTCACCAGACTCAGTCGCTCCATTTGCTGGACTACGAGGTGATGATGACGCCGATGGATTGGCAGTTTATCACAGGTATGGAGTTTGGAGGGGAGCCGGTGCCTTGCACGGTGGATATCACCCCTACTGCCGTCAGATCCTTGTTGGGAGTTCCAACGGAGGCCCTCAAAGGCAGGACTATTCGTACAGGTCCTTTAAGCGTAGATTCTATGAGTGAGCTGTTGAGTGAGCCTATACCCGATGATGTGAGAGTCAGGGATCGCGTTCTCCGGCGATTGTTCTGGATGATCATTAGGGGCTGCTTCATAGCAGATAACTCTTCTACGGTGTCCTTCGCTTTGATCAGCGCCACTCGACACGTGGACCGTATATGAGAGTATGATTGGGGTTCCTACACCTTTGCCTATTTTCTCAAGGGAATGCGCATGCGATCGCAGGGCTTGATCGAGGCGTGGTTAGGATTCTACCCATTTCTGCTAGTGAGTGTTTCTCTTGTCTTTTCCCATGTATGGGTTAAGAGTGTTGACTGACAGCAGATGTTTGCCTTTGTGTTGGCAGTTTTGGGCAGGGATTAGGGATCTGTTTGCCATATTGCCATGTTCAGGGCTTAGTTCACCCTACAGCTTCATTACTCATACTCCAGGCATGGATTACCTCCCTCTAGCTAGATTAAGGGGCATGATTACTTACCACCCACTAGCCGTGATGTGTCAGTTTGACCGGTTCGAGATTTTAATCAAGTATGAGAAGCGATGAGTCAGCGCTTCACGTCACACCATTTATCAGCGAAGGACAGATCCAGGTTGTATGGATGTTGGGATCAGCGAGTCATTTGATGAGTTTTCTGTCGATCATCCAGGTTGTTTCTGCGAGTATTCCGTATGCATGGAGGAGATTTGCGTCATTTGCATTTGTATCCACAAAGTCACGAGGATTGATTCTGACGATGAGGAGCCTATAGAGGAGGCTATTATTCCCACGGATGATTTGGTCGCTAGGTCGCCAAAGACATTTGTGATGGATTCTCCACCCCGAAAGTGCACTTATTTTCGATTATTGACCTTGCGCATTTGGAGCAAAGCTTACATCGATGACTATGAGAGAGATCGGGGCTAGAAGTTTGCGATGTTGTGACTCTTGATGAGAGAGATACCGCTCTGTTGGAGAGGGATGAGTCTAGATCCGCCAAGGATGTATTGATAGTGGAGTGGGATGCCGCCTTATCTGCTAGGGATGTGGCCATTGCAGATAGCACTTCAGTGAGATCCCA
Organism: Panax quinquefolius; assembly: GCA_020205615.1. Classification (NCBI taxonomy): domain Eukaryota; kingdom Viridiplantae; phylum Streptophyta; class Magnoliopsida; order Apiales; family Araliaceae; genus Panax; species Panax quinquefolius. The sequence continues at coordinate 71,976,789 of CM035168.1, forward strand.
GATGACTGTCAGTCTCGCCGACATGAGTGATTACATTGATGAGCATTATGACACCATGCAGTTAGCCTCTGATCTGCCAGCTCGTGTAGATACCCTTGGGCGGGAGCTTGCAGTGCTTCCTCCGTCTTCAGAGAGGGATGCTATGTTAGATCTGATAGTCCGCATACACATAGATCTGTAGATTGCTTTGTTTTTTCCTACAAAGACTAGTTTAGCCATTTTGTCATGTACAGCACAGATGTATATATCAAACAGTATTATATATGGCAGGGAAATATATTTTGATTCACTTCCCTATTTGTTATGCCTTGATACTTGCTTGATGTTTGCCTGTTTTTCTAAGGCCTTGTGATCTTGATGCATTCTGAACTTATCCTTGATAGATGGACATTGAGATGTCGTAAGATCTCTCAGAACGGATCACTGATTTCTGTAAATCCCTACCATCTTTGGTGTCTTGGAACTGGTATCTGTATGAAAAAGTGGAGAGGAGGGTAGTTTCTTCCTCTCAGAGATTGACCGCACCACAGATGGTCGCCAGTATTTCTATTTGTGAGAAGCCTAGTTAATTCCATCTCTTATGGGTTGGTATTGCTCTTTGAGGCACGATCGCAGCTTAGATGGTCACCGAATCTTCTATTTGTGAGAAGAGGTTGGGTAAATCCATCCCTTTGATCTAAAACTGATGAAATGGGGCGAATTGAAGATTGATCCCAGTATCGTGTGATAAGTATGTTGTTCTGGTAGGGGTTAGACTACACCATGAATGGCTGCCTACGTACTCCTATTGAAGAGGAGATCAGGTCTGCGTAGTTCGAACCTAGTGTAGGAGGTTCAATGCTGAATGTAGAAGGCAGATGGGTGTAGAAGTATTTTTGTTGTTTTTGTTGTTTTGTAGAGAAAGGGTAGAAATGTTTTTGTTGTTTTTCTTTATTGCGACCGGGCCATAGTGAATATGGTTTCCTACATACCCCTGGGTATCAGGGAGATCAGGTCGACGTAGTTCGCCCCTCAGGGTGAATTGAAGGCGAAGAGAAGTGTGAATCCCATGTGCAGGCTATACTGCGGGGAGAGGAAAATTTAATCCCATAATGGGGATAAACTGCAGGGGTGTAAAAAGTTTGATCCCATCCTCAGGACAAACTGCAGGCGTAGAAAAGTTTAATCCCGTCTTCAGGATAAACTGCAGGTGTGAAAGGTTAAATCCCGTCTTCAGGATAACCGAAATTATGAGAGGTTAAATCCCATCTTCAGGATAATCGAGATTGTATGAAAGGTTTGAAATGAAGTAGAAACCAGGCTGCTGGCTTGAAGTGTATGTTTCCCTGAGGGGCAGAAGAGTATGTAGAAAGAAAAGGGTTCAATACCAGAATGACTGGTGATTTGAGAATAAAAACCAGGATGTTTTTTTGATGGTAACTTTAGACATAGTACCGTTTCACGGTGTTCGAGTTGATGAGCTGTGGAAATTCATCGCCATCCATTTCCTGCAATCTGAGAGCACCTCCTATCAATACTTCCTTGACAACAAATGGGCTTTCCCAGTTAGGAGCAAATTTTCCCTTAGATTGATCTTGGTTGTCAATGATCTTCTTCAAAACCAAGTCATGTTGTTTGAATTGCCATAGTTAGACTTTTCTGTTGTAGGATCGTGCGATCCTTTGCTGATATAACTGACCATGGAAGATTGTCGCGGTTCTCCTTTCGTCTATCAGAGACAAATGGTGATACCTATCTTGTACTCATTAGTCTTCATCCAACTGAGCATCCATCAATACTCTAAGGGATTCCATTTCCACTTCTATGGGGAGCACTGCTTCAATCCCATAGACTAATGAGTAGGGGGTTGCCCCAGTGGAAGTTCGCATAGAAGTTCTGTAGGCTAATAGAGTCAGAGGCAAGAGCTCAGGCCATCCTTTATGATTGGCGGACATTTTCTGCATGATCTTCTTGATGTTTTTATTAGCCGCTTCAACAACACCATTCATCTTTGGACGGTAGATGACAGAGTTGAGATGTTTGATGTGGAATTTTCTGCATAACTCCTCCATCATTTTGTTGTTGAGGTTCTTAGCATTGTCTGACACAATGACCTCTGGTTGTCCATATCGACAGATGACATTGTTTCTGATAAAAAAAATGATAACTTCTTTAGTGACCTTGGGGAAGAATGCTGCTTCTACCCATTTGGTGAAGTAGTCGATCATGGTGAATATGAATCGATGTCCATTACTGGCTTTGGGCTCGATGGGCCCGATCACGTCCATTCCCCACATTGAGAAGGGTCATGGCGAACTCATATTGTGGAGTTCCCTTGGAGGGGCGTGGATAGCATTCCCATGAATCTGGCATTGATAGCACCTCTTGATGTGATCATCACAGTCAGCTTTGAGTGTAAGCCAATAATGTCCCGTTCTGAGAATTTTCTTGACAAGTAAGGGGCCGCTCATGTTAGGGCCACATATACTCCACCATGGATCTCATCCATGAGTCTCTGAGCTTGGTCTTTGTCTAGACATTTGAGGAGACCTAATCCAGCATCTCTTTTGTAGAGTGCATCTCCGATCAAGTAGAATTTTATAGCAAGTCGATGAATCTGCCTCTTCTCAGTTAGGCTCGCCTTAGCAGGTGCAGATCCATCTCGTAGATACTCCTTGTTGCGTTGATACCAAGGGTTGTGGATGGGAGGTAGCTCATCCAATACTTTTCCAATGTAATTCCCATAGACTGGGGCTCTTTGCAGAGTAAACGTGATGCTTGGCATGTTTTCCTTGTCCGGTATGTAAACCAAGGAAGCCAACGTTGCTAATGCATCTGCAAAATCATTCCTATTACGAGGAATGTGTAGAAAGGAGATTTCTTCAAACTCCAAAGCCATCTGTAAAACTTGTCGATGGTAAGGCAGCAAATGTAATTCTTTGGTTTGATAGATTCCTGTGGATTGCTTGATTACCAATTCGGAATCCCCAAAGATAGTTAACCACCTGATGCCCATTGAACGGGCAAGTTTTAGCCCCATGATATAGCCTTCATACTCAGCTGTGTTGTTGGTGCTGACAAAGCGCAATTTAATTCAATGACGGATATCTGCTCCCGTCACTGGATATTAAAGCGCTCGACTCCAGAGCCTTACGTATTAATAGCTCCATCAAAATACATTCTCCACGTACGGCATGTATTGTACTGATGTTGAAACTGAATTGTCATTACCACTTCATCGGGAAAGTATGTTTCTAAGGGTTTGTAATCCCCTGCAGGTGCGGCGACCAGTTGATCCGCAATTCCTTTACCTTTGACAGACTTTTATGTAACGTAGACGATGTCAAATTGTTGTAGGATCAACTGCCATCTGGACAATCCATAATTCAGTATGGACTTACTGAACACATACTTGAGAGGATCCATTTGGGATATGAGATGGGTTGTGTGACCATGGAGGTAATGCTATAACCTCATGGAAGCTCATGCTAAAGCACAACAAGTTTTCTCAATCAGAGTGTACTTGTGTTCACTAATGCTGAATCTTTGCTGAGGTAATAGATAGCTCGTTCTTGGCCTCTATTGTCTTTACGCTTGACAGACGACCCATTGCATTGTCATTTATGGATAGGTACATGAACAGGGGAACATCAACCCTGGGAGGTACCAAAACAGGAGCGTTAATCAGTTGCTCTTTAATGGTAAGGAAGGCTTTCTGACACTCATTGTTCCATTTCATGGAGGAGTTCTTCCTTAATGACTTGAAGATAGGCTCACTGAGTTCTTTATGAGTTGAGAAATTAATCTGCTAATGAAATTGATTCTTCCCAAAAATCCCCGTATTTCCTTCTCTGTCTGAGGAATGGGCATTTCCTTGATGGCTTGGATTTTGGTAGAATCCAGTTCAATCCCTTTGTGGCTGACTAGGAAACCTAGTAACTTGCCTGACTTAACACCAAAGGCGCACTTGGCGGGATTCAACTTCAAGTTGTACTTACGCAACCTGTTGAAAAGTTTTGTGAGATGGTCTAAGTGGTCATCCTCCTTTCGAGATTTGACAATGATGTCATCCATGTAGATCTCTATCTCTTTGTGCATTAAATCGTGGAAAAGAGACATCATAGCTCGCGATAGGTTGCCCGGCATTGATGAGGTGAATGACAACAAATGCATAGCAAAAGGTTCCCCAAGGCATGATGAAAGCGGTTTCTCACGATCTTCCTCGTGACCATAATTTGATGGTACCCCGCAAAGCAATCAAAGAAAGGAGTACATCTTTGTATTGAGCGAAGATTGTTAATAAGAATGTGGATAAAGGGCACGGGAAAGCTATCTTTAAGGCAAGCTTTGTTCAAATCCCTGTAATCCACGCAAACTCGCACCTTTCCCCTGGTTCAGGCACGGGAACAATGTTAGATATCCACTCCGGATATGTAGACACCATGATGATGCCAGCTTGAAATTGTTTCACAATTTCCTCTTTGACTTTTAAACTCCATTCAGGTTTCAATCGCCTGAGCTTTTGCCTAACTGTCTTGAATCCTTCTTTGATAGGAAGGCGATGAAGAATAATGTCAGTGGACAAACCTACCATGTCTTCATGAGACCATGCAAACACATCCTGGAATTGGGTTAATAGCGCAACCATGTCATTCCGTTGATTTGTGGTAAGGTCTGAATCGGTCTGGATTAGCTTATGGTTATCTAAGGTTCCGAGATTGAAAGGAGTGGTTTGATCAAGATTGGGTTTGGATTTGTCTGCGACCCATTCCTTAATCTCCCGAGGTGTCTCAATGTCCTCTTGGATGTTCATCAAGTCTGAGTCCAACTTTACATCAAAGTTCTGACCCTTGTGGAGAGAGAAGGCATGTCATAAATGCAAGAGACGGGCACATCTAAATTCGAGTCTGAAACAAAAGATGCTTTCACTTAATATATGCAACTGTTCGATCATACAAAAGTGTTAGCATGTACTTGATAAAATAATTGCTAGTGCTGTAAAGGAAAGCAAGCAATTAAAGTTATCTATAGGGCAGAGGGATTTTCTGCCCATTTTACCCTCGTCGACCAATGAATGAGTGTTGCTCCAATTATCGAGGAAAAGTCACGATGGATTACGCAGTGATGGAAGGATCGTCATTGTCCTCCTTCTCCCAAATGATAACCATGACATCTGGGCAATCATCGTCTGGGGTGTATCTATTTGTATGTTCATCATGAACAATGACGCGAATGCCTGCCATCATCAAGGCAAGGTCATGTTTACGTTTCCATTCCTTTTCTTCCACTTTGGGAATAGGAATCAGCACCTCTTTTGCTTTGATTGGCACTGGTTTTGGAAATAGCATAGCTACAACATGTGCTGGAACCTTTACTGGAGATTTCATTAACTCATGAGGTAAAGGTATAGAAAATCGCTATGCGGTGGAAGCTTGAGGAACCTGTTTGTGCTTATGAGGATTTCTCATGAATGGAATTGGCGAATAGCCTAGTCCATTTGCTCCAATTTATTTGGACATTTGAATAGGGTGCTTAATACCCTGCTTATCTTTACCAAGCCCTTGTCCAGGTTGATGACCCAATGACATCATTTCTTGAGTAGCCGACATAACCTCGAAAAAAATCTTGGGTACGGGAAGTGGCACTCCAATAGAATGGTATTGCGTGTTACTCACTTCCAGAGTATGGAAACTGGTCGGTTCAACTTCTGAATTGAAGCTGATAATTGGTAGAGTTCCTTATTCAGGACAATCCGGCTCAGCGTTGACAGTGACTAGGCTGTTGTTGATATTGTATTTGAGTTGTTGATGTAGCGTGGAGGGGACAGCTCCAGCCATGTGTATCCATGGTCTCCCTAATAGCAGGTTGTATCCTGAGTCTATCTTGAGGACGTGGAAGGATACATTGAATGTATTTGGACCAATCTCAATTGGCAACTCAATCTTTCCAACGGAATTTCGCCGGGATCCATCAAAAGCTCTGATGACCGCGTGGCTGCTTTGGATCCGTTTGAGATTGATATTCATCTTTACCAAGGTGGTATAAGGATAGATATTTAGAGATGAGCCTCCATCTATCAATACTCCTACTAGCATATACCCGGAAGACAAAACTGTAATATGCGAAGGCTTGCAATGACCAGTCCCTTCGAAAGGTATGTCGTCATCAGTGAAGGGTATCACATTGTTGTTGAAAATGTGATCAACGAAATGTTGAAATTTTTCCACGTCCACTGATTTTGGCAAATAGGCTTCTTCTAAAACCTTCAGCAAGATCTTCCGATGATCCTCGGAAGAGAAAACCAAGTCCAGTAACAAAATTTGGTGTGGAGCTTCTCGCAAGCTTAAAACCACTTTGGCTTCATTGTGGCCCATAGTGCGGAGGAATTTTTCAATCTTCTCCATGGGCAACTTCCCCTTTGCTTCACAAGTAGGTTTAATAATCCGTTGAGGAAGATACAGTGGATTTTCCTTCGACACTGTAGCAGTAGTATGAGACGTGGATCCTTCAGCTTTTCCATAATTCCATGGAACGTTGTGTAAGCTGACGATAGGATATTGTGGTCTGAAAGATAAAGAAATTGGCTCTGGTGCGGCCACTTTCAAAGGATTGTCAGCTCTTTTGAGTTAAATTGGTTGTATGGGAAATACTTTGACAATCTCATCATCCACTTCAGATATAACTGCTACTGATCCCTTCCATTTGGTAGGACATGCATTCCCACCCTTGAGTTGTACAGTGTAATCATCTGCTATTTACAGGACACCGCTATCAATAAGATTTTGAATAAGATGGCGGAGTGCCCAGCATTCTTCTGTGTTGTGACCGCGAGAATGTGAATGATATTAACACATTTCATCGGGATTGAACCGCCCTGAGCGGGGATTGATGGGAGGGAGAAGGAAGGTAATTCTTCCTTCGTTGATCAACATCTGTAATATCTCCTCCATAGATTTGCCCAAATAGGTGAATTCCCTCTTATTGGCAAAATTCCGACGGGATTTAGCATTTGCTCGCTTCACAACCTTATCCTCCATAGCTTCGCTTTCTGAAGGTGGTGAGGAGGCATTCGTAACAAAAGGAAGGAGATAGGCATGCTCCTGCCTGATTAATTGGCGTGTAACTTGATGCTGGTGGGTCACCAGTTCTGCCAATTGTTCAATTTGTTTGGAAAGAGCTTTCATCTTTCGTTCCATAGTAAACTGGAACTTTGCATAATCCCATTTGTCAACACCGTCTTTGATGGGTTGGGATGATTCGCCGTTAGAATTGGAACCTTGTACAGTGCTCCAACTGATCATGTTGACCTCTTCTTCTTTGTGTTGAGGAAGAGGGTTATCTTGCACATAAGGTTGATCTAGTTTAGTGACCACGATCTCACCATTGTCTATTAGATCTTGAATCTTATGTTTCAAGGCCCAACAATCTTGAGTATCATGTCCGGTGCCCCGGCATGATAAGCACACTTCCAAGTAGCATTAAAACCCCTCCCATTATGGTTGGCTGGTGGAAGAAGATGTGTAATTTTCTTTTGAGCAGTCAGAAGAGAAAAAATATTCTCGAGCGAGTCCCCCAAGGGTGTGAACGTTTGAGGTCGCTTTACTTCTCCATTTTTAGGCAATGGAGGGTTTGAAGGTTGTGCTGGAAAAAGGGAGTAGTTTTTCCTCTGTATAGGCATGCTTGGATTGCCTTTTTGTCCTTGTAGTATCAAGGAAACATCCTCCTCTTTCTTTTAATGCACCCTCCGGGGGTTGTTTCCATAAGATCCGATTTGGATGTGCTCAAAGAATGACTTTAAGAAGCAAACTAGGTCTTGAATTTTATCGGACTTCAATCCCATCTCAGCCATCTCACCGTGTTTGATCATTTCAGAAAATGGTTTGCCAATACCAGCTAGAACTCTTTCATAGAAAGGAGCTTCCTGTACATCTATGAAGGTTATAACCATTTCTGATTCTATCATGGAAGGAATAACTTAAGCAGCAAGGCGCCTCCACCTTTGAGCATACTCTCTAAATGACTCATTAGACTGTTTCTTGACCTTGGTAATTTGGTACCGGTCAGGAGCCATCTGAGATTGAAAAGCGTATTGAGTAAAGAAGGTGTGAGCCCGACTCTTTGACTATGGATCTTAGAGTTGTCTAATCTCGGTATACCATGAACGGGCTTCTCAATCGGACTTTTTTTGAAACAATTTGCATTCGGAGCTTTTCATTTTCTCTGCGTAAGACCCAAGTTCTCCTATGAACACCTTTAAATGTGTATAAGGATCCCCTAATCCGTCATATTTTTCAAAATCAGGGGTCTTGAATTTCTCTGGATATTGAACACCAGGAAATATGCAAAGGTCTGTATATGAAACACTGCCATGTGTTCCAATCCCTTTGAGAACGCGGATAGTTTCCTCCATTTGAAGGACCTTTTTCCTGATATCACCGGTGTCTGGATCTCCTTTGAGATGGGTGTTTTCAGGGTCTTTGTTGGTTGTATCCAACTGATGTTCTAGAATTGTTTTTTTCAAACCTTGAACTCCTCCTTGTGTAGAGGATTCTGTATGTGTAGGTATCTTCGTACCCTGAGTAGACTGGTGTAATTCTTTTAGTAGGACAGCCAAGTCTGTGATTTGTTTACTCAATCCGTCAAATTCTTCTCGGAAACTTGACATTAGATCGATCGAGAAGAAGACATGATTGGTTGTAGGCTGTGGCCTTTTGGACTTTGAGCGGAGATGCAAGTGCCCAAATGCTTCCCTACAAAAGACTTACGTAGTTTAGTCTTAGGGTAATATAAATGTTATCATAACATGTCCGTTTAGGAATTTTGTCCTGCAAAACCGGTTGTTAACTGATAACATGTCATGCATGCACAGAGATTCTTTATATTTTCCATTACATATGAATGAATATGGAATAGAATTACAAGTAAATGTTTTAACGGGTAATTTAAAATGGAAAGTATGAAGAGACTTCCCTCCGCATTTGGTTTATCAGAGGCTGACCTATCTTAGGGTTACTCTCGCGACTTTTTGGCATGAAGGTTCCCAGATCATCGCAATCTACTTGACAGGAAGTTAATCCAGTCGTTCAACTGGAGCGAATCTGAGTGGTGCCTTTCCTGAGCCCCGAGGAATTATTCTTCCCACAAGTCCAGTAATCAAACACTGACAGGATAGCCTCCTGGTGGAGGGACCACACAACATACATTCACATACAACGTGTCTCACCGTTTATGCAAAATGATGACATCTACGAAGCACTAATATCACAGATAGATATTTAGCAGTGCAGTAATTAAGATGCATTTGTACACATTCATCATAAATATAAATGCAACATTCACACACAAGCATATAACAATTTTGAAAAGCTTGTAATGGTGGCTTAAGCCCTCTTACTGGAATCCCCAATAGAGTCGCCACCTGTCGACGTCAAGATTTTTTAGTGTCCCTTTTCGTTACCTGTTCTTTGGTGTTCTCATGTTAATGTGAGATTTGTTTGAAAAAATAAGTGAAAAGGGTCTGACATGTATAATGTCGACGATTTGACTTTAAGAGTCGCCAGTTGGTGTATTTAACTGGTTGCACCAACGCAACCGAAAAGGTTTGCACATTGACCCAGTGTTTCGACACTGCTAAACGGGTCTGTGAATGAAAGAGATTCATTTTGGGTCCGGGGGCTTGATTATGCGGAAGGAAGGTGTTAGGCACCCCCCGACATCCGTGTTAGCACGGTGAACGCCACTTTTCAAAGAAATTGTTATATGAAAGTGTGTGTGTGTGTGTGTGTGTGTGTGTGTGTGTGGATCAATGTGAAATTATTTGAAAGTAGTGTGAGGCCTCGTTCGCACCTATATACACAAGGTTAGAATTTTATAGAAAAATTCAATTTTAACCAAGATATATCAATGAAGTTTTGTAAAAGAGGTTTTTCAAACCCTGTGCTCAATAGGAATTGAGACCTTTTCATACTTCCATTTTATTATTAAATGTTCTACTTGTTTGCTTTTATTTTTTCGAGATGCGAAGCATTCTAGAAAATAATATCTGTGATCTTAGAAACTCCTCATGGGCATGACATGACCATCCAAGGAAATTGAGACATTGTAAAATAATGTATAAGTTGCTTACAATTTGAAAAATGTCCATCATGGAACCGAATCTAGATTGAAGAACTGAACCTATGATCACATGATTCCTAGCTCTCACATGATCTCGCAATTTGTATGGAAAGCGATGGCAGTTATATATATATAAAAGTTGTAAATATATATATATATATATATATACAGACATGATCAACCACCATGAAGCAACTCCATGGGGGATCGAAAATGTAAATATATAAAAGCGATAAATATATATATATATATGGACATGATCAACCACCACGAACTAAACTCCAGGTGGGACAAAATATAAATAAAGCTGTAAAAGCGATCAACTACCATAAGTAAACTCGAAGCGAGAATGAAATGTAAATAAAAAAAATTTGAAAAAAGGCCACAAAAGTAAACTCCAGTAGGATAGGAATGTAAATATATATATATATATATATATATATATATATATATATATGTACAAATATATATATAAAAGAAAGAAACGCACGCAGATGTGAATCGGGCTCATCGGATATGTAAAACAACAATTATATATATAAGTTTATATATATAAGCAATTAAACACAATTAGGATATAAAATCGGGCTCATCGCATGAGTCGACCACATTTATATATATATATATATATATATATATATAAAAAGCAATTAAACGCTCGGGCATCAAGTTCAGGCTCAATCGAGGCATAACTCGATAATGTTATTCCATATATATATATATATATATATATATAAGTATATATATATATGTGCGAAATAAAAACCATGGAATAGGAAGTAAAGGCAAACACAATCACACGACTCTCAACGTGTACAACAGTGTGTGCTAATATGAGAAGAAGGCTTTATAGAATATGAGAAGGCTTACAGTGGGCTGCCAAAGTAGACTTCTATGACTTTAAATGGATAAACACTCAGCCCCGCCGGATAAAAGATAGCTATATGTGAGCTAACTAGTGTTTAGAAGTGAGGAAACACTCAAAAGATGTGTATATGAGCAAAATGGGATGTGGCTTCCTCACCTTTTTCCCTCCCTCTTCTTCTCAAACGGCTGACCCCAAGGCTTGTATATATAGACGGATGGCCGCATGTACACCTGAGGTAGCCGTAGTTGTACCTGCGGCTGGTCGTGGTGCATCCGAGCCTCGCGGGTCCCGTCATCTCGTAGTACATGCACTCATGCACTGTAATGTCCGCTCGAACTTGCAGAACTTCAATCCAAGCATCCGAACGAGGTATATCTGACCTTCTTCGGACCGCTTGTGTCGAGAGTTATGCAATGACATGGATTAGAGGTTGTACGAAGTCAGGAAGAGGGGTCTATGCCTATGGTCTTTAAGCTTCAAATTCTATCCAAAGTACTGCCACGCATAATAGTCACTCAGGATTGTCAATCCTCGGCTCTTGTGGGACATTATTGGATGTATGTATGTATGAAGTGTTGAGATGACGTGCCATTGTCGAAGGAACAAGATGACGTTTGACTCCTCGCCGGGGTTATCGCCGATTTGAGTTTAAAGTAGACGTTGCTCAGGGTTACAGCTGAGATTGGACTACTTGTTGGTATACCGTGATATCATCTTGTTGATATGGTAAGATGACGTTGTGACTCCTCACCGGGGTTATCGCCGGTTTAAGCGAAAAGCAGACATTGCTCAGGGTTACAGCTGAGATTGGACTGCTTTGCTTGTTTTGTATGTATCCTTTATCATACGTGGATGTTCTCCTCGCCCGTTGCCAACTCCGGGTCTGAGGTGTCTGTGCCTCGATAGGATGTCTGAGGTTGAAGCTGATTGCATATGTTTGAAACAAGCATTTCGTGGTTATCATTTGGGCGCAATGGCATCTCTTGGGGCTATCACCAAGGATGGGGTTCTTACTCAGTGTTTCTGGGGATGGGAACTGAGCGTCGCGATGTTATCGTCGAGAGACGAATCGTCCTCTCCGGTGTTCTTCTTGGGTCTTTTTGATCTGCATATCTCGGGATTATCTCCGAGATTAGAAATGACATTCTCGGTGTGTGTTCAGGGTTTGAGATGATGTTCGGTTTGTGTTAGGGTTTGAACCCGAACTTCCGGTAGTATCCGGAATGGATGTAATCTGTCTTTCAGGGTTATCTCAAAAAGACGAATCTACCCTCCTGCAATGTTAGTAATAGGAGTGCAGAAAATTTTAAGTGTCTACATCAGCTATTAGAGACGATGGCCAATAACAACTATCAGTGGCCCATGACTAGGTCTAGCCCTCCGAAAACACCAGGAAAGTTTGAAGTGGATCCTATGACAGCATTATTAGCACAGGTGGCCGCAATAGCTAAGAAAACGGAAACATGGAGTCCATCATCCACACAGTACGTAGCAATGGTTTGTGAATTATGTGCTAGGGGTCATGCTACAGATCAATGTGCCATAAATTCTGAATCAGCTCAATTCGTAGGGAGCTATAATCGATCTACCCCACCTACGCATATAATCCGGGTTGGAGAAATCTTTCGGCCTTTTCATGTAGTAACAATCAAGCTCAAGCACCTAGACAACAAAACACATCCGAATTTCAAAATCAGACTCAACAACAACCAGAAAGGAAACCAAATTGGGAGGAAGCCTTGGAAAAATTCATTAGAGCTACTGACAAAAAGATCGAGGAACAAGACAAGGTATTGAATCAAGTAGATATGAATGTGAAAAGTCAAGGTGCGTCGATAAAGAATCTGGAAAATCAATTGGGGCAGATAGCACAGGCATTGAACAACCGTCAACATGGAACACTCCCTAGTGATACAGAGATAAATCCAGGTAGAGATGAGCATTGCAAGGCCGTGACTTTACGCAGTGGAAAGGATTTGCAAGAGACGGTTAAGGATAAGAAAAAGAGGGACAACACAACAGATGAAATAGAAGGAGTGGTGGAAACCGGAAAATTTCAAGATGTGACCGTAGAGCAGAAAGCACCAGAACCACCTATGATAATGCCTCCCATACCGTATCCATGGAGATTTTAGAAATCCAAGTTAGATAGCAGTTTTCAAGATTTTTGGATATTTTTAAAAAACTGCATATCAACATCCCCTTTGCAAAAGCCTTGGAACAAATATCGAGTTACGCCAAAGTTTATGAAGGAAGTTTTGTCGAAAAAGAGGAAATTGGGTGAGTTTGAGACAGTGGCGTTAACCGAAGAGTGCAGCACAATTATTTAGAATAAGTTACCGCTGAAGCTCAAGGATCCAGGTAGTTTTACTATTCCATGTGAAATTGGAAATCAGTTTTCGGGACGAGCACTATGTGATTTGGGGGCCAGTATAAACTTGATGCCACTATCCGTCTACAGTCAATTTGTGCTTCAAGCACCAAGACCTATGAATGTCAGTTTGCAGTTGGCGGATCGGTCCGTTACATATCCACGAGGTATAGTTGAAGACGTGTTAGTCAAAGTGGATAAATTCATCTTCCCCGCGGATTTCTTTATCTTGGATTGTGAAGTAGATAGAGAAATCCCAATTATTCTTGGCCGACCATTTTTAGCAACGGGGAGAACGTTGATTGACGTGCAAAAAGGTGAATTAATGATGTGAGTTGAAGATCAACAGGTCACCTTTAATGTTTTTAAGTTAATGTCTTATCCGAAAGAAAAAGGTGAATATTTGCGGGTGGATATCACGGATGAATTAGTTAATCACAAGTTCAGTGGAAATTATTCAGAGGACCCGCTAGAATCCATTTTGCTCGGGATAGACGACTACGGTATTGAAGAGGACATTGAGTATGTCAAATGGCTAGATACATCATCTTTCTTCCAAAAAAACAATCAACCATTCGACACCCTTGATAGGCCCGAAACAGAAGGTAAAAAGTGCAAACCCTCGATAGAAGAGCCACCGGTGTTGGAATTAAAACCGCTACCATCTCATTTGCATTATGCTTATTTGGGGAAAGATGCTACACTTCTATTCATTGTTTTGACAGAGTTAACTGACACGCAAAAGGAGAAACTACTATGGGTATTGCATGAGTTCAAAACAGCAATTGGGTGGACTATAGCGGATATTCAAGGAATTAGTCCATCATTCTGTATGCATAAAATCTTATTGGAAGATGGGGTAAAACTAACCATTAAGCAGTAAAGAAGGCTAAACCCCATTATGAAGGATGTGGTGAAAAAGGAGATCATAAAGTGGTTGGGTGTCAGCATTATTTATCCAATCTCAGACAGTTCATGGGTAAGTCCTGTATAGTGCGTACCAAAGAAAGGGGGTATGACAGTGGTGAAGAACGAAGCTAATGAGATCATCCCTACTAGAACCAATTATGAGGATGGGAGTATGTATGGACTACCGCAAGCTGAATAAAGCCACACGCAAGGATCACTTTCCCTTGCCGTTCATTGATCAGATGTTGGATAGGTTAGCGGGACATCAATTCTACTGTCTTTTGGATGGATATTCCGGGTACAATCAAATTGCCATAGCCCCGGAAGATCAAGAAAAAACCACATTCACATGCCCTTACGGTACGTTTTCCGTCATATGTCTTTTGGTTTATGTAATGCGCCGGCAACCTTTCAACGGTGCATGATGGCGATCTTCTCCGATATGGTAGAACAGAATTTGGAAGTATTTATGGATGACTTCTCTGAATTCAGTGATAACTTTGATTTATGCTTGAATAATCTGGTCTTAGTGTTGAAGCGCTGTGTGGAAACCAACCTAGTTCTTAACTGGGAAAAATGTCACTTCATGGTGCAAGAGGGGATTATTTTGGGGCATAAAGTTTCCGCAGCAGGGTTAGAGGTGGATAAAGCAAAGATTGAGATAATTGAGAAACTACCTCCTCCATCATCTGTAAAGGGAATTCGGAGCTTCTTGGGACACGCGGGTTTCTACAGACGTTTCATTAAATATTTTTCAAAAATTTCCAAACCCTTATGTTCCCTCTTGGAGAAAGATGTACCATTCAAGATGGATCAATCATGCATAGAGGCTTTCAAAGTTTTAAAGAAAAAATTGGTCTCAGTTTCAATCATAGTGGCGCCCGATTGGTCTTTACCGTTTGAATTGATGTGCGACGCTAGTGACTATGCAGTTGGAGCAGTATTGGGACAACGTCGTGACAAAATTTTTCACACTATCTACTACTCCAGTAAGACGTTGACCGATGCTCAGTTTAACTACACGACCACTGAAAAAGAACTACTTGTAGTTGTGTTTGCCTTCGATAAATTCAGAGCATATCTCATATGGACCAAGGTAATTGTCTACACTGACCATTCTGCGAGTAAGTATTTGATTGAGAAGAAGGATGCCAAACTGCGGTTAATACGATGGGTATTGTTGCTACAAGAATTTAATCTGGAGATCCGGGATAGAAAAGGTACCGAGAACCAGGTTGCGGATCATCTTTCTCGGCTTAAAAATGTGGAAGTGCAAAAAAATGACAATGTCATGATTAATGAGAGGTTTTCTAATGAACAGCTTCTTCGAGTAACAACGATATTGCCATGGTATGCTGACTACGTGAATTATTTTGTGGGTAAGGTGTTACCCCTGGATTTGAGTTCGCAACAACGAAAGAAGTTCCTCCACGATGTTAATTAATATTATTGGGATGAACCATTTCTGTTCAAGACATGTGCGGATCAAATGATTAGACGTTGCATGCCACATGAAGAGATGAACATCATATTAGGACATTGCCACTCATCAGATTACGGAGGTCATTACGCCAGTGATCGGACAGCGGCCAAAGTGTTGCAATCGGGATTTTTCTAGCCTTCTCTATTCAAAGATGCATACCTCTATGTGCTAAAGTGTGATAGGTGTCAACACATTGGTAATATTTCTAAGCGCAATGAAATGCCACTCAACACAATTTTGGAGGTTAAACTATTCAATGTGTGGGGAATCGACTTTATGGGACCTTTTCCATCTTCATTCAATAATCAGTACATTTTGTTGGCAGCCGATTACGTTTCAAAATGGGTAGAAGCCGCAGCTTTACCCACGAATGATGCCAATGATGTCCTCCAATTTTTAAAGAAAAACATCTTCACACGATTTGGGACGCCGAGGGCGATAATAAGTGATGAGGGAACTCATTTCTGTAATAAGCAATTCACTAAATTGCTTATAAAGTATGGGGTTCATCATAAAATTACAGCCTCGTATCATCCCCAAACCAATGGTCAAGCGGAAGTCTCGAATAGGGAGGTAAAGCGAATTCTGGAAAAGGTGGTCAATCCATCACAGAAAGATTGGGCAATGCGTCTTGACGATGCCCTATGGACATATCGAACAGCATATAAGAATCCGATCGGCATGTCACCTTACCGAATGGTCTACGGAAAGGCATGTCATCTCCCGGTTGAACTAGAACACAGTGCACATTGGGCCATTCATAAACTTAACTTTGATTTACAAACAGCGGGTGAGAAAAGGTTACTGCAATTGAATGAGATGGACGAATTCCAATTCAATGCCTATGAGAACGCAAAACTCTACAAGGAGAAAGTCAAAGCCTGGAATGATAAGAAAATTCTTGATCGGACATTTGAACCGGGCCAACAAGTCTTGTTTTTCAACTCACGATTGCGTTTATTTCCTGGGAAACTGAAATCTCGTTGGTCGGGACCTTTCAAGGTTGTATCTGTTGCACCACACGGAAACATCGAAGTCGAGGAACCGAATTCAAAGCGCACATTCAAGGTGAACGGTCAGCTACTTAAACCAGTGCACAATTAAGCAACACAAAAACGTCGGGCTGACGACTATAAACCAAGCTCTATAGGGAGGCAACCCAATGAGTTTGAATTTATTTCGTTTTATGAAATTCAATTAATTTTTTTACTTTTAATAGTTGAATTACTTACAATTTTTATTAGGATAAATTAGATTAATTTCTCCTCACATGCCCTACTTTGGTACAGCTCAACAAATTAATACAGCAATAAAATTTAGACCAGCGCCTCGGTGCTCAAATTGCTCCTGAATACAGCGCCCCAACGCTAGAGTTTCTTGAAGTCACTACACCTCAGCGCCCCGGCTCCAAAAAATGCCTAGCCTCAGCGCCCCGGCGCTAGCCACTAGCACAATGACACATCGCATCACAGCCGCCCGGTGTTTGTTTAAGTTTTATCTCTCAGCTTCCGCCATTTGGCTCGTAAATCAACCCATGAAGGTTAGCGCCGGCCGCTCCCCATAGAATAAACAAAGCACACGGCGCCCCCGTGGCTGGGGCGCGAATTAGAGTCCAACTGCAGTTAAACTATTCGGTTCCCCACTCCAGCCTTCCACCTTCTTCCCACGTATCCACTACCACATGTCTCCATGATTTAGATGGTAACTGATTTTGAAACCTTTATATAGCTTCCTAATATCAAACATAACTCCACATATCACATTGGGGTTTCCTTCTGCAAAGAACTTTTCATCTAGTATCTCCACTGCAAAGGTACGTACTGAATTACATTCAAAGTGAGGTAGAACCAAATCGTATGAATTGTGAAAATGGTAAGTAAGATTGATCTTGATTTACATTCTATTATATCTATTGTGCCGATTTCCATTCTCTTGATTTTTAAGTTCTCCTGTTGAATGAATGTGAATCACACTTGATTGTGCCACCACTTTTGATTGTGATATCCCACATATGTGGTGATTGAACGCTAGGAGTTTGAGTTGATAGAAAAGTAGTGGTGATTCATAACCAAAAATGAACTGCCCATAAGGTGTTCAATATTTTGCCTAACTCAATCTTGTTTATTCAATTCTCACAACACCATTTCCACACACCGAATTTACTTGTCGTTTTGTCATCCCAACACCATGGGTCCTCTGTCAAACATCTATATCACTATTGTGTGGGGCTATATTATTTTGATGCATACGTGGGATCATATTGCTATACATGATACACCTTTTGAGCGTCACGTGTGTTGCTTTTGCAAATTGTGAGTTTTGAATGAAACATAAGTCTACTTAGTCAAATTTGCGCTCCCATGCTACCATGTGTTTCCCCACACCCCCAACCCTTGCACATAACATGCAGTCATTTCGAAGTTTGGGGGTAGTGTTATGCATACATATATCTCTAATCGCATTACACTCAATTCTAATATATGTGAATGCAAATTCTTGCAGATTTTTTTTATATGGCTTCAAAGCGACAACGAGGAGAAGGGTCCGGATCAGCCTCGGCTCCACCAAAATATGATAGTCGAAGGTTTGTCAGCTCTGAGGCACAGGAACGCTACAATAAGATGGCCACCCGCTCTCTCGTCCCCGAACGCGGTTTAAGGCCTGATCAAGCCAAGGATGGGGACATGGCCGTCATGATTGCTGAAAGAAATTGGTTTCCACTCACCGAACAACCTGATCCAGCAGTAGTTGCCATTGTCAAAGAGTTTTACGCCAACGTGTCCGAGCACTTCCACTATGGGGTGTTTGTGAGGGGCAAAACTATTGAATTTGGCGAAGAAGACATAAATGGTTGCTACCAACTACCGTTGGAGGGACTAAATGATGAGTATGCGAGTCTAGTGAGTCAAGGACCAGATTATGAAAAAATTATTCATGAGCTTTGTCAACCGAGCACCACATGGACCATGCATGAACGGGGTAGTATGACGTTTCCTTTGTCGTACCTCAGCTTATACGAGAAGGCTTGGTATGCCTTTATATGCGCTAAACTAATGTCGTGCACACATGTGAGCCATATTACCAAGGAACGGGCGGTACTGTTATATTCCATAATTCAAGGCTTGAAAATTGATGTCGGCCACCTTATTCAGCAATCCATTCTCCGAGCGGCACGACGAGGGACCACAGGAGGTTTACCCCATCTGTCTTTAATTTGCATTTTATGTGCCAAGTTTGGGGTCAAATGGAAATCAGATGAGATGATTCAAACGCCTATGCCAGTGTTAGACCATAAGTTGATCAGTCGGTATAAGGTGTGGACAGGCGCCAATCACCCATGTGGATTGGGTTTTATAATTTCTCAAGTTGAAGCCCCATAAGCTCCACCACCTCAAGCTCTACCTAGTTATGGTCCTTCTTCCGTAGCTCACCGTGGTGTGGTTCCTGAAGTTGTCCAGTGTGAAATTGATGGGTGGATCTACAATCTAAAATCACAGAATGTCCGCCTGTATGAACGTCAAGATGTTATCTACAAGTACTTGGTTGACCAATTTACTGCTCAAAATGCCATGAACGCTCAACTGTACCTGGGCGTGAATCTTAGCCAATTCCCTACTGCTCCTGTTCTGTCTGTATTTCCCCCTTCTAATCTAGAGATGAGTGAGGATGATGATGCCCCACCCGAGGAATAAGCTCGTCAGGGAAGTCCTTTGTTTTATATTGTTTTATTTTTCGTATGAGGACATTGCTCTTGATAAGTGTGGGGTGGTTAATTTTTATTTGCATTATTAGATTGTTAATAGTTGGTGATTAATTTGGATTTTTATTGTTGGGTAAGTGTTGCATTTTAGGATTGCATGTTAATTCCAACTGTTTAATAGTTACGTATGTTTGGGGCCAATGATGAAATTAAAATTGCATGAACAAGTCTAGTACGGATTGTTAAGTTAGTGATGTGATGTTCTTGACATAATTTAAATCTTTATCTGTTTGACACTGTTATTATCAGGATAGCACTTGCAAAATGACCATATTAGCTAAGAAAGTTTAAATGGTTAGCTAATAGAGTTCTAAAGGATGAATGCTAGTGAAATGAAGGAACAATTTGAATAGCTAGTGAAGACTGAATTTAGACATAAACTCAAGTTTGGAGAAAAAATATTTGGAGTATATAAGCTTTTATGTCAAAAAAATGGAATAAATAAACACTGTGGCATGCTTGTCTAGTTTTGTGGCCTTTGTTACTTGAGTAAGTATGCCCGAGGGGATTGTCTCTACACCTAGCGCCCTAAGATCTTAATGGCTTGGGAGTCGTTGGTCGAAAGCTCGTTAAGGTACCATTGAAAAGCCTAAGGGAATAGGACAATGCACAGTCATGAGAAAAAGAAAAAAAAGAAGTCCTCGTTAATAAAAAAAGAGATAATAAAGCATAAGTATTCCATTTTGACCCTTGAATTTTGGTAATTGTTTGATTTTAGCCTAATCAAGTTTATTTGAGGAGTTCTCGAGTTTACACTGTATGACGCCTTCTAAGAAATCTATTATCTTTCATATTTTGCATTTCAATGGTTAGCATGGTTGTTGAACACACACACACATGATATCAATTATAACAGATTTAGATTTATTGATTGTTGGGATATTATTGATCTGCCTTAATATGATGTATTAACATGTTTTTGTGTTTTTTCTGAGGCCTAATGGACATACAGTGTGCTATTTAATTGCTGGAATTACGAACGTATAGATAGTTGTAGGTGCATTTGCATGGTTGTTTAGTTGTTTTTGTGTCTTATGTTTTGTTGTTTGAGGACACGCAACGATTTAAGTTTGGGGATATTTGATGATTGGGTAATATACCCATGAATCGGATATACTTGGGCTTAAATTATTATATTCTCAAGTCATTTTAGAAGCATTTTTACTGTGTATAGTGGTTATTTTGCATATTCGGGAGCTGCAGGGGCAATTTGGGGAGTTTTAGGTGTTGAATGGCAATTTTGCAATTAGTTTGAAGTCCAGCACCGGGGCACTGGGAAATGTACTACATGTAGCGCCGGGGCACTGAAGCCTGAAAAACATTGACCAGAGACGCGCGTGTTGACCAAGTGTTTGACTTGCATATTAAGTGCTACATTGTTATGTTGATAAAGTTGATTTGAGAGAGGATTGTGGTTGGACAAGAGGAGTATATAAAGGCTATTTTGATTGAATTAGAGGCAGATCTACCAGAATTGAAGACTAAGTAAGGAATTACTTGAAGATTGAAGGATTGGCTCTAGAGTTTTCTTCTCCTATATTTTTCAATTGGTGTAATTCTTTAAGGATGATTTTGAATGGATTGTTGGTTTTAATTTCTGTCATGCATGAACTAATTTCTTTATTTAAGATTTCAATTGAACCTTTTATGTCTATAAATTAGTTAATCAATTTATTCCAATTATTTGTGTCAAAGTGAATTGTTTATCTTGCCTTATGCTCATTGACTAATTATTTGATCAGGAATTACCTTGTTACTCTAGAAGGAATTGAAAAAGGAGATCTAGGGTTAGAACTGGGCATGATAACATGTGTCTTAATTCATTGCATGACGAATAATTAGGTTCGTGAATTGAATGGAAATATCTGTTCACCACATGTAACACATAAGGAATTGGAATTGAAGGAGTTTAATTCAATTATTTTGCATAGGAATATAGCAAGATTAATCTTGATTAAATAAAAGTCAATTGATCACTTGGAAAAGGACTTTTGGCATTTGAGAATTCCTATTAACAATTCAGTAGGCATAATAATTGGGATAACTGGATAATTGATTTATAGTTCATAATTGGGGATATTGAAATCTTAATCTTTATTTATCTGAATTCACTCGTTAAAATCTTAGTTTTATTTAATTTGATTTATTTTAGGTTAATCTATTTTATTTGCTTAATTTAGTTTTATTATTTAGAAAAATCACACTTTATGGTTGTTTAAATAAAATTGGATTGATATAGTGCTAGTAGTTGGAATTTATTGATTAGAATTATCTGTGGGATCGACACTCTATCTTATCACTTTATTACTAGTTGACTGTGTACACTTGCACAAATTCATTGATTGTGAAATCAACAAATAAGTTACTATTCACAATTTACTATTCACGGGGTACTATTCATGACAAAATTGGTTTCTTTTTCTGACCAAATTATCGTTGATTTATGAATCTTACTCTTGAAATTAAATCCATGTTTTGATCATATTATTTTTATTATCGTATATAACATTTTTATAATCTTTGTGAAGAAATTTCCCTTTGACTTGAGTGTAAAGATGGGTAGATTATTGGTATGATCGTGACTATGGGTTCTCTTTGGCAAGTAGTGCAAAGTTGAATCATTGACTGGTATATATGATCATGACAATTAAATTTACAATTGAATATTTTTAGCTTAAGTACAAAGCTGAATTGATCAACATGGTTATAATTATGGTTTATATAAATTCTGAAATGATTATGTATTTCTTTGAGATATTAATATCTTTGGCTTGTAGTGCAAAGATGAATTATTGATGAATATATTTGGCCCATAGTGCAAAGATGACATGTTGTTGAATATCTTTGGCCTGTAGTGCAAAGATGACCTGTTGTTGAATATCTTTGGGTTGTAGTGCAAAGATAACCTGTTAATGAATATCTTTGGCCCGTAGTGAAAAGATGAATTTATTGGTATGATTATGAACAGGAACTATGATTTGGTATAACCATGATCTTTGATGTTTCAAGTAAAGACATGTGATGAAAATTATCTTCGTCCTGGATGAAAAGGGGAATTTAGAACTACAATTATGATTATGAGTTATTCACATGATTGTGGATAGAAAATGTTGATTGATGTTACAGGGATAAAACATTGTTGGTGGACTTTTAACATGGAGAAGATAATAGACTTTATGGTCTATTTGACTCTTCTAATGAATTGTCTGTTCCGCTGCAACTATGGTTGAAAAGTTTTATCATCTACCATATGTTCTGAATCTCTGATTTATTACTGACGAAAGCTATTGATAATTTAATTATCTTTAGTTATGATATTCTTTACTGGACTATTCGTGCTCACCCTTTTGCTTCACAATTCCTTTCAGGTAATAAGAGTGTAGCTGGGTCGAGCGGGGATAACAGGGGAATAGTGTGATGGTCCGAGACTGTCAAACTTTCTCAACACATTATAAAACGGCATGACATACAATATATAATTGTATTGAGGGCCTAAGATATGAGTGTCGTATATTATACGTCACTTAATAATTGATTTTTGTGAAGCCCCCAAAATAGGTATACATCACCCATTTTAGGTCGTCAATAACATGGTACAGAAACAACTACAACTTTATTAATACATCATAAAAACTATGAGTTTAAATACAAATATTGTCTTCTAGACAATATCCATACCCAAATAAATCATCGTCACAATTATTGATACATTATTTTACAAAAATGGTGAGGACTAATAAACAACTTCTAGAATCATCATTCCATATCCCGATTAGTACTCGCTACATTCTCGCCTCCTGAGAAGAAAAATAGAACAAAAAGGAAAAGGGTGAGCTCAACTAACCCAGTAAAGAATATTATGACTAAGATAATATAGAACAAATTATCGTTAGTCTTCAACAGGGAAAAAAATCTGATAAAATACAATAGACAACAAGTTTCAGATCAATATTCGCAGCGAAAATAATAATTCATAGAAGAGTTACGTAGATAATGAAATCTACTATTATCTATGAATTTAAAAGTCCATCGTCAATATTTTATCCCTGTAACATCAATCAATATTCATCTTGAATCAAATTTTCATCTTTTGCACTATACAGCCAAAGATATTCATCATCTGGTCATGTTCATCTCAACACTGCTCATCTTTGCACTACTGGGCCAAAGATATTCATTATAAAATCATTTATCTTTGCACTACAGGCCAAAGATATTCAATAATATCATCATTTAGGACTGAGGATGATGAAAAATATTTTAAAGGAAACGAATCCATTGAAACAAAAGAATAAATATCATGGATTCGTATTTCAGCTATTTCATGTCCAAAAATACCTCATAAATAATCATAGTGAAGTAAAATTTAAGAATGATCAAAACATGGATACAATCAAAGCTAGTATCCATAATAGATATTTTGGACGAAAAGGAAAATTTTCATTTTTCGATGAATAAGGTCGATTCGTGAATAAGTGTCAGTATCGTGAATAAGTGTCGATATCGTGAATAGTAACCCTAACACAAAAAGTTCCAAATTTGATTAAAAGTTCAAACCAATATTTAAGATAATGATATTGAAAAAATAATATCATTTAAAAGAAAATAACATCCCTTACCTCGAAAAGATAAGACTTCTAATAAAACACAGGGATATAAATTATGACTTGAACTTGCACGTATAGCAACACTCAAAGTATTAAAATATTCACAAGAATACGCTCAATATATCGAGAGAGAAAGAGAGAGAAGATTTCAGTTTCTCGAGTGATTATTCTAACCTAAGCACCCTATTTATAGGAAAATGCATAGAACACCAAAGCAAAAAATTTAATATAATATTATTATATTTACAAAATTGTCAAGCCCACCTCATGAATCTGAATTCAGCCACCTTGCACAAGTTTAATGCAGCCCACCAAGCGAAAAAAATGTTTTTGTAATTAAAAATAATTAAAACTTTCAAAAATCAATTATTTCGGAACTACGGATCTTCAATAATTCATAATAAATAGCTCTTTTATCAGAAAAATTCGAACTACATGTCCTTTTCATAGTAAATTTCATTCTCTACAACTTTACAGAAGAAAGTTTTTCCAAATTCCAAAATGTAAATTGACCAAATCAACAAACAGACGATTTTATTGTGCTATAATCAAATTTCTATTAAGAATTGGGTTCACCGACACACAAAACATGTGTTAATCATTTAATGCCACAAAATACTCTTCCTCCTCATATACTCATATATCCCACATTCATTGTAAAAATATCACCATTAATATATTATTAAAATAATATATTTAAATGAATTATTTTATCGTAAAAAGATAAAATATTAATTTTCAACAATTGTCACATTAAAAAATTTCTCCATCTATATCCGCATAAAATCAATATTTTCCTCATCATATAAATTAATAATTAATTATTCACAAATAATATTATGTAATCACATTATCGACAACCGTGCAGCGGTTCCTCAGAAAGAGGGGCTTTCCAATAAGGATCTCTCCTTACGGTGCACAATTAGATGATCAAACCTCTCTCTTAGATGTAACTTTCTAGACATTGCCAATAATGTTATCTAATAATATTATTCAGATAATATGAATTATTGTCTCGATAATAGAAAATATCTTGTGCAATGACAATTATTAAAACAACAAGAATATAAAATATCAACGCAAAGAATTATTGAATCAATAAAATAAAATATTGAATAGTAATTATCGTAACAATTATCGAGTAGTGCCTTCTAACGTAAGAATCAATAATTGGTGTAATATCGTGTGCATCGTGTTTTAACCCACCGGGTATTCTAACAAGATAATTCAGAATAACTACGCCGTTATTTATAACCAACTTATTCTTGTCGTTTTCTTCATCCAATCGCTTTTCGTTATGGGGCCACACAAGGCTGCACCGTCGTACGAATATTCCCCGACAGTAAAAATATTTCACGACCAAATGAATATTCCCCGTCAACAATGAATATTTTAAAACCACTTGCTTGTTTGAAATAATTGCGCATTTTACCCATAACTTACCACATTAATCAAATCAACCATTACTATTTCAAGATAATAAATAGAGGAAATTTAATTTCATTAAATAATAAGTTGGGGTCTTACAACCTCCCCTCCTTATGAAATTTCGTCCTCAAAATTGACGACGACGTATTCGGTGTTTCAAAAGGTGAGGATACCTCGCTTTCCTTTTCGTTTCCAACTCCCAGGTCATTTCCTCTATATCATGGTTCCTCCACAAAACTTTAACTTGTGGTATGACCTTTGTGCATAGGACATGCTCCTTCCTATCCAAGATCTTGACAGGTACCTCTTCGTACGTTAAGTCTTTGGCTATCTCGTCTGGTTCTAACTCAATAACGTGGTTCGGGTCTTTCACATATTTACGAAGTTCAGATATGTTAAACACATTATGAACACGAGACATACTCGGAGGTAACGCGAGTCTATAGGCTACATTACCTACTCGGTCAAGAATTTGAAATGGACCAATAAATCGTGGATTGAGCTTTCCTCTCTTCCCGAATCTTGTAACTCCCTTCCATGGGCCAACACGCAACAATACATGATTCCCAATACTAAATTCCACATTTTTTCGATGAAGATCCGCATAACTCTTTTGTCGATCTTGTGCCGTTTGTATACGTTATCGAATCATTTGGATCTTTTCCGTAGTCATACGTACCAACTCGGGTCCCAACAATGTTGCTTCACCCACCTCGTCCCAACATACTGGAGAGCGACACTTTCATCCATACAATGCTTCAAATGGGGCCACACCAATGCTTGTCTGATAACTGTTGTTATAGGAGAATTCCACCAATGGTAAATACTTATCCCAACTCCCTTTGAAGTCTAGGACACAGAGTCTTAATAAATCTTCAAGAGTTTGAATAGTCTTCTCTGATTGTCCGTCCGTTTGAGAATGGTATGTCGAACGAAATCGTAAATCCGTGCCCATAGCTTTTTGCAAGCTAACCTAAAATCTTGAAGTAAATCTTGGGTCACGATCCGAAACTATAGATACTGGCATGCCATGCAATCTCACAATCTCATTTACATACATATGAGCAACACATTCAAGGGAATAAGTCTATCGTATCGGTAAGAAATGAGCAGATTTGGTTAATCTATCAACAATAACCCAAATAGCATCGATGCCTTGAGAAACCGTAGGAAGACCCGTAACAAAATCCATGGTAATGTGTTCCAACTTCCATTTCAGAATCTCAAGTGGTTGTAATGGACCCTTAGGTACTTGATGCTCCTCCTTTACACGTTGACAAGTTAAACACGTCGAGATAAACTTTGCAATCTCTCTCTTCATATTGTTCCACCAAAATGTATGTCGAAGATCACGATACATTTTGGTACTTCCAGGATGGAACGCAAATGGTGTATTGTGTGCCTCCATCATAATATTGTACTTCAAATCAGAGTCGTTAGGAACACAAAGTCTGGAGTGGACTCAAATTATTTCTTCTTCATCGATTCTCGCTTCCGGAATAGCACCTTCTTGTACTTTCTTCTTCATACACATCAGCTCCGGGTCGGTGGCTTGAGCAACCTTAACTTTTTCTATTAAAATTGGCTCTATGCATATACTTGACATCATCGCACTCGTTCCTGCATATGATCTTCTACTCAACGCGTCAGCTACCACGTTCGCTTTTCCAGGATGGAATTGAATAGTGTGGTCGTAATCTTTCAACAACTCGAGCCAACGTCGTTGCCGCATGTTGAGTTCCTTTTGAGTGAAGAAATATTTGAGGCTTTTATGGTCTGAATATATCTCCACTTTCTCCCTATATAGATAGTGCTTCCAGATCTTTAGTGCGAAGACGACTGCTGCCAACTCTAGATCATGAGTAGGATAATTCCTCTCATATTCTTTAAGTTGTCGCGAGGCATAGGCTATGACTTTCCCACGTTGCATGAGAACACATCCTAACCCTTTGCCCAAGCATCGTCAGAGATAACAAATCCATCCGAACCAGATGGTATTGTTAGAATAGGTGCCGAAATAAGTCTCCTCTTAAGTTCTTGGAAACTCTTCTCGCATTCCTCGCTCCAAACGAATTTTGTATCCTTCCGAGTTAGCTGAGTTAATGGAGTAGCGATTCGAGAAAACCCTTCCACGAATCTCCGATAATAACCACCAGCCCGTAAAGCTACGACTTTTGGCCACCGACTTCTTTATTGTCCTAACTTTGTATTGCTTCAATCTTCGCCGGGTCGACAGATACTCCATGTTTAAACACCACATGCCCAAGGAATGCTACTTCCTCAAGCCAGAACTCGCATTTCTTCAACTTGGCATATAGCTTGTTTTCACGAAGCCTTTGGAGTACCAGCTTCAAATGTGCTCATGATCATCACGGCTTTTGGAATATATGAGAATGTCATCAATAAAGACAACAATGAATCGATCTAAATAGTCCTTAAATACTCGGTTCATCATATCCATGAAAGCCGAAGGAGCATTAGTCAATCCAAAAGACATAACTAAGAATTCATAATGCCCGTACCGAGTTCTAAAGGCAATCTTTGGAATATCCTCAGTTCTAATCTTCAGCTGATGATATCCAGAACGAAGATTGATCTTTGAAAAGAATTGTGCTCCTTGCAACTAGTCAAACAGGTCATCAATACGAGGTAGTGGATACCTATTCTTGATGGTGACATGGTTCAATTCCCGATAGTCAATACAAAGTCACATACTCCCGTCTTTCTTCTTTACAAATAAACACAGGAGCACCCCAAGGAGATGTACTAGGACGAATGAAACCGATGTCCAACAACTCCTTTAGTTGGACCTTTAACTCCTGAAGTTCAATAGGAGCCATTCAATATGGGGTTTTAGAAATGGGCTTTGTACCAGTTCAAGATCAATAAAGAATTCAACTTCACGCTCGGGGTAGACCGGAAGTTCTTCAGAAATATGTCAGAAAATCAATAACAACAGAATATTCTTCAAATCGACGTGTCTTTATTCAAATCCATAACATGGGCTATGAAAGCTTGACATCCGCTTTTTCAATAAACGAATAGCTTTATGACTTGATATGACAAATGATTGATTTTAGTGGCTTAGTTGCTTAAATTGCATACAATAGGTTGGTTAGAATATGAAAACTAACAACCTTTTAAAAACAATCAATTTTGGCATAATGAGTAGTTAACCAATCAATCCCTAAAATCACATCAAAATCAAGTATCTTTAAAGAGATAAGGTCAATGTGTAAGGTGATGGTGCCAACTTGAATCAAACAAGATTTATAAATGTTGGATGTGATGAAAGTTTCTCCTAATCTGAGTCTCCACAGATAAATTAAAGTCTAATTTCTCCTGAGTCAAGTTTAAATGTTGAGTACAAGCAGGAGAGATAAATGAATGGGTAGCACCCAGATCAAGTAAGGTATAAACTTCGCAAGAATTAATGATTAGCTTACCCGTGATCACCTCGTTTGGGTTCCTCGCATTTTAACCCGCCACGACAAACGCTTCTTCCAGAACCGTTGACTTTGACTTTTTTCGGGACAAATTTTTGAGTCAAATCCCCCCCGGACTTGGTTTCGCTTATCGCATAATCTTGAGCGATATGTCTTTCCTTTCCACAATTATAACATACCTTGAACTGTTGTGAGCAGTTTGGACTGATATGTCCTTCTTTCTCGCACTTATAGTATATGACCGGTGGTCATTCTCCTCCCTTGGAACCAGTTGCTGCTGGTGTTGACGTCTTCACATGGTCATTGTTAAATCTTCTCTTTTTAAAATCTCCTCCCGACTCGCTTCTTCTATTCTCATGGCCATGACTACCATCAGAGTGGTTACCATTTTTGTCCGTCTTATTCTTTCTCCGCTTGTTATCATTATTCTATTAACTGCTATCTCCGGTATGATCCTGGTTATGGTCCCTCGGTTGAACGTACTCGTTATCTCGCTCTAATAATTGAGCCCTGTTGACAACATCTGAATAGAGAGAAAATTTATGAGAAATGAGATACTGACGTATGTCGGGTTTCAAACCTCTCAAAAACATCCGCATCACGCTCCTCATTCTCCACCAAATGAGGTGCAAACCGACAACTCGCAAACTTTTTCCTCAGATCGGGACACCGCCATGTTATTTTGTTCTAGTCTAATAAACTCCACTTCCTTCATACGACATTAATACTTTCAGAAAGTACTTGTCATTGAACAGCTTTCAAACGTCTCCCAAGACATGCCGAGTATGTTGGATGGGTACGCTTCACGATTCCCACCAAGAATCCGCCTCATTACGGAACATAAAAGTAGCGAATGGAACCTTCGTTTTTCCGCCGCATCCCAAGACATCGAATATCTTGGTAATTTGTTTGACCCACGTCTCCGCTTTAATCGGATCCCGCTTTCCTGCACTCGTGGTCCCAACTCTTTGAACTGTTTGGACGTGACAAATCGTGTGTTATTATCATTTCCACCGTATTTTGTGCACGAAGGTCTCCTCGTCTCGATTTTTGCATGAATCGCAAAAACTTCTAAACATCATGTCGTTCATCATCCGCTTTCGATATGGCGTTGTTCACGGGAGAGGAACATTGCCAAACTTGTCAGACGTTTCTCCTCATTGGTGAGTACACAGCGTCTCCATGGTCTCATTTACTCCACTGTTAAAATTCTCAGTCGACATTCTAAAATACTGCCATAAAACAAGGGTTAATTAAGGAAATCAACATATCACATAATATCCCTATATATTGACCAACTAATAAATAAGCTTAGGTAGGACACACTAGCGAAGGATTTACTCGTCTCTCCCCTCCTAGTTTTATTCCCCGATCTCCGCTAGAGATCATATCCCTAAGCTCTGATACCAACTGTGACGCCCCCAAAATAGGTATACATCACTCATTTTAGGTCGTCAATAACATGGTATAGAAACAACTACAACTTTATTAATACATCATAAAAACTGTAAGTTTAAATACAAATATTGTCTTCTAGACAATATCCATACCCAAATAAATCCTCATCAAAATTATTGATACATTATTTTACATAAATGGTGAGGACTATTAAACAACTTCTAGAATCATCATTCCATACCCCGACTAGTACTCGCTACATTCTCGCCTCCTGAGAAGAAAAATAGAACAAAAAGGAAAAGGGTGAGCTCAACTAGCCCAGTAAAGAATATTATGACTAAGATAATATAGAACAAATTATCGTTAGTCTTCAACAGGGAAAAAAATCGATAAAATACAATGTACAACAAGTTTCAGATCAATATTCAGAAATGAAATAATAATTCATAGAAGAGTTACGTAGATAATGAAATCTACTATTATCTATGAATTTAAAAGTCCATCATCAATATTTTATCCTCAGAACATCAATCAATATTCATCTTGAATCAAATTTTCATCTTTGCACTATGTGCCAAAGATATTCATCACCTACCATGTTCATCTCAACACATGTTCATCTTTGCACTACGCCCAAGAGTTCATTATAAAATCATTTATCTTTGCACTAAAGCCAAAGATATTCAATAATATCATCATTTAGGACCGAGGATGATGAAAAATATTTTAAAGGAAACGAATCCATTGAAACAAAAGAATAAATATCAAGGATTCGCATTTCAGCTATTTCATGTCCAAAAATACCTCATAAATAATCATAGTGAAGTAAAATTCAAGAATGATCAAAACATGGATACAATCAAAGCTAGTATCCATAATAGATATTTTGGACTTAAAAGGAAAATTTTCATTTTTGATGAATAAGGTCAGATTCGTGAATAGTGTCAGATACGTGAATAAAGGTCAGACACGTGAATAGTAACCCCGACACAAAAAGTTCCAAATTTGATTAAAAGTTCAAACCAATATTTTGGCATAATGATATTGAAGAAAATAATATCATTTAAAAAAAAATAACATCCCTTACCTCAAAAAAGATAAGACTTTAGTTGAAACAGGATATAAAGCTATGACTTGAACTTGCACCAGATATAGTAACACTCAAAGTATTAAAATACTCACAAGAATACGCCAATATATCGAGAGAGAGAGAGAGAAGATTTCAGTTTCGTGTGTGATTATTCTAACCTAAGCACTCTATTTATAGGAAAATGCTTTTTAACACCAAAGCGTAAAATTTAATATAATATTATTATATTTACAAAATTGTCAAGCCCACCTCTTGAATCTGAATTCACCACCTTGCACATGTTTAATGCAGCCCACCAGCAAAAAAACGTTTTTTGTAATTAAAATAATTAAAACTTTCAAAAAATCAATTATTTTAACTACTAACTTCAATAATTCTTAATAAATAGCTCTTTTATCAGAAAAATTCGAACCATGTGTTCTTTTCATAGGAAATTTCATTCTCTACAACTTGGCAGAAGAAAGTTTTTCCAAATTCCAAACAGAAATTGACCGAAATCCACAAACGGACGATTTTACAGGCTATAATCAAATTTTGGTCAAGAATTGGGGTCTACCGACACACAAAACATGTGTTAATCATTTAATGCCACAAAAATACTCTTCCTTCTCATATACTCATATATCCCACATTCATTGTAAAAATATCACCATTAATATATTATTAAAATAATATATTTAAATGAATTATTTTATCAGAAAAAGATAAAATATTAATTTTCAACAATTGTCACATTAAAAAAATTTCTCCATCTATATCCGCATAAAATCAATATTTTCCTCATCATATAAATCAATAATTAATTATTCATAAATAATATTACGTAATCACATTTATCGACAAACTGCATAGCTTCCAGAAAGAGGGGCTTTCCAATAAGGATCTCCTTACTCATCTTTGGTGCGCAATTAGATGACCAAACCTCTCCTTAGATGTAACTTTCTAGACATCGCCAATAATGTTATCTAATAATATTATTCAGATAATATGAATTATTGTCTCGATATAATAAAAACATGTGCAATGACAATTATTAAAACAACAAGAATATAAAATATCAACGCAACAATTATTGAATCAATAAATAAAAATCTTTGAATAAGAATTCTTCATCGTAACAATTATCGAAAGTAGTGCCTTCTTCACGTAAGAATCAATAATGGTGTAATACCGTGTGCTATCGTGTTTTAACCACCGGTATTCCAACAAGAGATAATCTCAGAATAACTACGCCGTTATTTATAATCAACTTATTCTTGTCTTTTTTTCATCCAATCGCTTTCGTTATGGGCCCACATAAGGTCGCACCGGCTGCATTTAATATTCCCCGACAAAGAAAAATATATTCCACGACCAAACTAATATTCCCCGTCAACAATGAATATTTTAAAACCATTTGCTTGTTTGAAATAATTGCGCATTTTACCCATAACTTACCACATTAATCAAATCAACCCTTACTATTTCAAGATAATAAATAGAAGAAATTTAATTTTATTAAATAATAAGTTGGAGTCTTACAATTTTGGTGAACAACAATAGGGTGAGGTGAACCCAACTTTGGAAGGGTGTTTTGCCACTATTATACAAGATGTCTAATGACATACGACCTCGTGTTATCATAAGACAAGGTTGTGCACATTCACTTGCTGAGTATATCTACGAGCACTACCTATATAATCTTGGAGTTTGGTTGAAATATAATTCTCAATTGCAGACAGTGGAGATAGTTATATGTCAAGAGAAGACTCACCATTAGAAAGAATATGATAGTAATTGTGAGACCCCAGATTTTATCAATAAAGATTTAAATTTTGTCAAAATAATTTTTAATATTATGGTGTGAATTTGAGATAATATTATAGTTGTGGGTAGTATTTATAAATTTTGCAAAGTATGCAAGTGGTTATATTATATTCGATTGGTGGGGAATATTCGGTTTTAGGGGGAATATTCGATAACTACTCAATCATTGGTGGACCCTAATAATGTAATTTCATTTCGGATTGAGAAAACGACAAAAATATTTTATTGAAATAACGGCGGAAGTTTTACCGTGGTTACCGTTGAACTACTCTTGTAGTAAAAGTACAAGAATAAGTGTGGTTGCATAGTAGCACTACGGTATTGATTATTGATGCTTATGTGAGAAGTCACTCGGTTTGATTCCATTATTGATTAATAATATGAATTATTATAGTGATAATGACGCTTTTGTTTTATTCAGTATTATTAACGTAATAAAAGCGAAACATCTTTTTATATAAAATAGAATACTTTATTAAAGTTATTCTATAAATAGAATATATTATATTTTATTATGCATAGTGTTGCATAGTGTTTTGCATAGTGTTTTTGCATAGTGTTTGCATAGTAAAATGTTTTTATATAAATAGAATATATTATATTTTATTTAAAAGATTTTTCTTTAAATATGGACCGCCGATTAAAGTAAATCAATCTGGACCGTTCATGGATTAATTACTATGCATTCCATTTTCCTATAAATAGAAGCTCATTCCTTCATTATTTGCTATTTAATTCATTGAAACTCTGAGAGAGAGAAATTATAGAGAGAAGTTTATAGAGAGAAAATTATAGAAAGAAGAAGAGTATCTCGCTACTTCACTACTTCTATATTAGGGTTTTTTTACTGTAGAAGGGTGTTATTCTTTCTTCTCGAAGAGAACTTCGTTATTCCATTCATTATTATTTTGTTGAATAACTCCGTAAAAGTGATATACCCTATACATAACCTCAGATATGCGCGGCATATCCTATACTTGGTGAAATCCTTATGTTATTCCATTCTTATTTATTCTCATTGGAATAACTCAGATACGCCGGGTTTACCCTATACTTGGTGACATTCTTCTATTATTCTCATTGAACATCCTGCTGCGTGTGTTTTACAGGACCGGGTTCCGCTTTTTATTATTCCGTTGGAACATCCCGTCGTGTGTTTTACACCGGATTCTGGTTAAAATTTTATCATTCTGTTTGAATATCCTATCGCGTGTGTTTTACACCGGATCCGGTTCCATTTTTATTATTCTCGTTGGAACATCCCGCTTGTGTGAATTTCACGACTTCGGTTCCATTATTATTATTCTCATTGGAATAACCCGCTCATGCAAGCACCGCATGCATGGTGATTTCTTTTGTTATTCCATTCTTTATTATACCCAATTGGTTAAAACTTGGACTTCTATACTCCATGAAATTAGTAGAATATCCTTGATATTCAATGCGTTTCATCCAAAGATCTTTTCATGGAAATATTCTTCCGATCATTCTTGAATTTTACTCTACTAAAACAAAGATCATGTTGACAATTTGGACGTTAATAATTCATGGATTAAATAATTCTTGAACTTGTTTTATTGAATTATTATGTCATTGTCATCATCCTCATGTTATATTATGTTATCTTCGCTTACTTACGCATAGATGAACTTAGTATGATTATGACCAGGATCATTCTAAGATAATCATGACTTGATATAAATGATGTGACAAAAGTCCTCAAAGGGTCTGTAATGCGTTGATGGATAGTTTTTGGTATGATTATGACTGGGGTGATTCTAAGATAGTCATGACCATTGATAATTTGATGAAAATCCTTGACCGTAGTATGTGGATGATTAGATGTGGTGGTTTATTTATTGTCGAGTCTCAAATGATAAAAATTGATGAAAACCTTTAAAACCTAAAAGATAGTAGTAGGATTTTATTCTCTACTTGACTCTTTTTAATTGATTGCTTATTCCACCGCAGCTTAAACCGGTTGTCTATTGTATTTTATCGCTTTAACATTGTTGAA
Source organism: Panax quinquefolius (assembly GCA_020205615.1). NCBI lineage: Eukaryota > Viridiplantae > Streptophyta > Magnoliopsida > Apiales > Araliaceae > Panax > Panax quinquefolius. Next base: position 72,012,067 of record CM035168.1, read on the forward strand.
GGCTAATGATAATTTATTCGCATTATCTTAGTCATAATATTTCTTATCGGGCTAGTTGAGCTCACCTTTTCTTTCACCGTTCTCTTCGTGAAATGAGAACATAGTGGGACGAGTCTGGGGAACGTAAGTAATGGTCCAGAGGATAAGATTAGTAGTCCTCACTATTCTCGTGAAATAGTGTGATAATAGTAGTAATGAGGACTCCTTTTGAGTTTGTATAATATCTAGTAGACAATATTTGTATTCAAACTCACGTATTTATTTCAGATTGTATACCTACGCTTATATTAGTAAGTCGATTTGAATTTATGTACCATGTAAGTGGCGACCCAAGATGGGTGACGATACCTAATTTGGGGGGGCCACGGTTGGTATCGAGCTTAGGATATGATCCCCGGCCGAGATGTGAGATAAGAACTAGGAGGGAGAGACGGGAATTCTTCGCTAGTATGACCTACCTAAATTTATTTGGTATTTAATTGGCCTCTCACGAGTATAGGATAATATGTGATATGTTAATTAACCCTTGTTTTGTGATGTTGTTTGAGAATGACATCCGAAAAATGCCGAGATAAGCAATGAAGCACATGAGAGTGTTGATTCAAATTTCAAACAAAAGGTAACCACCAACAACACGATAATAATCATATTGGTGGCAACGGCTATCGTAACAATGATAACCATTGTAGGGAAATTATCATGTTAAGAATGGTAACCACTTCGATGGTAATCATGGCAAAGATAATAGAAGTGGAAATTGCAAGAAGAGAAGGTCATTTAGCTCAATTTTGTTGTGCACCAAAGTCAAGTCTAGTCAAGGTGTGGCACCAAAGGTGGATATGTACAAAACAAAGTCGTTGGTTTTAGGAAGTGCATTTTTCATGACTTCTCAAAAAGCGAGTAAACCGATCGAAATTAGCATGGGTTAGTTAATTATAAATCATGTAAGTCTATACCTTATAAGATACCGGTTCTACCCATTATTTTATCTCTCTTGCTTATGCGCTCAACGCTTAAATTTGACTCAGGAGAAGTTAGACTTTGACTTATTGGTTGAAACTTTAGTAGAGAGCCTTCGTTATCGCTTACTATTTTTAAATCTTGTTTGATTCAAATAAACACTTTCACGCTAATTCGTCGATCTTATCTTTTGAAAATACTTGCCTTTAATGTGATTTTAGGAATCAATTGGTTAACTACTCATCATGTTTTCAGAAGGTTGTTAGCTTTTATATTCATAACCAACCCGTTATACTTAATTCAAAGTAACCAAATCCTAAAGTTAATCACCGTTATATCAAGCCATAAGTAAAGAGCCCGATCCTTTCGTTGTTGACTTCCTTGTGTGGAAGCAATCAAGCGCATTTTTCAGAGGCGATGTCATGACCGAAGATGGCAAGTTTATAGGTATCATTGTGAGGTGCTATCTAGGTTAAGGGATAGAAGTCACATTCAGTATCAATGTGACGTACTATCCAAGTCTTGGATGAGAGTAACAGATTTTGAATGATATTTCTATCATTAATAAATTTCTTGATGTATTCTTGAAGATTTCTAGCCTACCCTAGAGCGTGAAATCGAATTTTGTATTGACCCCAAAGATAAAAACCCATTTCTTAAACCTCAAATATTTCTTCAACTAAAAGGATCATTTACGTGGGTTATGATGAAAGTCATAATAAAAGTATAAAACTAATAAAAATCATGGGTATATGAAGTATTAGTAAGTTTTATGATGAGTTATGTTGGTTAGTATGTAAAAACATGAAAGTTTCTTAGAAATCACAAAGAGTTGAAAATCGATTTTAGTGAAAAACGAACATGAAATTCAATTGACCATATCTCCTATTATATTTTGAATTTTTGAATGTGGTCAAGTCCTAGAGTTAGATCTATGAGTTACCTAACTAATCCAAGTGGAATTACTGGAAAAGGTGTTGTAGATTTTGTGTGGACTGATTTTAGCAAAGGAGTGCAAAGCTGCAAAAACCGAAAAAGCTTCTGCCATGATTTTAGAGAGGCTGTTTCGGCCACTTAAATTATGAGAAAAATTCTGGCCTTTTGGGACATGAAAGTATATGGTATAAAGTATCTCCTGTCCAAAAATGAGCTCATTCTGACTTAAAATGAGCAAGTTATGACTATTTCAATATTTAGGTTTTTCCGAATTAAAAACGCTTATAACCTGAGTTCTATAACTCGATGACCATGAAATTTAAACTGGAAGCTCACGTTAATATGTGTAAGGTCCTGTCAAGATTTGGGAATTTTGGAGTTAACCTTGAGGTAGCTAATTTCTTAAGGAATTAATTAGAAATTGATTTTTGAAAAATAGTAAATGAATTTTAAAAATTCCGAGAAAAATATATTTTCATTATGGGACTATATTATGCTAAATCCCAGAAAAGAAATATTTTTGGGACTAATTTGGTATTTTTCATGAAAATAGTTTAGTTACTTAACATATGAGTTAAATATGTTATATGAAGTAACAAAGTTGAAAATAGGATTTTATGGCTAGAGAATCTATATATAGAATATATGCATATTTTTGATGAGGATTTGATAATTGGTGATGATATTTTATGAGTATGGCATTTTTGAATGATTAAATGCATTATATGGTAAAAGCGTAAACAATTGAGATAAATTGTTTATAAATTTAAGAAGTGATTAAAATATTGTTATAATATTAATGATATTAGATTATGAGATTATTAAGTGATTGATAACATGGGGATATTCTTGAACTCGGATAAATTATATTATAAATGTTTAATATTTATTCTTTATCTCATTTGATTGATTCTTTATATCATTATCCTCATGCTTATATTATGTTGAAAGTCATCCGTGGCTTAAATGCATAGATGGACTTGGTATGATTATGACTCAGGATCATTCGCATATAATCATAACATCAGTAATTGAAAACACAATTATCTTTAGTCAGTAGTGCATGGATAATTTGTGGTCGTGATACTAATGAATACACGATTATCTTTGGTCAGTAGTGCATGGATAATTTGTGGTCGCGATACTAATGAATATCCTTGGCTCGTAGGTGGATGATTCGATGATATGGATTAATTATTGAGTCGAGTCTCAAAGAATGAAATATTAATTCATGGATGTGTTCAAAGTCATCTGTGGCTTACGTGCATAGATGGACTTGGTATATGATTATGACCGAGGATCATTCGGTATAATCATAACAGTAATTGAAAACACAAATTATCTTTAGCCGTAGTGCATGGATAATTTGTGGTCGTGATACTAATGAATACACGATTATCTTTGGCCGTAGTGCATGGATAATTTGTGGTCGTGATACTAATGAATACACGATTATCTTTAGCCGTAGTGCATGGATAATTTGTGGTCGTGATACTAATGAATACACGATTATCTTTGGCCGTAGTGCATGGATAATTTGTGGTCGTGATACTAATGAATACATGAATATCTTTGGCCGTAGTGCAAAGATGAATTTATTAGTATGCTTATGAGCAGGAATTGTGATTTGGTATAGCTATGATTTTTGATGTTTCAGGTGAAGATAGGTGATGTAAATTATCTTCTTCTTGGGTGCAAAGAGGAATTCAGAATCACAATTATGATTATGAGTTATTCATATGATTGTGGACAGAAATTGTTGATTGATGTTACAGGGATATGGTCACTAGCGGAGATATTTGTCTAGAAGACGGGTAATATACTTCGCTAGGGTGTGACTTACCTAAGCCGCAAATTTTCTTGATGAGTTGACAATTTGTGATATGTCAATTAACCTTTGTTTTGAAGGTATATTTTAGAATGATATCTGAAATACAGGAGATGAGTAATGGGAAAAATTATGATACAGAGGATATAACTGGGAAGGTACAATCTGAAAAGAAAGTAAGGTATTCTCATCTCTTTATCATACCAGGTACGTACCCTAATTTCGAGGGCAAAATTCCATAAGGAGGGGAGATTGTGAGACCCCAGATTTTATCAATAAAGATTAAAATTTTGTCAAAATAATTTTTTAATATTATGGTGTGAATTTGAGATAATATTATAGTTGTGGGTAGTATTTATAAATTTTGCAAAGTATGCAAGTGGTTATATTATATTCGATTGCCTCGGGAATATTCTTTTAGCAGGAATATTCGCATAACTACTCAATCATTGGTGGACCCTATAATGTAATTATTGCCGGATTGAGAAAACGACAAAAATATTTTATTGAAATAACGCGGAAGTTTTACCGTGGTTACTTGTTGAACTACTCAGTAGTAAAAGTACAAAGAATAAGTGTGGTTGCATAAGAAAGACACGGTATTGATTATCGATGCTTATGTGAGAAGTTTCAGTTTGATTCCATTATCATTCGATTAATAATATGAATTATTATAGTGATAATGACGTTTTGTTTTATTCGTATTATTAACGTAATAAAACGTAAACATCTTTTTATATAAAATAGAATACTTTATTAAAGTTATTCTATAAATGTAATATATTATATTTTATTATGCATAGTGTTGCATAGTGTTTTGCATAGTGTTTTGCATAGTGTTTGCATAGTAAAATGTTTTTATATAAATAGAATATATTATATTTTATTTAAAAGATTTTTCTTTAAATATGGACCGTCAGATTAAAGTAAATCAAACTGACCTGTTCATGGATTAGTTCTTATGCATTCCATTTTCCTATAAATAAGCTCATTCCTTCATTATTTGCTTATTTAATTCATTGAAACTCTGAGAGAGAAATTATAGAGAGAAGCTATAGAGAGAAAATTATAGAAAGAAGAAGAGTATTCTCGCTACTTCACTACTTCTATATTCAGCTTCTTTTACGGTAAGTGGGTGTTATTCTTTCTTCTTTGAAGAGAACTTCATTATTCCATTCATTATTATTTTGTTGGAATAACTCAGTAAAAGTGATATACCCTATACATAACCTCGTATATACTGCAGATATCCTATACTTGGTGAAATCCTTATGTTATTCCATTCTTATTTATTTCATTGAATAACTCAGATAATGCCTGGTTTACCCTATACTTGGTGACATTCTTCTATTATTCTGTGGAACATCTCGTCTGCGTGTTTTACAACGGATTCGGTTCCGCTTTTTATTATTCATTGGAACATCCATGCTGCATGGTGTTTTACACCGGACCTCCGGTTCCGCCTTTTATCATTTCGTTGGAATATCCTATCGTGTGTTTTACACCGGATCCGGTTCCATTTTTTATTATTCATTGTTGGAACATCCCGTCGGTGTGAATTTCACGACGACCGGTTCCATTATTATTATTCTCGTTGAATAACTCGTACATGCGGGCACCGCATTTGCATGGTGATTTCTTTTGTTATTCCATTCTTTATTATACCCATTGGTTAAAACTTGGACTTCTATACTCCATGAAATTAGTAGAATATCCTTGATATTCAAGCGTTTCATCCAAAGATCTTTTCATGGAAATATTCTTCGATCATTCTTGAATTTTACTCTCACTTAAACAAAGATCATGTCGACAATTTGGACGTTAATAATTCATGGATTAAATAATTCTTGAACTTGTTTTATTGAATTATTATGTCATTGTCATCATCCTCATGTTATATTATGTTATCTTTCGCTTACGTGCATAGATGAACTTAGTATGATTATGACCGAGGATCATTCTAAGTATAATCACGACTTGATATAAATGATGTGACAAAAGTCCTCAAAGTGGCTCTGTAATGCAAATGATGGATAGTTTTTGGTATGATTATGACTGGGGTGATTCGGTATAGTCATGACCATTGATAATTTGATGAAAATCCTCGACCGTGAATACGTGGATGATTAGATGTGGTGGTTTATTTATTGTCGAGTCTCAAATGATAAAAATTGATGAAAACCTTTAAAACCTAAAAGATAGTAGACTTTATTCTCTACTGACTCTTTTAATTGATTGCTTATTCCACCGCAGATAAAACCTGGGTTTATCATTGTATTTTATCGGTTTAACATTGTTCAAGGCTAATGATAATTTATTCGCATTATCTTAGTCATAATATTTCTTCGGGCTAGTTGAGCTCACCCTTTCTTTCACCGTTTCTCGTGGAAATGAGAACATAGCATTTGGGACGAGTCTGGGAACGGGTAAGTAATGGTCCGAGGATAGCATTAGTAGTCCTCACTATTCTCGTGAAATAGTGTGATAATAGTAGTAATGAGGACTCCTTTTGAGTTTGTATAATATCTAGTAGACAATATTTGTATTCAAACTCACAGCTTTATTTCAGATTGCATACCATACAGTTATATTAGTAAGTCGATTTGAATTTATGTACCATGTAAGTGGCGACCCAAGATGGGTGACGTATACCTAATTTTGGGGGCGTCACAGTAATCTTCTCGTTTTTCTTTGGGGTCTATTGGGTCAACCAAGGATAATTCTGTGGGCATATGATATTTATCATAACCTAGACGCATGGCCTCCCATGAACGAAGGTTTCCTTGAGCACTTTCCAAAGATTTTAATTTCTAAAACAGTTATTGATTGTACCTTTATGTAAGGTGCCATTGTGACGTGCTATCCAAGGCTGGGATGAGAGTCACAGTTGGTATATATTTGTATCAAAACTCACAACATATGTGTTGTTGTATTTTGCATGACAATTATAGTAATAAAGTTGTAGTTATTTTCTGTACCATGTATTTGGCGACTCAAAATAGGTTGGATGGATTAGACATAACCATGTATTTGGCTACTCACAACATAAGTTGTAGTTGTTTTCCTTGGATGGATTTGGCGACAATTGACATCTACTTTGCTGCGAATCTCTGTTGCCCAAAACACCAATGAGAAGAAGAAGAAGAAGAAGAAGAAGAAGAAGAAGAAGAAGATTCGCCTTACAAAAAGTTTTTAAATAAATAGATGTAACTCTTACTGTTTTGAAATTTTTTTATGACTATTTGGTTACCCACAAAAATTAAAATGGTTACCTTTGTATGAATGGTTAGCTACCAACTGCATCACATTCAAACTAAATTGGTAACTTAATAAAATTGAATTGGTTACCTTGGTCTGAAGGTTTGGCGACGTAATCTTCCTCCTCCCCCTTCACCGATGAGACAGAGCGAGAGTCAACCACAAAATGGTCGATGAGATGGAGAAAGGAGGTGGATATTTGATTTTTCACAATTTCTTCATGTCCGGAAATTCCAATTCCAATTTCATGTCCAAAGAAAAATAAGAACACTGCATAGGAAAGAGAGAGATAAGAGAGTGATGTGTAATGTAATGTTGATAACCAAACCTTTTCGTACCAAGAACCAAACTTTTATACCAAGGTAACCAAACCTTTATACCAAGGTAATCAATCTGCCTCCACACCTACAGTATGAATTGGTTATCTTGGTCTGAAAGTTTGGCAATCAACTGCATGAAGGTTTGGCTACCAACTGTATCACATTCAAAATAAATTGGTAACTTAATAAAACTGAATTGGTTACCTTTGTATGAAGGTTTGGCTATCCACTGCATGAAGGTTTGGCTACCAACTGCTTCACATTCAAAATAAATTGGTAACCTAATAACACTGAATTGGTTACCTTGGTATGAATATTAGACTACCAATTGCGCTATGAAAAAACTGCAGGTGTGGATGTGGATTGGTTACCTTGGTATGAAGGTTTGGTTACTTTGATGTGAATGTTTGGTTACCAACTGCACTATGAAAAAACTGCAGGTGTGGAGGTGAACTTGTAACAATACTGCCAAGGATATCCTTCAAAGCTAGTTTTAGAAGCATTCACTCTTTTGATCAAACTACAACCAAAAAGAATATATTAAAAGAGATGCAAGCATATTCACATTACAAAGTCCAGTGGCAGAAGAGTGCACTGAGTACCTCCTTGGCAACTCTTTCATAGACATCATTAAGAAGATATGTAAACGATGTGCCACTATCAACCAATGCTTTGAAGTTTGTTTGCTCAAGACAAGAACTCGAAATGCAACATGCCTCCACTCCAGTAATATAGGTTATACTGTTTGATGAGCAAGTCAAAGTAGGAGGAAATCATAAAAAATCAAATTAAAAAATTGCAAGATATAACAAGCCTCCATTAAAAGTTAACATCTACAGCTCTACTAAATGAAGAAAGTTGGGAAAGATTTTTAAAAGTACACAGATGGTTCATACTATGTTCCATCTAAGGGCAGAAATGGAGTAGTTTGCTGGGTAGAAATTCCTTGGTCACCAAAGTATATCCTCCCTGAATCATCCTCATCAAAACATAAAGAGCACGAGTTCCGAACTACTGCTTTTGCAAGAAAACTGGATGAAGAAAAAAAAAGAGAAAAACAGGAACATAGATCAATTAACGGGAAGAGATAAGGGAGATAATCGTGGATCACGATTAAAGGATACCCAAATGTATTAATTTTATAAATAAATATGAAAAAATATATTACTTTTGTAATTATTTTATCTATGCACCATTATTATAATTATTTCTAAAAATGTACTAAAATATGTAATTAATCCAATAATTCCTTAATGGGATTTTATAAAATTTTCTAAAAATAAGAAAGTTGATTAAAATCTCAATACCTCCTTCTATATTTAGAAACTAAATATAATTAGAAATCTTTAATTCCTCAAAATCCTCTATTGCTCAGAAAGAATCCTACATGGATTAAAATAACTCCATGCGGATCCTGGCCTACCATATAACATATGATTTTGGGGCCAAATAACCATGTACCAACAATGACAATATAAGTAAAGAATTAGTTCGATTTGGTCAGCTTGGAACAAACAGTTATTTTATTTTTGATTACATGGAATTAATCCAACTTATTTATGAATTCAAATTGGAGGTGCAAAAATTAAGAAAGAAGAATTTCTCATACCAGTATAGGTCCTCAAGAAGGGAAATAAAATTCAAAGTGGAATTCTTTTCGACTAGAATGTTCATATTCGAACCTTTAAGACTAATAGTCTTTTTACACTGTTTATTTGAAACCGTGACTTTTTTTTTTAGATAAAATATACTCCTTTCTTCCCATTTTAGTGTGACAAAATTGACATTTTAAGGTTAAATCGACCATTTTTAAAATTATAATATCATATCGTTACATTAAAATTCCGGCAAAGAGACTATAATCATAATAAAGTACATAGAATTTGCTACTAATCCCAAAAGTTCAAAATTTTAAAATTTTAATTAATTATGTTTAGTTATTAATTTTAAAATTTTTCAATTTGACTATAAAAGTAAAAAAAAAAAAATCCAATAAAAATGGATGGATGGATTATTCAATTGTGAAAATTAATGAAGGCCAAAGGATTTCCTACGTATAATGTCTATCCAGTTTCTCAAGTAGAAGGAATGTGACTTTATGCAGGAAACTATTTGCAAAGTCACCATCTAGTTTTAGTTCTTGCAATTCCCTGTCTACGTATTACTGTTTTCCATGGTGGTTCTCGTTCAATGAAATTTGGGAATTTAAACAATAAAAAATTTGTATGCTTATTGTTATGCTCAATTAGGGATAAATAGGTCCAATCACTAAATAAGAACTCTTTCTTCGTAGATATAAGATTTCTCATTTATTACACTGATCATTTTTCCCCTAATATGACTATATGAGTCATTTATATGTCACGGGTCATTTTCTTTCATTTTTTTGTTAAATTGGATCACTACTGAAAATTATGAAAAATGAATGTAGGAAACTGCACAAACTAACACTTGAGTGACGACTTGTAAAATAATATGGAATTTGAAGGAAAAATTTGCACTTGGCCAAAGTTTTTCTTTATATATAAAATATACTCCCCCTCCCATTTTATTCGACAAAGATGACTTTTTAAGAATAAATTAACAATTTTTTAAATCAAAATATCGCATTCCTACTATAAAATTCTGGCAAAGAGACTAATCATAATATAGTACAGAGAATCTAATACTAATCCCAATGTTCATGATTTTGAAAATTTAAAGAATTATGTGTACCTATATTTTTTTAAATGGCTGATTTAACTAAGAAAGTCAAAATGTGTCAAATAAAAAGGGATTGAAGGACTATTATAATTATTAAAGGACTGAATTTCCTACATATAATGTCTATCCAGTTTCTTAAGTAGATGAAATGTGACTTTACGTAAGAAACTATCTGCAAAGTCACCATCTAGTTTTAGTCCTTGGAATTCTCTCTACATATTTCCTGTTTTGCATTGTTGTTCTAGTTCAGTAAAATCTAATAATTAAAAAAAAAACAAAGAAAAAATAAACAAAAACTTTATGCCTTTTGCTTTGATCGATTCGGTATAAATAAGTCCAAATACTAAATTAGAGCACTTTCATCCCAGATATAGGATTTATCATTTATTACATTGATCATTTTACCCATAAAACGAGTCATTAGTATGTCACATGGTCATTTTCCGCCATTTTTCTGTTACATTGGATCAATATTGAAAATTATGATAAATGAATGAAGGAAATTGCACAAACTAACACTTGAATGAAAACTTAGTAAATCATATGGAATTTGAGGTGAAAATATGCACTTTGCCCAAGTTTTTGTCCAGAACTTTTTGGCTTCAGTTATACTGTCCTGTGCTCGGCAAGATATTCGACAAACAAAGCCTTGCAAACATAATAAATTCGATATATTGACAAAAATAGTATACAACTACCTGTATTTTTAAAGATGATTGCCATTGCTTGACAAGATTGATAATGATTTTAGAAACAATGTTCCCCAACAGAGTAACTAGGAAACCTTATATCCCTTCACGCGTCATCTTCGCTACTTTCAACAACAACAATAGCCTTTTTGGATTTTAGCCTCTTTCCACTGCTGCTTCCATGGACATTCTCATCCTCATACTCGTTCTTGGATTCGTATCTTTTGATTTCTTCTAGTATTTTACACCCATATTTTTCAGTCTTCAACTTTCCAATTATCTTCTCCAACTACAACCAAAAGATACACCAACTTGTTGATCTATTTGATGATCAACCACAGACAGTCGTAAAATTGTAGTAATAGAAATGCAGTGCTTAAAAAGAGAAGAAAAGAAAAGATACAGAAACGTAAAAGTCTACCATGTCTTCGTAATAGCATAACAATATTATGGCCCTTCTTGGGACCATATATTTAAGCATTCTTAATGTTTTAAGAAATTATTTAAAAGAAAAATCTAGGGCATCTTTGTCAAGGCAAATGTAAGGATTTACAAGTGTAGAGTGTAGATAAAATAGTTTCATCGTGGAAATTATAGATTACCATTTACCATCTTCCTTTCCTTAATATATACAGGGAATAGTTATTTCAACAAGTAAATTTGTTAGTTCTACAAGTTTCTCTCTCATCGATATGGAACCCGCATACTATTAATTCGAGCAGAATTTTGTGCAACTAACATTTTTGCTTGTGAAAATTAATATCCCCAGTATATATGCAATATGTATGTCTGTTTAATACGTTCCTTTCAACTATGATACAACACTAAATACACTTCCCATCGATCATAAAGTAGATCATTGTTAAGGAATGCTTTGTCCAAACAAAAGAAAAGAAAATGAAAATCCTTTCTTTGATATCCACATTAGTTACACTTCCCATTGATCATAAAGTAGAACATCGCTAAGGAACGCTTTGTCCAAACAAAACAAAATAAGACAATTAAAAAAGCGAAAAGGTAGTCAATAATTAAGACAGAAGGATAAAGGTGTTAAGGCACTACCTGTTCCATAGATATAGGCTTTTGAGTGCTTAGCATGCCAATTTGTTGAGTAGATAATACAGAGTGAGGAAATATTCCACCATGAATGGAGGAAAGTTCCTTTCGCAATTCGTCAAGCTTAAGTTCCAACCCAGAAGACCTGTTGCGTTTGGAAGATTTTACATGTCCCATGCTATTCTTCTGTCTGCTGCTCTCGATCTTAACAATCTTCTTCCCTGAATTGGAAAATGAGAAGTTTGAAATACAAAAGCCGAAAAAATGCCAAGCTCAATAATCCTTCTAGGTCCCTTAGAAAGATTTCTGCTTTATAAACAGCATTTTTATAAGTAGCACTCCAATTGATCTCTCCCCAATCCCAAACAAACAACTGCAGCATCTTGTTAACTTAGGCAAGAAATAATTTTCCCTTACTATTAAAGATTACACAATGAGAGAGACAACAGCTAAAGATCTCTACCCAACTCCAAAAAAAGCTTTTGTCCACGTTTGAAATGAAGTGCCACGTCAGATAGATGAAAAATTCCGAATAGTAATTATATTTATGGAAGACATGGCCACATCCTTCTCTTTCTCAATTATGTTAACAGAATCACCACTGCCAGAAGCGCATTTGGAGGTAAAAAGGCTAAAAATATACTTTCACCCTCTCACTATGAGGTGTAAGTGAATTTGAACAGGAAGGTAGTCTACTTTCTTCTCTTTTTCTATTTAATAGGAACACATAATTGCAAGAGAAAAGATAATCCCAAAAAACAAGATATCTAGTCCAACACAGTTACCAGACTCCTGTTGACCTAGCGAACTTTGTACTTGCATACCAAAATATTTCCTTTTCGCTTTACCTATAGTTGCACAAATATCAATATCTTAACTTTGTATTGGAATTGAATGCTCGGTGATAACATTTGTACTAAATTATTTATAAACCATCAACTTGTTGATTGAACTAAAATCTTCAATCAAACCTAGTTATATAACATTTAGATTGTGTAAATGTTTCCAACTATAAGCACTCATAAAAACTACCCTCGTGTTACAGTTTAGTCTATGTAGCATACCACATACACATCAATTCTACGAACCGAACAAACAGGTTCCAGGCAACATTCGTCCAATAGAGTGGAATACTCATGCCAGGTCTACAATCCTCCAGTCATGTACTACCTAGTCTACCTCAATCTGAAAAATGAAAATGAGTCCTTTTTTTTGTCGACTCTTTTTTATGAATGTTAAGGTTTTATTTGAAACACTTGGACATGTATATTCTCACTTGTTGAATTTTGTCACGTGTTCAAGTTCTGAAAATAGCCTCAAGTTTATGTTTATCTAACCCTCCTAGACCCTACTATTTGCGTAAAGCACCTGAGTATGACCACCTAAAAATTTTACTCATTCAAAATTTAAAAGTGAAATAAATTGAAAATATATATATATATGCCCCCGTGTGTCCAACCACCTAAAAATTTTACTCATTCGAAATTTAACAGTGAAATTAATTGAAAAAATATATATATGCCCAAGTGTGTCCAATGTAAGCCGTAATGTTCAGGCAAAAAAAACAAATAATAAAGTAGTACTTTCAGTTACGGATGGAGGAAGAGGAAGCAGTTATCTATGAGGTAGTGATCTATACCTGGGTATTGTGTTACTAGCAAGTATCTAAGAGGGTGTTTATACCTGCATTATCCCAGACAGCGTATGCAACTCCATAAACAGCATGTGGAATGTATGACAAAAGTATCCTATAGAAACACTCTCCTTGTTATTGATTAAAACGTTCACTTGCACAATAATTAGATGCAACTAAGAAAAGATTGGGCAGCAGCACTCTATACTCACAAAGTCATCTGGGCATTCAATTAATGAATTGATATAATAATATTAGATCAGAAGCGTGTTTACCTTGCAATACTTGATTTGCAAGTGGTCCTATTGTCACATAAGCATTTGTTGAATACGCTGTATGCTGAAATTCTTCTTTCTGCTTTATTTTAAAAAACATATAAGTGAGGAAGCAAAATAATTATGGGTGCATCTAACGAGTCAAAAAAGAGCAAAGACAGAAATTATATGTTAAATATTCTCAATTAAAAGAATAACTGGAGTACATGTGTAACGCCCCGAAATCCGGTCTATCTTCATACCTGGATTCCGTACGTCACGGTCCCACTTCTTTCCAAACATACATCATTATATACTGAAATATAACATTAATTCTCAATTCCCAAGTTCTAAAACCTTATAACCTCTTTTATTACAAATAATGATAATTACATTATTCTTTCCATCTTACAAGAGTGACTTTTATACGCCACCAAGGATACATACAGTTTATTAAACTAGTCTATAGTTCAATTTCATCTTTCTACATTACAAGTCTTCACTTGATCTTCACACTCATTCATCTAATTAATGAGACTTTTTCTGGATACCGATCAGCTTGATCTTTACGGGATCATTAACTTCTTCTACTCGTACGCTGAAAATATTTTTCATTTAAAGCAAATATGAGCATTCAATTGTCCAGCAAGTCATAACAGTTGAACAAACAACTTTAAGAATTCAAACATTCCTTTATAACTTCAATAACCGAACAAAGGTTATGAAGCAGCTTGAATAATATGAATAATCTCGATTCCTATCATTTTAAAACATTAGTCACATTCACTTTGAAATAGTTTCATTCTCTACTCTCTTTCATACAAATTATGTCTGGCTAGAATCAATAGCACAGACTTAACAATAACGGTTCATATATAAACAGAACATTCTCTTATTGAACAATTCAATCACAAAACAGTTCATCTCATAGAAACACCAAAGTGTTCACATTGTGGCACAAGGCCTCACACGTTCTACCACCTTGTATAAATATCGCACATTTGCACATATACAGAACTTCTCAAGTTCAACATCTAAGAAGGTTTAGAAACTAGCATTCATTTAGAATATGAATGAAGTTAGAAAACTTGTCTTACGCACAACTACAGCCAACGCTGAACTGCTCATTCCAATTCCTATGTAGCACATAAAGAAAACAACACATACACCAATTAGTCATATACTTGACTTACGCATTGGTTTACTTAACTTTACTTCTTAGGGTTCGCGTTCTTTCAACCTTAGTTTACGCGACAACTTCCTTTACCGGTTTACGGCTTTATGATATACAGAGATGTCTTACTCATACGTTCATCATCTTTGATGATTTGCATTCTTATCTTCTTCTTATAACTTCTCTAGGACTCAGCACACATCGCTTCTCTGCTAGTAGTCTATATGGTACTCTGAGTGGTTTCCCACAAACAACCAACAAACAAGTTTCCGTCTCATCTACACTGTCATCACAGTGAGTTAGATCGGTTGTCAGTTTCGTATATATCTTCGCTCTCTGAAGGAATTGTTTAGCCCAGCTCCCATATGTCAACCATCAAAGGTTACAATTGTACCACAACCTAAACTTATCTTAACTTATCCGAATCATTAAACTATAATGTTCGTTAAGTCAATTTCTCATTCTTTATGGCTTTCTGGCAACTAAATGCCATACCTCGGGATTCATTCTTTATCGTCTAATTCATACAGTCTTTTGTATACTCAGAACGATCGTTCAAGTTAATCATTAACTCGGCTTCTTTACGTTAACGTCATTGTCTTTAATTCAGTTCTTCACCGTTCATGGTTTAATCATTGGTCTTAATTATCTTACGGTCAAACCATACATGGGGTGTAGGTTCTATCCGTTTAGTATTTGCGTACACTCAACCTTCACGCCGGTTAAAATGTTTAACGCTAACATTTCATTCTAACATTCTCTATCCGACTCACCCTCGGACTTTCATTAATCTTATCACCGTTCATTACGGCTTTCTTGACACCATTCCTTATTCTTTCTTAATGTCGAAGACATACGGTTTGTTGTATGCTAAGACCGATCATTCATCGCAACTGCGTTGTGTTTACGTTCTTTGTCTTTTAATCTTGTTTAATCTTTCCGTTCAACCTTTACTAAAGGTTTAATCCACTTGTTTAAGTGTTATATTAGTTAAACATTATGTTCTTTATCTTACCTTACGTTTTCCCCAAGAGTTGAGCAGTTAAAAGCTCCTCTCTCAGGCCTTGCCACCACACCGTTGGCTACGGCCCCTTCCTTTCCTCTCATGATGCGGCGCTTGGCTGGCGCCGAGGTGCCACTCTCTATGTTAAAGCTCGCGCTGCGGCGCGAGTTTCCAGTATTGAACTCCCCGGTTTGGCGCTGCAGCGCCAAGCCCTAATCTTTGAAAAAATTTCTAAGTGTTAACTTCATTTTGAGACGCTTACTTCCCGATCTCATAACTTATTCGTTATAACTCGGAACGAGATCGTTCCAAAGCCATTCTCTTCCTTATCTTACGTACTTCAATCCCCCTCGGACAGAACTTCGTTCTGAATCCGCTAACATGTCATTCGACTGGCTTAATCTTCATCCTTCGTTCATTTTACGTTTTTAACGTTCTTCGTTCGTTCGTCCGCAATTCGGTCATCCGAACTCGAAACTCGTTCGTTCTTGAGTCCACGACTCACGTTTTCTACGTTCTCTTACATTCTTATGAAACCCTACACGTTCGTGTTCATTTACTAACTTTCTAATTCTCGTTCGTCTTTTACGAAATTTTCGCCATAACTTCGTTATAGCTACGTTTTAATCCGTTCTTCATGAACGTTTCTACCGTTCTTAACCAAATAATAAGCATTTAACTTATACGTGATGGTTTTAAACTTGTCCATCAACAACAATTACACTACGATGGTTTTAAATTTGTCCATCAACAACGTTCTTCGCGTTCTTCGTTCGTTATTCATTATTAATCGATATTTTGATTACGATTTCACTTTTTCTTGGGATTCGATGTTATAAAACACCATTCCTTACTTATTTCACCAAATCGTTCATATGATTCATTCGGATCACTCAAATTCATTACGAATCTTATACTTCTTAAGAAATTTATAAAATAAACTTCTAATTCTTATTTCTTCATTTTCTCATGATTTCAACCACATGAAATCATTCCTAACATCTTTTACTTCATATTATCATTGAGCTATGTTTTAAACATATAAAACTTAAAGAAAATATATAGAAGTTAGGTTTCGGATTACCTTCCTTCTTTAATCTCCTTCCGTCGGACAAAGTTTGCTCACGAGCAAGCTTTTCCTCCTCATTTCCTCTTCTTTCTTCCATCCGAACTCTCTCTTTCTCAAGTGTTGGAGGATTTTCAAAAATCCAATCAAATGAGATTAAGCTTCCTTTTTATAAATTTTCAAAGCTAGGGGCAAAATAGTCATTTCGCCCCTCCGGTTACTATTCACACCTCCTTATTATTCCCGAAACTTCCCTTGGAAGTTTCGTGGTTTTCGTCTTTCGAGAATTCGTCCGACAGTTTTAAAAACTGCGATTCTCGGAATCCAATTATTTTTGGATATTTCGTCTTTCCTTTACCAATTAACTTTTACGTATTCTTCGGATCTCCGAAAAATTGAAAAACATTTTTCCACGTTAAGCGTTTTCCTTCACGTTTTACCCTAACGTAGTTAAACGAATGAAAAGTAAATAACAGTACTTTTTGTCATTTTTATTTCGTCCGATTTTTGCACGTTTTTCGAGAAAAACTTTAACGGCTACTTAACTTTTCACGATATATTATCGTCAAATCTTTCAACGAAATATTATTTTGACATACCGAACTCTCGGAAAGGCTTACGTTATTCAAACCCTAACCCTTAGGATTTCGTCGGGTGAATATTGCATATTTCGTCTTTTTTCCCAGAAATATTTTGTTCCTGGAAAAATTTTATTTTCGTTTTGAAAATTCTTACTCGTTTAGTCTAGCTCGTAGCCAGAATCCTCCCAATTAATAATCATCCTAGGTTCCAGAACGATTAATAAACACATAGCACATAATATTATTAATAAAAATTCATTTTATTAATAAATAATTCTTTAAATCTTAAATTCTGAACAATCCAATTTTTCGGGTTGTCACAACATGCCTGGGAAGTGAAGTTTGGTTGCTTAAAAGAAGAACCACAGCCTATTGAAATGCTTCATAGTTTTTACATACTTGGCAGTTTCCCATATGTACCACCATATTGTCTTGTACTTGATTTTGTTGTTGAGGTAAATAGGGAAAAACAGAGAGAATATTTGGATCTTAAACAAAATAGTTGAAAACAAGGTATATGCAATATTAGTTTTGGCTTAGCACACTGAATTAAGAGTTACCAATGGAGCTCATAATGTAATTTGTTCTTGAGTCGATCTTCTGTCTTTAATGGCTTGACCGTGTTACCCATCATTAAAAAAAATCAATCTTTATCGGCTTAAATACACTTTAAACCTTTAAATTTTTCACTTTTTACAACTTAAACCCTAATGTTTTAACTTTAAGACATTGAACCTTAATGTCTTTAAATCACTATAAATTGAACCGTTTGGCCGCCGACAAGTAATTATTGATCCGAATTAGAGGTATTTTGGATAATTTCACTCCAAAATATATTTGAAAACACAGAAAAATATACGCACGTGATTAGTGTGATGAAGAAAAAAAATAAAGTCAATAGAAACAATATATACCCTTAAAAAACTTAATTTTCTAGATTGATTGAAGATTTTATATATATTTGGAAGCACAAAACATTGTACTAACATGATTAGTGTGTGATAAAAAAGAAAAATAAGGAGACGATATATGCCCTTAAAAGACTTAGTTACCCTTTTATTTTGAGTCACGTGACTTATTCCAGTAAAAAAATGTTCAATTTGGTAGCCAAAAGGTTTTCTTCTCTAGAAATATAGAGACATTAAGGTTTAATGTCTTAAAAGTTAAAAAATTAAGGTTTGAAGCGTAAAGGGGTGAAAAACTTTAAGGTTTAAAGTGTATTTAAGCAATATTTTTCAGAAATATAAGGGGTAACTAAAGTTCTTCAGACTAACAGTACGTTTTCCTAGTCTGGGTATGCAACTCATTTAACCACCTGATCCATGAATAACTAACAGAAAAACATGAATTCATTTTGTATTGAAATATAAATAGTAAATGCACAGTAAAGGTACGCAAATTTTGTATCCTAGCAATAATGTAGCTGTCTTTCACTGGCAATTAGGATACTATGAACTTGTATTCTTAAGTTTTAGAATATGCAGTTATTGCTAGCATGATTAAGTATTACAAGAATATGCAGTCGATCCAATACGAGATGATCAAGTTGCTTACCAATACACGGTCTAGTATAAGCTGAATCACAAGTTGCTCTAATTCATCTTTCTTTAGCTCAGGACCTGATTCATGCCAACAGAGGAAAATTCTGTGGTAAGTACTAAGAACAAGTTGCCCCACAATACGTAGTAGTCCAAACATACGTAACACCATATATAGACAAAAAATTAATGACAAGTATAAAACCTAAATGTTGTAACTAAAAACAGCAAGTAATATTATCTAAGTTGTGGACCCATTAGGTCATGGTTTTTACTTTTGATAATCCACTATAATTCTCTAATGAGATTCATAAGTTCAAATCAGGCAAAACTAGCAGTTAACTCACTGTACTTAATCACCTTTGTGCAATAGTTCACTGAATTTTAATTTATGCAATTGCCTTGTTAAACTAATTGAAAATTTTTAATTGGGTCATCAAACTAATTAAACGGACATTAATTATTGTCCACGTGGCAGTGTTAAATAAAATAAGAAATTAAAATAAAAGAAAAAGAAAAATTTGGCTGCCACATAAAATAAATAAATAAAAAAAAATATAAAGCTTCAATTTTTTTTCTCTCTTCTTTTTTGGTTATTGGGTTTCTTCTACAAGTGGCTGATCTTTGCCCGAAAACAACTCGAGGATGGCCAAACTCTCATCGACTACAACATTCAGAAGGAATCGACCCTTCATCTTCTGCTTAGGTTCACGAGATCTCTAACGACCCCAAAATTTCAATAAATAAACTCTTAACCTCGGTCGTTATCAATACATCTTTATTCTAACTTTATATCATTATTCGATGCTACAATTAATAAAATGCGGAATAATTAAACTTTTTTGTCTTCTTCATTTGTCACCCTGAATCACAACCATTATCATTTACATAACTTAGAATCATACTTATTTATGATTCGCTTTATCAGAGTTAACATATATAGTTTTATATCTCAATTCAATATCCTTTATACATTAGATAGCTCAAACTTTACAACTCAACATTAATTAAACATCATAAACCATAAAGTACATTTTCAGAACCTTAAACATGGTTTTTAAAAAATAATAACAACTTTAGCTAAAATACTTAATCTTCATGCATTACATCTGATCCATGTCATTCAAGTAGCACATAGCATTACCTTTAATCCTTAACTTTCTAAATGGTTATTTTGCAAGAATGAGCTCGACAGCCCAGCAAATCTAACAGTTTTCATGCATCACGTAGCACATAATATCATACTCAGATTATACATCATAATCATTTGATTAAACATTTCATACATGTTGCATCTCACATAACAAGTATAAAGACTGAGTTCCTTACTCAATCAGCATCCTCTACTCAATTAGCATAGTCATAGATTGACTTTAACATTCATATTTACAACATATGTAATACATCATGCTCTTTATTATACCGTTTTAAATCAATCAAACATCAAGTTCACATACCAAATAGGAAACTGAAAGACTTGTCTGACTTGTTGATTACAAGTATAGCTTAACCACTTAATTGCTTATAGCTATTTGCACTTCATGCATTTCTACACAATTATATAATCATGTATATCAACTATTAGTCACATAGCAACACTTAGTAGTTGGTAATGTAAACTTTACTTTACAATCCATAATCCTTCCTTTTCTTCGATACAAAATGTTCAATTATATGTTTAAGTCCCGTTAAGGCTCCTCATTGTCCACTTTATTTGTTTTCATGAATCTTTCTTTCACTTCTTATCACACTTCCTTTTACTTGACACTTAACATTCATTTAAGTGTTTAGGGTTTGCCAAGACTCTGTATCGAGAGATTAATGTTCAATGAAATTAATTATAGTTGACTTAAACCACCTTCAACTTATCTTTCTTCATACCTCTCTTTAAACTAACGCTTATCATTCGGTGAAGTCATTATAGTTCATTAGACTTCCTATCTCATCGTCATTTGTGAATAAGGTTCATTAGCCTTCACTACATAAACCTTCAAGTCATGTTCTATAATTCTCCATCTCTAACCCACACTTAGTCTTTTAACAAGTAGTTAAGGTTTACTAAGCTTTAGTATTATATCATATTTACATGTCCAAAGCTTCATTACATTCGTTAGAATAGGTTGAATTAACATTCCCCAAGTTGTACATTTAAAAGCTCATTACTGGGCTTAAACTGCAACTGGCGCGGCTGCGCCACTTTTGGCCTTCATCATGCCGCGGCAACGCTACTAGGCGCGACAGCACCGCTTCATAGATTCAGTTTCTGCAGTTCTTCACCTGTGCTAACCAAACCCCCCAAAACTCCAATTTCTTCACTTCAACAATAATTTAGACATACCTAGAAGTTATAAACTTCATAGAATCAACACCAAACATGATTAACATGATTTTAACAGCACAAATAACTATAACAACCAAATTTAAAGGATTTAAAACCAAGTTCTTACTATTTCTTCATTTTTAAACATCCTTAGCGTAATCAAACACCACGAATTCGTTAATCCACCAAATCAGTCCGCTTAATTTCCATTGTTTTCATCTTCTCGAGTACTATCCTAATCCATCACCAATTTAAAGTCTACAACATGGACTCATGGCCAATTTCTATTCCAAAACAGACCACAACATATATATTTCATCAAGAACTTCAATTCATCTTCTTTATTATATTTTTCATGATTCTTTATTACATATAATGGATTATTCATACTCATAAACATATAGAAACTACCAAGCAACTCAGCAGTGTTATAGTTGTGATTAGCATTTTACTTTCTCTTACCTGGGGCATACAACTCGTAATTCCGAAATTATTAGTAGTTCCTAATAATTCTTATTTCTTAAGGTTTGTGTGTATTCTATTAGATAATTGTCTAGACTCTGAACTTTCTAGTATACATTATTAGAAATATTATCACTCCAAAATTTTTATTTTAAGGTATATATGTTCAAAATTTATAGCCTTAGGCTTTAATGAACCATCGTGGTTCAGCATTGCATATCTCCCCAATTTCTTTTCATCAAACCAACCTGGATGAAGGAACCCGGGAACCCAATGAGGCTTAGTGCAGCTTTTGTAAAAGCAAAAGACATGCTTTCGTCCATGTTTGGGAAGCTTCAGGGTATTTTCCTTGAAAGATAATTTATGGGGATTCATAAAAAAACTCCCCACGCGCAAGAATATGATTAAATTAGTTCCTACACTATAATTTTTTTTCCTTTGTTTTCTTTTTTCCCTTTGTTTTCTTTTTTCCCTTTTTCTTTTTGTTTTAGTAAATGAGTAGAAATTAGAATAGTTACGTACAACTATGAAATCAAGCTCCAAGAACAATTCAGTAGCTTTGGAGTTGAATCAAATCAGGTGGGCGGAACCAGCAATTCATATCGGGAGGGGCCAAATATTTATAAAAAATGTACAGTATTAATATATTAATTAGTTTTGTTTGTAAACATGCAAAAAACTAGAAAAGGTATTTATTGTACCTCGTAATTTCTTTTAGGCTAATTGACACTTCTGTCCCTCCAAATTGCTACCGAATTTCAAAGGCATCCCTAAAGTTTATTTTCGTCAATTGGGTCCTTAAAATGGCACATTGGTGTCAATTTTGTTCCTTTTGCCAATTTTCACCTAAATCCGACCCAAGTCCTACCTGACCCATTTTTAAAGGGCAAACTTGTATTTTCCAATTTTAGATATATTACATATATATTATTAAAATACAAAAACAAACTTAAATTTTAAAAATATATACTATACTAATCCAAAAAAAAAATTAAAAAAGAACTAAACTTTGAAAATTAATTATTATTTAAAAAATAAAAATTTAGAATATATCTTTTCAGGTGAGAAATGAGTAAAAAATTTCATAAAACATATATTAAATTTTTTTAAATAATGCTTAAATATAACACATTAATCAAAATATTTCCCCTGTTTATCATCACCATCAAACCCTCTCAAATTCAATTTCCCCTCACCCTGGTCATCACCAATTCGATCTCTCTCAAATTCAATTGCCATCCCCCACCGTCTTCATCACCAATTCACCATCAAATCCCATGTTCATCGTCATCAACTCCCCAACTCCTGGCCTCACCCACAATCCACCACAATCCTCACTTAAAATCATTCACTATCAACAAATAAAATCCACCACTACCATTCTAACCTCCCCACCAACACCATCATCCCCAGATCTTATTTCATTGAATGAGCATGAATCCTAATTTGGGTAATCAATTAAAACTTAAATATTCTCAATCCGGATAGTCGTGTGATTGTTGGCAGCATTTAATGTTGGTACATGAGAGTGAATTTTGATGTTTTGACGAGATGATGAACAAGAAGGCAGAGAGGCTTGGCAGCAAAAGATTATTTGGCTTAAAAATCCTTTGACGCACACTTCCTTAACTTAGCGTTCTTGACACTTGTTCGTCCGTTCTTCGTAATTTTCTCATCTTAACCCAGACTTGAGCCCACAACACATACTTTCTACATTCTACAACATCTTTATGTAATCTCAATCGTTCGGATTCATTACCTTATATCATAACTTCGTTGGGAAGTCGTAACAAACCATAATTTCAACGATTACGTCTTTTACTAAAATTTTCGCCATAACTTCGTTATTAGCATAATTTTTAATCCATTTACTAACGATGGTTTTAAACTTGTCTATCAACAACATCCTACGGATGGTTTTCAATTTGTCTATCAACAACATCCTACAAATGGTTTTCAATTTGTCCATCAATAACTTTTACTACGTTATTCGTTCGTTCTTCGCTCGTTCTTCGTTTTAAACCGTTATTTTGATTACGATTCACTTTGCATATACAAATTAGTGTTTTTAAACTGCTAATTCTTCCTTATTTCTCCGTAACAATCATACGATTCCAAGGAATCATCCAACCACCAACACAGCACTTCATAACATGCTAGAAAACAATTAAAGGATGAAAAGTTTAAGTTTTAAGTTTCCTACCTTATGATTCTTCTCGTTTCTTCGTTAACGAACGGCTTGATCTTACGTTTTCTTCCTCCGAGGCTAGATAATCCAAGTCTCTCACTTCCTCTGTTTAATTGTCTAGAATTTTCTCTCTTGGATTTTTGAAAATGAAGAGAAATAAGCTTGTATATATAAAATTTCAAGGCTAGGGGTATTTTGGTCAATTGTCCAGCTTTTTACCATTTTGCCCTTGGATATTTTCTTTTAAATATCTTCTAAGACTTAGCTTGTAAGTTTCCTCAGCAGTTCCGGTTTAATTCGGAATTCGTACAACAGTTGAAAAAACTGTGGTTCTCCGTTTCTAAATATTTTTGGATATTCCGTCTTTCCTCTACATATTAACTTTTACACATTCTCCGAAAATTGAAAAACGCGAAAAGTGTTTTCGGTGAATAGTGTTTTCGGTGAAATTTTTCCAAAAAATTATTAAACAATCGAAAAGCCAATAAAAATAATTTTCGTCTTATTACTGCACGTTTTTTGGAAAAAACTTTTATCGGATAATATGACTATTCACGGCATATTACCGGTAGATCTTGAAACGGAATGTCATTACGACATACCAATCTTTCTAAAAAGCCTAAGGTAAAATCCTAGCTCGCATCGTTCTTCGGGTGAATAGTGTTTTTACGCAAACTTTGTCGGAAAAAATTTATTTTCGTCTTCAAAATTTTTAATCACTTATTCTTGCACGTAACAAAAATACTATCACATTAACATCATCCTAGGTCATAAAACAACCTTTAAACACACAATACAAATAATATTCATTAAATATTATTTTATTCATTAATATTCCACAAAACTTAAATATTAAACTAAATGAAATTTCTCGGTCATTACAGTTGTTCCTCAAGGTATCTACCATTTCTCTCCCACCTTGGGGTCATTAAGGCATCAAGCCATCAGCTATAGGATAGTAACCAGAAGAACTCAAGAGAAAGAGTATTACTAAGAATTAATTATTAATTAGTCAGTAAGGCAAAGACCTCGAGGAAATTTCACATGTAATATAAGGACCTCAATGCATATTAAGCAAACCATGGGCTTTTATTATTATTCTTCCCCAAGGTTGGTGCAAGATAAACTTTCATAAGTTGGGTCATGTTAATTTTAGTAGTAAAGTAGTACAAAGGTAGCGTTTGGTTAACGTTTCATCAATGTAATAGTCATATAATGCAATATGTATGTTATTACACTTATTTAGTGTGTTTGGCTCACTTATTACATTTATCAGCCTATTACAGATGTAATCTCATTACATCAATTTGAGGATTTTTCATTACCTCCTCCAATGGGTGTATTAACTTATTACCTAGGTAATGTGATAGCCCATTAAAGACAAATCAAGTCCAATCAACTCATAAGTACTCATTTTCATGCTCTCACCCCAAATATACCCCTCTAGAATGAAAACACTACTTTTCATAATTTAGCGACCCTACAAAGGAAATGGCTAGATGGTTTTAACTAAATAACACAATATTGTAATGTAATGTAATTACAAGTTTTGCGTGAATCCCAAATACGAACCAAACAAGATAATTGTAATCAGCAAATACTATTACATTACCTAGCTCATTGCATTACATCAAAAATCTATTCCCGATCCAAACGCTACCAAAATAGTAGGAGCATTTGATGCGTGAATCTTGTCTTATAATTGAATTGAAAAATGGTTTGGATTTTTATATTACAAATTCATTTTCCTTTAAACATGAAAATAAATTTCCTAAGGACAAAAGAGGAAGTCTTCACAAAAGAAACATAATATAAAATACGCACACATTTATATTATTTACCCATTCATAATATTTTACAAACAAAATTAATAAAATAATCATGAATGTTACCATTCTTAGCTTTTTCTCGCTAAAGGTGTTGCAGGTTTTAAGAATGTCGTGTCACTCCTTCAAATTTTTGAGTCTATATCGGGTATGAAGATTAATCTTTTAAAGTGTAGTCTATTAATATGGAGGAAGATGTTCTTGTTTCTTATGCTTCACTGGTTGGGTGTGAAATCGAGTCCTTACCAATGACTTATTTAGGGGTCCCTTTAGGTGGTAATCCGAGATCTCAGTCTTTTTGGGATCATGCAGTAGAGCGAATAGGTAAGAGGCTTGATTGTCGGAAAGGTTCTTACTTCTCTTTGGGGAGAGGATTACTCTTATTTAGGTTTGTTTAGCAAGTATTCCTCATTATCATCTCAAGGTCCCAGTAAGGGTAGCAAAATCTTATGTGCAAGTTTTATGGGCTGGGGATAGAGAGAATAGGAAGGACCATTAGGTTGATTGGGATTATATGTGTCGTCCTAGAGAGGAAGGGGGTTTAGGTCTTGGGAACTTGATGCCTAAGAACCGATCTCTAGTGGGTAAATGGCTATGGCGGTTTTCTCTAGAACCCGACTCTCTTTGGCAAAAGGTGATTAGAAGCAAGTATGGATTTCAGCAGAATGGGTGGGATATAAATCCATGTCCTTGTGTTACTTATTCTAATCCTAGGAAATTTATCGCCCAAGGTTACACTTCTCTTCATTTTCTTGTTTGTTTCCATGTTGGTAATGGCATGAAAATTCGGTTTTCGAAAGATATTTGGATAGGTAATGTTCCTCTTTCAAGCATTTCCTTGTCTTTTTTACCTCTCGTATGAGCATAACTCTCCTATTTCTAACTTCTATACTTGGGAGGGAGATTCAATTTCTTGAGATTTTTATTTTTTCCATAATTTAAATGACAGGGAGACGGAAAAATTCTCTTTATTTATTCAACTTCTTAACTCAACTTCCTTTCTTCCGTCCTTGGATAGGCGTGTTTGGTGTTTTGATTCTTCGGAGATCTTCTCGTGTCGCTTTCTTCACTTATTGGGTTAACGACCCGTTCATCGTTTTCCTTTAGCCTCTTATATTTGGAAAGCAAAGGCTCCCTAAAAAATTAAGGCTTTTATGTGGTTCTTAACTCTTGGTCGACTTAATACAATGATATGTGTCGCGTAGGCCCAACAAATCTTTATCCCCAGATGTGTGTAATGTGTCTCATTTGTTTCTTCATTGTTCGATGAATTGGCCGTTGTGATGCTGTTTATTTAGAGTGATGGGGGAAAGTTAATATATTCCTTTTCGGTGGAAGATCTTTTACTATGCAAATGCTAAGGGTTTTAGTCATACAAGCGATAGGAGGATCCTTTGAAAATGTGCTTGTTTTGCTATTTTATAGGGGATTTGGACTGAGAAGAATGCTAAAAAAAATTGCGATCAGAGTACAAATATTGAGTTACATTGGAATAAATTATATTCCTTTACTGGGCTCATGCAATGGGAGCTTTTGAAGGAATTTCTTTATCCGGTCAGATTGGCAGATTAATATTAAGTTTTTCTTATTTTTGTTTTCTTTATTTTCTTTTGGGAGGACTTCTTGTTCTAGTTGTAATTTTCTCTTCTAATAAATAAAGTATTCTTCTTTTATCAAAAAAATAAAATAAAATAAAATAAAGTAATCATGAATGTTAATAATGTAATTGTTCTGCTATACTACAATCAAAAGGGCAATAACAAACATTCACTATGCATTACCCTATCCTTTATCACAACTATATCAACTTCACAAAAATACATATCAAGGAGAGAGAATAAATCATTTACATAAATAAAAAATTCCAGGTAAAACTTAATAGAGTATATTTTATGTTATATATATAATTATAAAGAGATGAATAATTAAAGAAGAAACCTTGAACATCTTGAAGATCCACCTCAACGTTAAGAAGCTCCTGTAGGATATCTTCAATTTCTGCCATCATTCCTTAAGCGATTAGCTTTCATCCCAATTTTCAAATTTTTTCCAACCGGTAGTAGTGTTGCTCTTCCGTATCTGTTCTGCTTTTCTTCATATTCTAGCAGGAAACTGGGCCTGACAAGAATTAGGTCAGTCTATAGATTAAATAAAGTCAGACCTATCTAAACCCCATTGAGTTGAAAAAATTTTGAGATGGGCCCTAGTCCTACAAAACAAAGTTTTTTCTGTTTTTTTAACACACTCCGGAAACAATACCAGAGTGCTTAATTCATTAAATAATTCATATTTTGGTTGGTTATTGTATTAGAGATTGATTTTCTTTTTTTGTGAGTTTTTTTGTTATAAAGATATTTTTATACTTAAAAAAATATTACAAACTAGATATTTCTTAACATTTTGTCTAAAAAATTGGAAGAAGTGCTAAATAGAGTAACGTTTAATAGTTGTCATATGGGATTTGGTTGCTAAATCTTTTTTTGTTACAAAAGCATTATTATACTAAAAAAAATTATAAATTAGTCATTATTAACATTACTTAATTGATGTGTGAGTTATTTATTGATGATGTGACACAAAATATTGCTACAGAAATCAAAAAAAGGAAAAAAATTAGAAAAGGGGAAAAAAATAGGGCATGAATTTGCTTCGATTCTTTCTTTGATTCATCTTGGCCATTGAATATCTTATTTGTTTTTGTTTCGTCAACGATAATACACATTGTTCGGGAGCATTTTACCGACCTCCACGTGGGTCGAAGGCCTGATGTTAAAAGGGCTTTAGGAGACCATTGGGCTGAAGCCCGTGGAGAGGTTGGAGTTGTTCAGGTTGGCGCCCGAGTCCTTTTGGGTCGGAGCCTCACCTTAGTGGATACTCTTCGGGTTCGGTGTCCGAGTCCTTTGGGCCGGATACATTACCCTGTCGTATGGAGTTCGGGGTCGGGTCTTCGAGTCCTTTGGGCCGAAGCCCAGACCTGATGGTGGGATTATTTGGGCCTGCACAGTGGGCTCTCCTGCGTGCAGAGTTCAGGATCCTAATTATAATTGAATAAGGTAACTCCAAAGGTAGTGGTTGGATTGGATTTCACTCGCACCTTTTAAGGAGATTGTGATTGACCCAAGTTATGGTAACTACAATGGCTAGGAGTCCTAATCCGACTCGGAGAAGGATTCTAACGTGGAGAGAGTACTATAAATATAAGGCCAAAGTTACAATTAACAGGTAATACCTACTTTTGAGCACTAAACACTTAGCCTCCATTGTTAAACCTTGTGAATGGCCTGTACTTATTCTCACACCGGAGCTATCCCCCGGCGGCACAAGCCATCAAGCCTCTGTGTGATCTGTTATTGTGCAGGTTCTAGCGCGTGGATTCTGTGATTGGACACGCCGACGAAACTTGGCGTTAACATTGGCGCTAGAAGGAGGGCTTTTAGTGCTTAATCAATCACAGTCAGACTTTTCCGGTAAGAGGCTATGGCGAGCATGGAGAATGCTATTTCTGACCACGAAAAAGCCAAAACACACCAGACCACCCAGGTGAGAGAGTCGGCGAAAGACAGACTGGGCTCCAGAATCCAGGGAGATCAGGTGGAACCGCCTGCCTCTCTTCGGCGAAGACTCTTCTATGACGGCCAGCGTACCCCTAACCAGGCTAGTCGGGCAGACGAGAATCACTCACGGGCACTGGAGGTGCATGAAAAAGGCCGAGGCGAGGGCAATCAGGATTAGAGAGAGTTTATCCTGCAGAAGAAGATGCAGCAGAACAAAGATGCCATGTTGGCCCTGCGTCTTCAGCAAGACAAACTCGAGCGACAGATGGCTAATATGGCTGGAGAACAGGAGGCATCCTCAAAAAGGCGTAGGCATCGGAGCCGATCCCGGTCACCCCGACAGGGAGAAGCAGATAAGGAAAGGAGTAGGCATCGAAGCCGCTTGAGGGATGGCCGGAGCCGGAGGAGGAGCCGTTCAGCAGAGCGACGATCAGAACATCCAGGCAGGTCGGGACTGAAGAGGAGGGACGAGACTCCTGAACATGGGGGGGGATGGACCCGTCGTCCCCATAAGGAAGAGTCCGACCCCCTCGCTCGATGGGTGGCAGAATTGGAAAAATTGTTGTTGGCAAAGAACTCGATGGGGGTGCCTGTGGCTTGCATAGGGTCGCCCTTCTCGCCCGAAATCAACAATGTGATAGCCGATCCCAAAAAGAAGATGCCCCCGATGGAGACCTATGATGGGTTGGGGGATCCGTATGACCACTCGGACGGAATGCGATGATAGGTCGATGACGTCATCTACGGACACTTTCGGATCTTTGCCAAATGTCACATGTTCGCGACCACCCTAAAAAAGAGCATCCGAGAATGGATGGGGACCTTGGCGGCGGGGTCAATCAACTCCTGGAGTGACCTTCGGGAAAAGTTTCATGCTCGGTTCGGGAGTAACAAAAGGCATGGAAAGATCGCGGCGTCCTCATGCGAAGTCATATGAAATCGGACGAAAGCTTTGGGACGATCGTCAAAAGGTTCCAAGAGGTCGTGGGGTGCAGAAGGAGAGTTAAACTCCCCCGCAAGCCCTTGGATTTTTCACTACTTTGTGCGGACATCGGGAAGTCAAAGAAGTTGATGAAGGATTTGGTGATCAACCTCTCGGTGACTTGATGAAGCTTTCAATCGAGCCGAGGGTCACATAGCAATAGAGGAGGCGATGGGGAACTTCAAACCGCACTCCCAATCTTATGAGAAGTCCAAGGATTGAGATAAGCAGAGTTATCAGAAGTCAAATAATCAGGGGAGGTCGGATAATTACAATAAGAAAAGCTACCACGGGGGAGGGTCGGGCAGCGGACGGCCACCTTTCCCAAACAAGAATGTCAACAAAGTCTACACTGCCCTCAAGACGGAAGGGGCTAAAATACTGGAGGAGATGCGGAACAAACCCTTTTTCGAACCATGCCAAGCGATCCCGAAGCCTGGGAAGAGGGGTCGGGACAAATATTGTGCATATCATCAGCGTCGAGGGCATACGACGGAGGAATGCAACAACTTCAAAGATCTAATAGAGAAGAACGTCCAGAATGGGCACCTGGTGCAGTATGTGGTCGGTCAAGAAGGTTCAGAAGCCCCCCGGGAGGAGAATAGGGATTCGACTCGGGAAACACAGCCGCAACCGCACCCACAAGCCCGAGGGGTTATTGATGTGATATTGGGAGGGTTGGTAGGGCGTGTAACCGGTAGGAAGAGGAGCGAACATCTCGAGGCCGTGTTGTCGGTAGCTGGTTCATCTCCCAGAAAGGATAGGGCATATTCAGGAGTATCCATCTCTTTTTCGGATGAAGACTATCCTACCGACCATATTGAACCACATGATGGGGCGCTGGTAATAACTGCACAGGTCGGGCCAGTAGACATGAAAAGGATGATGATCGATAACGGGTCCTCGATCGATATACTATACACGCATGCCTATTAGAGGATGGATCTGGAAGGAAAGAAGATGGAATTGGGAGGAGAGGGTCCGTTATATGGTTTCAGTGGCGACCCGGTGCATGTGTCAGGAACGATAGAGTTACCGGTCGAGTTCTAAGACTGACCCCAAAGAAGCGAAATAATGGTGAAATTTTTTGTAGTACAAGTGGATTCGGCCTACAACGCCATCTTGGGGAGGCCGACATTAGCAGCATTGCAGGCAGTGACGTCTATACCTCACTTCAAAATCAAGTTTCCGACACCGAACGGGATCGGGGAGGTAAAAGGTGATCTGGACATTGCCCGAAGGTGTTATCGGAATACTTTGATTTCCTCAGGGGTCGGGATCAGCAAACAGAAACAGACAATGGCCATCGAGATAGAGCCATTCACTGAGAGTAGTACTGAACCCATGGCACTGCCGGCAGAAGAGACAGAAGATGTGGAGTTGATACCTGAAAATCCGGAAAAACTGATCGAAATTGGGGCAGGATTAACAGAACCGTTGTGAACAGGTCTGGTGGATTTGCTTCGGGTGTATGCCGATATCTTCGCTTAGGAGCCTAGCGATATGCCAGGGGTAAGCGAATCGGTGCGCTACAGGTCGCATACATCTGAGACAGAAGAGGAAACCAGTGATACAGAAAAGAAGGATCTTCGCCCCAGAAAGACAGAGGATCATAGATGAAGAGATTGCTAAACTGCTGGAGGCGGGATTCATCTTCGAGATCGACTATCCCGAATGGCTGGCGAATGTAGTATTGGTTCAGAAGCAAAATGGGAAGTGGAGGTTGTGCATCGACTACACGGATCTGAATAAGGCATGCCTAAAAGATTTCTATCCTCTACCCAACATAGACCAGCTGATTGATGCCACTTCGGGGTATGGAATGTTAAGTTTCATGGACGCTTTCTTGGGATACCACCAAATTTTGATGTGCAAGGATGACATCCCGAAGACAAGCTTCGTCACTCATCGGGTTATATATGCGTATCGGAAGATGACATTTGGATTGCTTAATGCAGGGGCAACTTACCAACGAATGATGAACTTTGTATTCAGAAAGCAGCTTGGCCGAAGTATGGAAGTGTACGTGGACGACATGATCGTAAAAAGCATGTCAGTCCGGAATCATTTGGAAGACCTAGAAGACTGCTTCGAAACAGTAAGGAAGCACAAATTGAGACTGAACCCGACCAAATGTACCTTCGGTTTGGGTTTAGGAAAATTTCTGGGATACTTGGTCAGCAAAAGGGGAATCGAAGCCAACCTAGAGAAAATTGCGGCGATCTTAGACATGAGGTCCCCAAAAACATACAAAGATGTGTAGAGGTTAACAGGCCGGATAGCTGCCCTTTGGAGATTTGTGTCAAGGTCAGCCGAAAGATGTCTACCCTTTTTTGACACCCTCAAGGGGCCGAAGAACGAGAAAAGTTTTTAGTGGACGTCGGAATGCAAAGATGAGTTCCAAAGAATCAAAACATATCTGTCTTCGACACCATTGCTAATGAAACCAATCCCTTCGGAACCCTTATATTTATACTTGGCTGCGAGCCTGATGGCAGTAGGGGCAGCACTGGTACGGGACAAGGGAGGAAAGAAGTTCCCGGTATACTATGTCAGCCACGTACTTCGGGACGCAAAGATAAGATACCCGAACCTGGAAAAGTTCGCCTATGCCTTAATAATTGCCAGCAAGAAGCTCATGCACTATTTCCAGGGTTGGCTAATAGTGGTGTACACGGATCAGCTGTTAAAGAAGATTTTACATAAGCCAGAGGTATCAGGTCGGTTGGCCGCATGGGCGATGGAATTAACATAGTTTGCTATAGAATATCATCCCCGAACGACAATCAAAGGGCAGGCCTTAGCAGATTTCATGGTAGAATGTTTCTTTACAGATTCAGACATGAGCACGGTGGCCGAAACTCAACAAAGGCCGACCTCGTGGACGTTTTACGTGGATGGATCATCGACTTCGGACATCAGTGGAGCAGGGGTCATTCTGACAAGTCCCGAAGGGTTCAAAGTCCAGTAGGCGATCCGATTTCAATTTAAGGCCACGAATAACGAAGCAGAGTATGAGGCCATCCTAGCGAGAATCTGATTGGCTTGAGCTTAGAGTGAAGTTGGTCATCTGGTGATTCGCGGTGGTGGTCAAGCGGTTGTCGGTGAGTATGAGGCTCAAGGGCAAGAATGTCAAAGTATCTGGCTGAAGTAAAGGATAAGCTCGTATACTTCGCATCGCACAGTTGTCAAGGGGTGGATTGGTCAGATAATACGATAGCAGACGCCCTAGCGAGATTGGCAACCACCAAAGCAAGCTCCTTCGACGGATTGGTATATACTGGAGGTTCTAGAAACGGCCCGGTGTTAGAAGGCGAAAGTGCTAGCTCTGAATCGAACTTAACTCTTTGGCTCACGCCTTATATTTCCTACTTGGCAGATGGGATCCTCCCTTCGGACCGAATCCTAGCAAGATAAGTCAAACACCGAAGCTCAAACTTCATCCTCATTGATGGGGATCTATACCGAAGGGCTTTCAGTTCTCCCCTACTCAAATGCTTAACTCCCTCGGAAGCAGACTATACACTTAGGGAAGTAGATGAAGGGATTTGTGGGGATCACATGGGGGCCAAGTCACTGGCGCACAAGATTTTGAGGCAGGAGTATTACTGGCCGACTATCTACACTGAGGCCAAGGAATTCGTCAGAAGATGTCCCAAGTGTCAGCTGAACAGCACAATCCCACATCAACCTCCCGAAGAGCTGTATTCGGTCCTATCCCCGATTCCCTTTACTGTATGGGGAATCGACATCCTAGGTCCTCTGCCGAAGGCCAAGGGACAAGTTAGCTTTGTGATCGTGGCTATCGACTATTATACGAATGAAATGGGTCGAAGCCAAACCACTGCAGAAGATCACCGAACAAGAATGTCTGAAATTTTTCAAAGAAGGAATCGTTTATCGTTTTGGTATTCCGATGGCAGTGGTCTCTGATAACGGCAGATAGTTTTTGGGGTCGAAGTTCGAGGGCTTTCTGAAGGAGTTGGGAATTCAGCATCGCAAGACCTCGGTCGCTCATCCTCAATCGAATGGTCAAGTGGAAGTGACAAACCGAACCCTGCTCAACGGGATAAAACGAAGGTTGGATGAATTGAAGGGTCGGTGGCTCGAAGAGCTACTAAGTGTTTTGTGGGAATATCGGACTACTCCGAGGACAACAACCGGGGACTCCCCGTTCAGATTGGCATATGGGACCGATGCACTCATACCAGTTGATATTGGATCCCCCACTCTTCGAGTCAGTCAGTATAAAGAGCTATACAATGATGACGGTTTGAAAACAAATTTGGATCTGCTGGAAGAGGTTCGGGACTCTGCTATGTTGAGGTGAAGCCGAGGAGGTTTTCGATAGGCGATTTGGTCCTCCGGGAGTCGGAGGCATCAACCCCCCAGAACACTGGCAAGCTGATGCCTAACTGGGAGGGACCTTATGAAGTGGTAGAGATGCCGAAGCCAGGTACATACCGGCTTCGAGCAATGGATGGTTCGGAAGTAAAGAATACATGGAATGCTGGGAGACTTAGAAAATTTTACCAGTAATAGTTATGTCATTCTTTTTTTTATCTATGTAACCTTTCAATCTTAAATGAAATAAATGAAAGTTTTCTTTGGATATGCTTAACTTCATCTATATTCATACGATTATTAATACTCGAACGGACAAACTTCGGACACAATCCAATCAGAAGGTTCGAAAAGACACCACTGATCGAGATACGTCACGAGTATAACTGATCGAGAAAACTGTAAATTTTTTATTCAGGCAAGCTTCGGGCATTATCCGATCAAGAGGTTCGGGAAGATACCACTGATCGAGATAAGTCACAAGTATAACTGATTACAAAAATTTATAAACAAAAATATTTTATTTCATTCATACTTTGAATTTTTACAAAACCCGATCGCTTACGATTCAGGCAAAGTACAAATAAAAAGTACAATGGAAAAAGTAAAAAGAAATTTACAAGTCCTAACAATATTTATTCAGGAGGAGGGTCATCCTCAGCTTCAAATTCTTCATCAGAGGAATCAAGGATGGAAGCATCGAGCCCAACAGCAGTCAATTTGGCCCGAGCCTTTTCACGATAAGCTTCATACCCATCAGTAAACTGGGCCATGACCTTCTCGTTCAAGGCCTTAGACTCTTTATATTCGGCAACCGCTTGCTGCTGAGCCTCGATGATCTTCTCTGGAAAGGAGTTAACTTCAGCAGTTAAACTGGTGTTCTCCCGCATGACCTGCATCATTTTAGCCATCATGTCTGAAAATTTCTCCTGCAGGGCGTCAACAGCCTTTTCCCGATCCTTGACCTCCTCGGTCAGATGATCCCTCTCCACCAGAAGTGATGCGTATTTCTTTTCGAGCTTCTCAGAATGGCGTTCAGCTCGGGATGCCTTATTTCGGGTCTCAGCATGGAGATCCCGTTCCTTCGTCAAATTTGAACGCAGGCTACCAACTTCAGCTTTAAGCAGCTGTACATTCGTCCTCAGCTAAACTTCCTTTTTCGTGGTTCGAGCAAGAGGAAGGATGGCTCGAGCGAGGATGGCGTTGGCCTACAACAAACACATACATCAGCAATCGACGTAAAAGTACAAGTTCATAAAAACAAGATAGAATTCAAACTCAGAAATACCTGGCACTGGGCGCGGACGTAGGTGACCAGGTACTCTTCGGAAGAGAAGCCCTTGAACCGCTCGTCATCACCCGACAGTTTGAAGTGATCGAAGATGGTGAAAGGGAAAACTTCTGAAGGACTCTTCGGCCAACAAGTGTTGGGTGACCCATGTGAAGAGCTTAGTCGAGAAGAAGGTGTGGAGGCGGTGACAGGATCAGCAACGATGATTTGATTGGGAGGGTTGGGGCTCGAGATCTTCGGTGAGTCGGGGCTTCTTAGATCGGGGTTCAAAAGGAACCTCTTTGGTGTCCTTCGAATCCTCGATCACCGCGACCTTTCCTGGGGAAGGAGGAGTTGGCTTTGGTATAGTTTTGGAAGGGGCCTCGGCAAGGACTTTGGGGAGGGGCTTGGAAGACTTCTTGGTCTTCTTCAACAAGGCCATCCTTTCAGTTCTGCTCATCTTTAAGGTGACCTTGGTTGTTGGTTCGGCGCCGGTAGCAAAAGGTGGTGGACCTGATGTGGAGCCGGTGGAGAGCTCCGCGATCGGGATTGTCTCTCCTTCAGCCTCATCATTGCAGAGAGGAAGACGGATGGGTCCGGCAGTGTTGGGAAACGGTACCAGAGCGACATTGGCTCCCTCGGGCTTGAAAATGGTCACTACAAAAGATTTCGGAAAAAAGGAAAAATAACGAGTCAGGAAAATGAGTGAAGTTAGAAAGGTTCGATAGGGCTTCTGGACGACAAACTTACATCCGTGTCGGTATAGCCAAGCCGAGCTTGTCAGAACTCCCAAACTCCATTCGATTTTGCTCCACTTCTTGTAGAAGGATTTGAAGGCATCGGCCCGGTCCTTAGGGAACTTAGACACCTTGGCGATGGAGTCATCGGGATGCGCCCAGTTTGGCAGGAGTTGGAGGTTGGTACCTTTCATGAATATACATTGGTTGTGCCACCCTTTTTTGCTCGAAGGGGTCTTGACCGGAGCGGTTCGGGTGGGTCTTTTGTTCAATTGCTTCAAGCTAGGCTCTTTTCGACTGGTTATAGTGAACAGAGCAAAGAAGAAGTCGAGACCAGGCGTGATCCCGAGCTCCTGGCACAGGGCGACGAAAGCAACCAGGTGGATATACGAGTTCGGCACGAGTTAGGCAAACCCGATCCCCATGAAACAAAGAAAGGAGGAGATGAAGTCATGGAGAGGGAACCGAACCCCATACTTCAGGACGTATATGGGGACGGCCACCCACTCTCCTTCGGGTTGCCAGAACATTTTTTTGTCAGAGGCAGGCACTCGGAGCTTGTATTCTTTGGGGATGTTGAAGATGGTTCGGATGTCAGAGATCTGTGAATGAATGACGGTAGATGGGGTGTTGATGTGGGAAAATTCCGTCTTGGAGTGGTAGGCGTTTCGAATTCGGGCTTCAGCATTTATGGGAGTGGGGGAAGCAGCAGGAGTGGTAGATTCAGGTGGTGGTGCCGGGAGGTCCACCGGAACAACATCGGTGGGCAGTATGGGTGTGGGAGTAGTGATTTTAGTGGCGTTTGGAGTTTGATCAATGTTAGAATCAGCCATGGAAACAAATATTAGCTGAAAGAAGTTCAAGATCAAAGAGAAATGAAGAACGAGGTGAGTTCGCCGGAAATCGCCTTTGCCGGAAAACTTTGGTAGAGGTTTTGAATTGAAAAATTTGGGAAAAGTGATAATGAGGGGGAAAAGGGGGTTTTTATAGGTGTAGGTGCACGTTACCCAAGTGCGGCTATTAAATGCTCAAGGTGGGACCAAGCATGGAAAGGCGTGCAGCATTTCGAGAAACAAAGACAGACTGTTTGGCTTCCCTAGACAACTCATCATTAGCTGTCGTGACCTTTCAAGTCTCCAATTATAAGTATCTTACAATCAGAGACTGGGGGCAATGTTCGGGAGCATTTTACCGACCTCCACGTGGGTCGAAGTCCTGATGTTAGAAGGGCTTTAGGAGACCATTGGGTTGAAGCCCATGGAGAGGTTGGAGTTGTTCAGGTCGGTGCCCGAGTCCTTTTGGGTTGGAGCCTCACCTTAGTGGATACTCTCCGGCTTCGGTGTCCGAGTCCTTTGGGCCAGATACATTACCCTGTCGTATGGAGTTCGGGGTCGGGTCTTCGAGTCCTTTGGGCTAAAGCCCAAACCTGATGGTGGGATTGTTTGGGCCTGCACAGTGGGCTCTCCTACGTGCAGAGTTCAGAATCCTAATCATAAGTGAATAAGGTAACTCCAAAGGTAGTGGTTGGATTGGATTCCACTCGCACCTTTTAAGGAGATTGTGTTGGACCCAAGTTATGGTAACTACCATGGCTAGGAGTCCTAATCCGACTCGGAGAAGGATTCTAATGTGGAGAGAGTACTATAAATATAAGGTCAAGGTTACAATTAACAGGTAATACCTACTTTTGAGCAATAAACACTTAGCCTCCATTATTACTTAATTAATTTAATTGTAACAGTCACAATTTTATTTTTCAAAAGTTTTGTTTAAAAGTCAAAATATCTTAAAATGGTTAATATGGTTTTGAACCATAATCATATAGTTCCAACCCACACAACACATATTAAAAATGGTTAATATGGTTTTAGTTCTTAAATGGAACCATAACCATATTTTGAAAACCAAAACCAACTCATAATCATATTTTGTCAGGCCTACTCAGGAGGGTAATTTTATTAATAGAGATGATAGAGTTCATGGGATAACTACCTTATTTAAAAAAAATTCTCAAGTACAAACTTTTGTTATCTAATCAAAAAAATAAAATAGTCAAGAAATAACTATTAAAGACATTGCATCCCGCATCCAATTATCATATCTAAAATTACTTATTCACTATAGAAAAAAATAGATATCTACATAGAAGGGAATTCAAGCTTACAGAAGGAGAAAAATGACTCCCATAAAAGTGGAGAAATCATGAAAGATCTAAAGATCTAAATCCCTCCCCTCCCCTCCCCAACCCAACCTAACCCAACCCAAACAAAGAGAAAATAAATTTTAACAAAAGAGAAAAACAACCTAATGGCAAAATAGCAAAATCTAATTTGCATTCCAATTTTTTTCCCAATTAAATGAACCTTAAACTTAATTTTCACATAGAAATTGTACATCCATCCTTCACCCTAGTTTACGTCCATGGCATTGTCTGAGATGTTAAAATGAGGGGTAAAAAAGGTAAAATATTAAATTTTCATCAATATAATTTATATATATATATATATTAACGCTAAGTTTCGATGGCACGTCCAATCATAGAATCCACGCACTTGAACCTGCACAATAATAGATCACACACGAAGCTTGATGGCTTGTGCTGCCGGGGGATAGCTCTGGTGTGAGAATAAGTACAGGTCGTTCACAAGGTTTAACAATGGAGGCTTTAGTGTTTAGTGCTCAAAGAATGTATTACCTGTTAATTGAAACCCAAACCTTGTATTTATAGTATTCTCACTACCTTTGAATCCTTCTTTGAGTCGGTTTAGGACTCCTAAATATGGCAGTTACCATTATTTGGGTCCAACACAATCTCCTTAAAAGGTGCAAGTGGAATCCAATCCCAACACTACCTTTGGAGTTACCTTAGTTGAATATAGTTAGGACTAGAATCCTTAACCATTTAAACTCCTTATGGCTTTAGACTCTGTACGCAGGACAACCCACTGTACATTCCCAATCCAACTGAACTCATATACTGGTCTGGGCTCCGGCCCAAAAGGACTCGAATACCCGACCCCGAACACTATACAACAAATTAAGACTCTTGGCCAAAGGACTCGGATGCCCGAACTCGAACGCCATAAATCCGAACAGGACTCCGGCCCAGAGGACTCGGATGCCCGACCTCCTTTGACATCCCTAAGGGCTTCGACCCAATGGTCTTAACATCCCCTTCTAGCACCAGGCCTTCAGTGTAAGACCCCAACTTTTTTTAAATAAAGAATAATTTTT
The DNA here is from genome assembly GCA_020205615.1 of Panax quinquefolius. Taxonomy (NCBI): domain Eukaryota; kingdom Viridiplantae; phylum Streptophyta; class Magnoliopsida; order Apiales; family Araliaceae; genus Panax; species Panax quinquefolius. Next base: position 72,051,983 of record CM035168.1, read on the forward strand.
CTCAAAATATATTTTTGAATATTATGGTGTGGATATGATATAATGTTATAGTTGTAGGTAATATTTGAAAATTTTTCAAAGTAAGAAAGTTGATATAAAATATTCGTTGTGTCGGGAAATATTCGATTGGTCGGGGAATATTCGTTTTAACAGGGAATATTCGTATGACGGCACAATCATTGGTGGAACCCACAACGGAAGTATTGTCGTAGTTAGAAAACGATAGAATTATCTTTTTATAAAAATAGCGACGAAAGTTTTACCGTTAAACTGTTGAACTACCCTGTGGTAAAAGTATAGTAATACGCGTGGTTGTATAGTAGCACACGATATTGATTATTGATGCTTACGTGAGAAGTCACTCAGTTATACTCAATTATTACTACAATAATTGCTTCATAGTATCTCACGTTATTTAATTCAATTATTGTCACAGTATTAATATTTTATATTATTAAATCAAAAATTGAGACGACAAAGTTATTCATATTATTATTTGTAATATTGACGATGTCTAAAAAGTTCTGTCGAGGAGAGGTTTGGTCACCTAATTGCACGCCAATAGGGAGAAATCCTTATCGAAAAGCCCCCTCTTTCCTAAGAATGATCTGGTTGTTAAATATTATGAGTTATAATATTAATGAGGAATAATTGTTGAAGTATTAAGAATGTGTTTATTGAAGATAAGTGAATTACAAAAATTAGAGGGGAATAATGCAAACTTAAAAAACTTTAGGGGTACTAAAGTGTAATAAGTTAAATCAATCTGGACCATTGATGGTGGTTGTAACAGTAAATCAATCTGGACCATTGATGGTGGTTTTAATAGTAAATCTGTGACGCCCCCAAATTCGGACCTCCACTTGGTCACTCGAATTCGGTTCATCACATTCTCATGGTAAAACCATAATAACTAAAATAACGCATACACAACGAAAAATCTACTTTAGAATAATATACAATGATTTATTATAATTATTTCCCCAAGTCTCGCAACCTACAGTACTTAATAGATTACATAATAGTATCGAATAAAGACCTATTACATAATCCTATTTAAGTTTAAACATAGTCCACAAATAGTCTTAACATAACATAATAGCTTTAAACATAAAAAGGACAAGCTAGTCGGTAGCCTTGCCCTGGCCCTTTTCTGTTCCAGAGACACCTCCATGTTCTTCCTTAACTGAAAGGTTTTAAATAAGCAAGGATGAGCACAAATTGCCAAACAAGTAATATACAACAAGGGTGTAGGATATAATATCACAAGGTTTGAAATATCGAAGGATTATTTCTAGGATAGTTCAAAGTGTCAGAATAACATCATGAATAAGGGATATGACAATTCAATATAAATCAACAGATATATATGAATTCAACGGCTAATAATGTATCAAACTGGATAAACAATTTATACTGAGCAGTCACTAAGGACCATTGAACTTTCACTAGAGTTACCAATATTAAACTGATAACCAAAAATATCAAGTACTATAGATGATCAGTCTACAATACTTTACGTTATGCATAACACCACAATAATATTTATTCACGTGTTGGGGTTTCCAACAACATACACTCCCCTTACCAAAAGGGTTGTCCAACTCAGTTTTCAAGATTTCCGCACCAATCAATTGGTTTGGACAATTTTTATAAACATGCGTATAGTCTAACCGAATCAAATGGCATCGACTCTTTCACAATATTCAAGGACAATACCAATTTCAACATGAATAATAGCTTTCACGAGGGTTTAACATACTAGCTCATTTGAATGATAAAGTAATGTAACTTGTATTCAAAAGGGATAAGCTTACGGTATTCGTCGAATAAAGTAATGCAAAGGTTTAGGATACTTGCACAATGTAAGATAGGGTTCAGATACTTGCCTTAAGCGTAGTTTATCCACGTTAATAACCCAACACTTTCGAATCCTATTTATAGTGCATTATGTGTTCAAGATGTTAATTAGCTAACACAGTCTTTAATCAATCTTGACATGATTCAAGTATGCACATATGGTACAATATCAGTTTATAAGTTATTATGGATCAAATACTTAGTTACTTTATAAACAAATCAAGAATGCTCAAGGTTAAGACCTCCTCTACCCATGGACTTTCCATTTCAATGCAACACCAACTTATCAACTAAGCATCACACATATATATGTACATCAGTAGGTTTTAGATCACATTTAGCATCATAAGTGTAAGACCCCAACTTATTATAAATGAAATTAAATTTCCTCTATTTATTTGTTTTGAAATAGTAAGGGTTGATTTGATTAATGTGGTTAGTTATGGGTAAAATGAGCAAATATTTCAAATAAGCAAGTGGTTATAAAATATTCATTGTTGTCGAGGAATATTCGTTTGGTCGTGGAATATTCTTACTGTCGGGGAATATTCGTACGACGACACAACTTTGTGTGGGTGTTGTATACCTATTTTGGGGGCGTCACAATATGTATCCATGTAAGTTACTTTCCTAAAGTCAGAACTCATTTTAAGGATTCAGATGCACATTTGCACTATGGCTAAGTTTAGGACCGGCCTTGATTGCTGGCCATCCTCTAGCCATACCAAGACTCAGCTGCTGCCTTGTGGTTTCTGTCTGGCTCAACCAAAACAATCACACATAATATATTTGTCATGTTAAAGGTCTTTTCATGCTCCTTAAGTCAATCTAGGTTCCTTCTTTCATAACATGGTTCTAAGTTGCTCATTTCAACAATTTAAGGTCATTCAAGGTCATGAAACCACAAAGTCTAGCATGCTTGCTTTCTAAACATACAAGATAGTTATAAAACTCATATTAAGCATTCTTGTGTGTATTCATAACACATACGTGAAACCAACACCGCTTTAGTTGAAAATATGCTTTGTTCATGCTTTATTTGAAATATAACATACACGCATAGTATATCTATGGTTACACTACATGAGTTAGTCTAAGAGCATCTTCAAGCATGATCACAAATGTCAGATTCTAGTCTTCAATGTATCAGGACAATATTCATATTCTAAACTTACTAATAGGTTCAACATGTTCATGTTTCTTTGCTAATCACATAAACACAAGCTAAAGGTTTATTCATGCATTTCCAAGTCATACTCACATGCTTTCAAAGTCAGAATATAAACCATGTAGAAATCATGCATGTTAGCTCATTAGGCTAAGCTTCTTATTAAAAATATTTCTAACATAAGGCTTAACAAGTTTGATTATGCTCAACGGACTATGTACACTACAACATGCTCATCTATGTGCAAAATCAGTCATGTATAGTTCACTAGGTTCATAATTTGTAGAACATGATCTTTACATAGTTTGTTTTCAAAACTTAAGGTTCAACTCTCCATTTAAACCATATGTCTCCATTAATCATGCAAGTCTATGAAAACATGCTCACATTAGGTCAACATATCCATATATACATCATACACATGTTCACATGTTAGCTTAAGTCATAACTACTAGCTCATATGGATCAGACTTGAAAATAGATTGCTCAACTGAAGTTCAAGAAGAGAACCGGTAATCGGTTGTCTTTGTGCCTCAATACAAATGTGTGCGGTAATTTTCTTGCGTGCACTGGTTCAGCCGAGAATAGTCCGCTTCGATAAGCATCAGCCAAATCTCAAAATTTATTCACCAAATGGATTCTAGACACTCATAAACCAATTGCAACATACTTATATGATAATATAACATCTATATAACCAATACCCAACTTCATTAACATACAATTTCATGAATTTAAGAATTTGAATTTCAAGACTCAAGACTCCATTTTTACAGAGAATGAAATGGAAGCAAGGAAAAGAGATTATACCTCTGCAATGTGAAAGAACTTGCTATTACTTGAACTCTTAAACTATTAAGGATGCTTGTATGCTCTCAATTCTTACCTAGCAATTCTCAACACTTGGAAAAATGGAAGGAGAGCTCTCATTTATAGAACACTCATTAACCATGCTAAGCCATTGCCCAAGAATTCAAACTTATGGATTAAGGGATTGCATGAAGTATAAGGAGGAGTTGGTGATTAGTTGTTGGATTTCATCATGAGCACCACTCCCCCCATGATCATTGCCTAGCAAGCTTGGAAGAAAATATGAAGAACATAGGCCTAGCCTTTTTCTAGTACACGTGAATGAGAAATGAGAGGTAAATGGGACAATCTTTTTGGGACAATCTAATATAACTAGCATTCTTGTAAACTCCTACACATTCTCACTCTTATGCTATATTTTTAATACACATCTCAACCATGTATTATAACTAAATGTCACAATATGCTTTAATATTTTAAGGTAGTAGATGTTATGCAACATACCTATAATCCATGTACATTTTATCAAAATGATAGTTTTCAATGTGTTCATGGTATATTATTTTAATACCTACCCACATACATATTGTCACATAGATAATGTATTTATAACATATAGTTCCAATATGTTTAATTACAATGTTCATACAATATAGTTTTATAAGACTTAATATATAGTCACACACAATGTCACACTACACTATATAGTATAGTTGTATTATTGCTCATATGCACATAATCATCAATATAATATTATTATATTACTAACTTACTCACTTATGTTAAATAAATTAATCATACACTTCCTTAATTAATTAACACTAGTATCAATTAATCATTGATCATTATATTTATGGACTTCCACGATCATTATTCATCTTTATAATATATTGCGGATAATAGTAATCACACATTATTAGTTAATTACTAAAAATCAATATTCTACCATAGCCATCATCAATTAATTAATATAATTCTTAATTAATCTTCATTATTAAATAACTAATCTACCACACATCAATTAACAACTAATAGTATACTACAACAACAATTAACAATTAATATTACTTAATTGCTCATCTTATAATTTCTTCGCCGATTAACATTACTATTAGTATTTTCCCATCACCATGCCACACAAGGCTTTCAACGAGTTTACCACAAACTCCACGTATTCTCAATAATTCATTTATTTAATATAATTGAGTTATCTCATTTCTTAACACGAAATTGTTCATATTCAAATAAATACTTATTTCCGTTAACATATTTATTAAATAATACGCGGAAATTCTCGGGTATTACAAAATCAATATGGACCATTGATGGTGGTTTTAATAGTAAATCAATCTGGACTGTAACATTCTAGAATTTTTAAATTGTTATATTAAATATTTATTAAATTATATAAGTATTTAATGGATGTGTTTATTGTTGAATAAATAATTGTTCAAATTTGATTCTATTTGGTTAATTATTTGTTAAGTAAATAATTAAGGAAATTAATTATTATATTCTAATTTAATTTAATTATTAAGTTAGAGAGTTTATAATGATTAAATGAATTATTATATTTGGATTTGAATTTGTAATTAAAAGGATGTGTTAGTTGATTAAATAAAGTTATAATTATAAAGAAAATTATAATTATGTGGTATTAATTTATATGTTAAAGTAATTTAATAAATTGTTATTAGAATTAATTTAATTGATTATTGAAAAATTTAATTAAATAAAAGTGTGACAAATAACCTTACTATAAAGGAGTTACTAAAATAAATTAAAAGAGTTTAATTTGTTTTTGCCAAACAAGGATTCATGCATATTAAGTCTTTATTCTAATTGTGTTTTACCAAACAAAGCATAAGGATTAAGTGATTATATTTTAAGTGGGTAACCAAACAAGCCTTATGCCTTTTTATTTTCAAAAAAAATTAATAACTGATATCAGTTATACTTATATTTATATTATATAATTAATATATATTATTATCTATACGTTATATTCTAGTACGTATGTTAGAATAGAGAAGGAAAGACTCAGTAGAAGAGAAGAAGAAAACTTACAGAGAAGAAGAAAAATAAGAGAGAATTGGGAGAAGTCTAGAGAATTTGAGAAAAGAATCGGGGAAAAGAAGATTGATAATCAAAGGATAGCCACTATCTTCTAACTCTAAGGTATCATCCTACCCTTTTTCAAGTTCTTTAAAATTTTAGTTTTCTCTTCCAAAACTCTCTGTAAAATTCTTGTGAAATAATAAATTGTTTGATTGTATATGGCTTTATATGATAAATTAGTGTTGTGAAACTATTTTCATTAGTTTATATATGAGTATAGTCAATGAATTTATGATATGTATGTAATTTGTGAAGAAAACCTTATTACAGTTAGTTTATATGAATATGTATGAATATGACTTAGTTTAAAGTTAAAATTATGGTTTAAGTAGTTATTTAATTTATAAATTGACTATTGAATTTGAAAGAGTATGAATACTCATAAACAAGGTATTTTAAATTAACTGTTTTGGTTGAAAAATAAAATCACAGTGTTGATTTCATTGAAAACATCAAAAAGAGAGGTTTTATCAAAAACAGTGAAATTAGATGTTTTAAATTTAATGTTTATGTTGTTTTTATGAGTAGAATCATGTTAAGCGTCTTTGAAATATATTTATATAAAGTCTCTATATGAATTACATGCTAATTAGGCTATTAGAAAGTAGCTTGTAGGCCAAAATTGGCTTTGTTCATGTGATTTCCGTAGCTAGTTGCCGAGGAGGCGTAATTGGGCCCATTGGCCACCTACTGAAATATAGTTCTCACGTCCTTATGCGGTATACGCCAGTAGTGCCACTCTCGGTGGCTTGTGTCTCATGATCTTGTGATCAGCATCAGCCAATAAATGTAACTCCAACAATATAAACTGTGGTATTAATGAGTTAAGAGAATGGTCGACAATTGTAATTTTTGTACACAAAGTCTGAAGGAATTGTTATTTGTTAATAGTAGGATAGTTAAATTATGATCTCAGTATTTCTATACCAAGAATGAGCATGTTATTAACAATTAACTAGTTTTGTAACTTGATTATGTGATTAAAAATCAAATCTTACATGATAAATGTACTTAGTTATGTATGTAATGTGGTAGTGACTAACTATGTCATGATGACATATATATATATATATATATATATATATATATATATATATATATATATATATATATGGTATTGTGATTCGAATTGTTCGGTTTAGCCTACGAGCAAGGCAAGTTCTCTAAATCTATTATCTCGTTGAGCCAATTATTGTTCCTAATTCAATTACAATATAATGATGCAAGATTTCTAAACTTTATTTTGATATTGAGCAAGTTACTCTTGTATTTAACTTGTTATTTAGCATGAAAATTTATATATTCTGATATACTAATGTTGAACAGTTTTATCGTTTAAATTGCTATGCATGCTTAGTACTCAATTCTAAATAACCTTGGCTTAATATTGTTCAAGCAAGGTGTGTTATAGTTATTCAATATGTATGCTATTAGATTATTCCTAAAGCATGATTTTAATTTACCATGTCGATTCAGTTATGATTATTCCATAGTGTGATGTTATTAATTTTATTCAACTAATCCTTAGTTGATGTTCGTTGAATTCCAAATTACCTTGAAATATATCCAAACCAAACTCACTTTGGTGCGGACTTGTACTCTAAATACTGAGATGAACAACCCTATTATTAGGGATAATTTACGCTTAGCGTTGAAATGGTTGTGCACAATACATTGTACGAAGGGCTGATCCCCCTAAGTACGAGGAGTCCCTATAGTCTTATGACTGTTAAAGTTTAAGTTGAAAAATTACTTATAACTATGGACATAGTTCGTGGTCTTAGGACCCTCAGTTATATACTTCAGAATGTTGATAGACCATATTGTTTAATTCTATTGGGCCTCTTATTTGACAGTTGTTGTAAAGAATTCCATTCATTGTTGTTTCAAGTGAGCTTTGTTTGTTCACTCTTGCTTATATAAATATTATAGTTAAGGATGAGAAGGTTGATGTACCTAGCACCAGTAAGGGAAAAGGAAAGATGAACAAGTATTGAAGACTTGTAATATGTTGATATTTTATTATCAGATTTTAATTGAATGGTTGTAACGAAGTTTATTTATTTTTCGCATTTGAATGATTGTATTTAAAGGTTAGACAACCTGGGAGATTTTTATTATGTAACCCTTTAATGGGGAAGATTTTATTATTCAATTTTATTGTGATTGGGTAGTTAGATATGAATGTTTGATTAAGGGAACACCAAATCCTGTGGAAATGAAGTACCTGGGTTTGGGGGTTTCACAAGTTGGTATCAAAGCCTTAGGTTATGAACCTTAGGTGGGGGAAAAGCCTTAGGAAGTAACCTTTGAAAAGATAGTGATGATGAACTCTTATCGAGTTTCAAGGAGAAAGTAATAAAACACTTATGTGCTTACGTGATTACAACTTATGTGCTCGTGAGTGTTGAGTAATGATGATTAATAACTAAAACTTAAAAATCTTGTTGTCAAGATGGCTAATGTCGGAGAATCCACTCAGGATAGGGAGGAAGGACCTCAGATGCCTAGAGAGGAGGAATCTCATGATATTCAAGTGGTTTGGGAACAACTACTTCCATGGGAGTCAGCCCCGTTGCTCACAGTGGTTGAAGATAAGGATGATGATGTGGAAACAGATGAGGAAGACCTCGTTGAGTTGCCATATGCGAATGAGGATGACGAGGACGAGGAGGAAGATATTCCACTAACATCGATAGCTGCTCGTATGTACGATGAAGTCTATGACCGCAACGTGGAACTTCAAGATACTGTCGAGGAATTGCAAGAGATAGTAGTTGAGCAATAGACCTCGATGGCACAGAAGGACGACCAAATCCAGGACCGAGAGGAAAGCCTGAACAATGTTGAAGAAGAGCTGGTTCACACTGAAGGAGAGAACGAGCGAATGAGAGTAGAGATTGAAGAATTGAAGAACAAGTTGAAAGAGGAATCTACTAAGAGGGTAAGAGCCGAAGACGCGTACGAGGAAGCTGATCAACGAGCCGAAATAGCAGAGGGAGACGCACAAGCAAAAAGAATGAAGATGGAGGAAATGAATAACGTGTTCAACATCGTGATTAATCGAGCTCAGGATCGGGTCATGGGTTATCCGATTCAGTTTGAGACGCTGCCATCGTACATATTAGATCGTTGAACCATGTTTCGAATTAAGGATGAAGAGCGTTGTAAGGCTATGCAGTATCTTAGTAGGACATCGTAGGGAATGTACTTGATATATATGATTTATGATATGATAAATAATATGTAAATCCCAAGTGTTATGTAACCTATGGGATATGATGATGATGTCCTGAAACTTTAGTAGTTCAGGAAAATAATGTAAATAGCAGTAATGCTATTGTTATGATGTTTTTCAAAGAAATTCTGAATGAATAAAAGTTATTTATCTTATTTTATCCAAAGTGTTATGTGAATATTACTTTTATGGAGGCAAGTTAAGTAGAAATTACTTAAAAGAGTTGAGTAATAATCTAATGAGTGTATTTTTAACAGAAAATGCCTCCAAGACGTTAACCACCCCGACAGAGAACCACTGAAGGAACCAACAACAATAATCTTTGAAGCTAACCTGTCAAAGAATTGGTGGCGTTCTTGACAGTGTTTTGCAGAATCAACCGCAGAATCAACCACAAAATCAAGCTACAACGTTTAAGGACTTCAAGGCAGTTGGACCACCAGAATTCCATGGGTCCATAAACCCGATTGAGGCACAGGCCTAGGTTATGGAGATAGAGAAAGTGTTCGATGTTGCGGGAGTAGGGGAGGATCAGAAGACTGCTTTTGTAACATTCATGTTGAAAGCAGAGGCAAGTTATTGGTGGTAGGCCAATAAAACTCGAGGAGGACTAGGGGTTATGACTTGGGATAAGTTTAAGGAGATGTTCTTCGAGACCTATTTCCCAGAGAGTTTGAAGAGTCAGTTAGAAATATAATTTTTAGAACTGAAGTAGGGAACGATGACAGTGTTGGAGTATGCCGCTAAATTCAACGAGTTGGCGAGGTTTGCGCTATATCAAGTCAGCACAGATGACCGTGTATTCTCGCTGAAGGTGGAGGCAAGGCTGTAACTAAGTTCAATCAAGAACAGAAAAAGAAGAAGAATGAAGTGGAGATTAAGAATGGAGGTGATGGTAGTGGAAATGGTAACAATAATCTGAAAAGAAAGTGGAATGGAAATATGGGTGCTGGAAATTAGCAAGGTAACCAGCAGAATAAGAAGTTTGAAGCATGTGCTACATGCGGGAAGTTTCACAAGGGTGTATGCTTAATGGGGAAACGAGTGTGCTTTAACTTTGGCCAGGAGGGTCACATCGCCCCAAATAGCAATCAACCCAAGAAGAACGTTTGCTTCATGTTGGTTGATTTCACAATCAAAGCAAACGTGCAAGTATACACAGTCAACAAGTAATAGAGTGATAAGATAGAGTGTCGATCCCACAGAGAATTCTAATTAATAAATTCCAACTACTAGCACTATATCAATTCAATTTTATTTAAACAACAAATAATTGTGATTTTTCGACTTAAGAAAACTAAATTAAAACAACTAAAAGATATTATTCTAAAATAAAGCAAATAAACAAAACTAAAATTTGATTGAATTCAGATAAATAAGGATTAAGACTTCATATCCCCAATTATGAACTATAAATCAATTATCTAATTATCCCAATTACTATATCTACTGAATTATTAACAGGAATTCTCAAATGCCAAAAGTCCTTTCCCAAGTGATCAATTGCCTTCTATTTAATCCAGATTAATCTTGCTATATTCTTATGCAAAACAATTGAATTAAACTCTTTTCAATCCCAATTCCTTATGTGTTACATGCGACAAACAGATATTTCCATTCTATTCACAAACCTAATTATTCACTATGTAAATAACTAAGTCACATGTCATCATGCCCAGGTCTAACCCTAGAATTCCTCTTTCAATTCCTTCTAGAGTAACAAGGTAATTATTGGCCAGATAATTAATCAATAAATGCAAGGCAAGATGAACAATTCACTTTAATATAAATAATTGAAATAAATCAAATAATTAATTCATAATCATAAAAGGTTCAATTGGAATCTTAATTAAAGAAATTAGTTCATAGCAGAAATTAAAACCAACAATATTTGAAAAATCATCTTTAATGAATTACACAAATTGAAAGAATAAAGAAGAAGAAAAAAACTCCAAGTGAAAATCTTCAGATTCTCCTTTTTCTCCTTGATCAGCCCGCAATTGTGTAGAATAGTCCCCTACTTCAATAGAAATAATCCTTATATACATCTTAATTTGTCCCACAATCCTTTTCCAAAACAACCTCTCCAATAGCCTCTAATAATCAAGTCAACCGGATGGTCAACGCTGAAACCACCGGGTCAACCGATTTTCCTTATTTAAGCGCCCGTTACTGAGATTAGTATCGCTAGAGCACCCCAAGATTGGGATGCAGAAAGTGGCCATTATGCCCTTTTTTCAACTCAAAATCTCTCAAGTGTTCTTACAGCTCACAAGTCTGCATAAATCACAACTAAACACAGTAAAACGAATCTAAATACTTTGAGAATACAATAAATTAAGCCCAAATATATCCAATTCATGGGTATATTACAAAATCATCACTTCATTTGCGGGTCCAAGGATCACTTTGCTCGTGAGTACCCTAAGAAGAAAGTTGGAGAGACAACGGGAAGCAAGGGAGGTAGCAGTGGAGGTACGTAGGCCATTACTGGACCAACGACATCAAACAAACCCACATCTAGAACCTTTAACATGACTGTGTAAGATGCTGTGCAATCAAAGGATGTGGTGTCAGGTATTATTCCAATCAATGATATTGATGTTTATGTATTATTTGATTCGGGTGCTACTTGCTCATTTATATCTGATGAATTTGCTATGAGATTAGGATTTCTTAGTGAAGATTTGAATTTCCCTTTAAACATAGAAATTGCGAATAAGGAAGTAATTCTTGTTAGGTTCGTATACAAGAACTGTAGGGTGAATGTAATAACCGTGAATTTTAAGTCACTATATATGTATGTACATTATTAATATTTAAAACTTTGTGTTATATAGTGATTTAATATGTGACAACATATGTGAAGTGGTGCATGGATCAATAAACATATATACTATAGTTATGGATATATACATTTATAGATTTCATTAAAATTGAAAGCTTCGTAACCTAATTATACATTAGGAGAGACAATTAAATAACCTAAGGGTTATGGTAATAAAGAAAGGTTATACTAACTTAAGTGGATAATCTTGTTATTTCAAGTGACTAATAATTTTAAACCTAATTCTAGTAAACCTAATTAGGTTATGAGCTAAAGTCACATGTATAAGTAATTAAATTTCATAAGATTGGGAATGGAAACCCTAAATAATCAATTTGGGTAACATATATTAAAATTGTTAGACTATGTTTATTACATGGCCCAAAACAATTAAAAGAGAAGCCCAAAAGAAATAAAATGCAAACCAATACTTAGCCCACTTGATTAAGGGTATTTTAGACTTTTGATTAATCAAATTTGGGCATTAAAATAAAAGTAAAATGGAGGAGATAATGGGGGCTTGGGACCGGCCACATTAGCCTTTTTAAGGCAAGAAGATTATGCTAATCAAGTTCCTTATTTAGTAACTCTTACATCAAGTACAAGTGTGTCAATCTCCCATTGGTTGGAAATCTACTAAGCACCCTTAATCACATGATTAGGCTTAATTGAAAGAGATAAGGCAAAGCCTTTTATCCAAGGGACAATAAATGTATGGGGGATAATAGTTAATTACCCATTTCATTTGCTAGAACATTTCATTTTCTCTCATTCTTCTTCTTCTATCTTTTTTTCTCCCAAGCTAGTAGCATACAAGAGAGAAAAGAGAAAAGAGAGAGAGGGTTCAATTTTTCTAAGAGAGGGAGAGGAGTTGTTGTTCATGCATCCTAAGTTCATTACATACTTTGGAAGAACAAGAAGGATAGCAACCAAAACTAGGTGAGGTTCTCATCCTTTTCTTTTTCTTATTCTTCTTCTATTTCGGTTTTTACCTCATCATATAAGGGGGTTATGGTCTAATACTCAAAGTACCCTAGTTCTATATATCATCATATATGGAACTAAGTATCTTGAGTGTTAGATCAAAGGTTTAGAGGAAGGAAATGAGCATATGTTCTCCAAGGGGTGAAACCCTTGTTTTTCTTCCACACAATCTTGTGTAACTCAAGTTTTACATCTTGGATTTGTGATCCGTCAAAGGGGGGGGGTGCTAGATACATGAGTTATCTAGTAAACCCAAGTGGTAGAACACAAATCTAGCAAGTATTGATGCCATGAGGGCTGTTTTCCCCAAAATAGTCCACATAGAAAGTTAAAGTTTCAAAACCCTAAAAAGCTACTGTCCACATTTTTCTTGAGGCTGTTTTGGATAGTTAAAAGTCTTTTAAAAATCTGGGAAAAATCACAGAGGTACCTTAAGAAGTTATCTACGTGTAGGAAAAAGAACGGACGCGTTTTGATTTATAGGTTGTGCGTAATGGCTATTTCCGTAAAGGACTCCTAAATATTAACACTCGAATATCTCACTGTGTATACACTGGAAAATTCCGAAAGTTTTACAGTAGGTTCATATATACTATGAGAGTATACCCTGAAAATTTCTGATTTTTCTGAGCAAAACTCGATTTATGAAAAATGAAGCAAGATCTGAGTATTTTGGGCACTTTAAAATTAGTAAATCATTTTCTAAAATTCCAAAAAACTTTGGGAATCATTGTTGGGTCATATACTATCAAAATCCAGAAAAGAATAATTTTTGAAATCAGTTTGCTATTTTTGCTAAAAATAATGAAGTTATGAATAAAAGGAAATAAATAGTTAAATGATGGCTTAAATAAGAAAAATGTGATTTTAATGCTTAAATACTCCTAATATATAATATTATGACTATTTTAGGGCATTTTGGTAATTTATAATAAGAAATATTATTTATGACCTTTTATGGATATTAAATAAGAGGTTTAATAAATGGTGAACAATTAGAATAAATTGTTTATTAATCTAATAAATTATTAAAATATTATTATGATATTAAAAATATTAGAATATGATATTGTTAAGTAAATAAAATATTAAGATTAAAACTTCATTAAAATATTATTAAATGGTTAATAATATTTGATTTAAACATTAATAAATAATTAAAGTATTATTAAATGATTAAAATATTAATCTTGGATTAAAATATTATTAAAAGATTAATAATATTAAATTAAAGTATTATTGGATGATTAAAATATTATTAAGTAAATAATAATATTCGAGATTAAATAAAATGTTCTTAATGTAATAACATTAGTAAATGAATAAAATGTTATTAAATGATTAATAATATTAGTAAATGAATAAAATATTAATACTATTGGTAAATGATTAAAAGTATTATTAATTGATTAATGATACTAAATCATAAGTAAGATATTATTAAAGTAATAATATTAATGCATGATTAAAATATTATTAAGAGGATTAATAATATTAGTAAAGTACTAAAATATTATTAAGCGAATAAAAGTATTATTAGTGAAATAATAATACTATGAGGTGAATTAAATATTATCAAGATTAATAATATTAAGTGAAGTAAATGTAGTTATTATTTAATAGTAACATTATCAAGGCAGGATAATATTTCTAAGAACTAAATGTAAGATATAATATCTATGTGATTACCTAATCTAATGTTATGCTATGGATAACTGAAAGATTAACTATAGGTCTCTCAAAGGAAGATAATTAAACTACATAGTGGATAAAATTTAATTGCGTAGTAGTAACTCAGAAACGAGGCAAGTTTCCTAACTCAAACTCGAGTTATTATTTTCAAAGCATGTTAGTGAATAATTATTGATGATTATTCACATCCATAATGATTATTGAAATTCGCACTTTGTGCAATTGAATTCCTGTTCTATTATTATTGAACTGTGAATTAAATTAAAGTTCTTTCATTCATGAACTGTTTATGAGATAGATCTATGCTAATTGTATCAGCTAGATCAAGCATGTTTAAATATTTTAAATCAAATGAGTTTTAAAAAGCTGTTCTTATTAAATTGATAAGATAAGAACTCTTGAATGAGAAAATGACGAATTTGATTAAGGCATGATATCGATGCCGGATTATTAAGTGTTTATGCATAAATCATGGGGTATGAAAGGTTGATCCCCTTGAATACCAAAACATATTAAGAGGTCTAGTTTAAATGGCTGAGAACCTTGGCAAATGTTCATGGTTATTTCAAAACCACTCAGTTTATGTTATTCAATTATTCGAATATTCAATTATTGATTATTAATTCATGCTCCTTCACAATCTTAAATTATTGTTGAACATTGAAAGCAAAACTTCTTTCTTGTCATGATATATCTCCCTTGTATATAAACTTGCTAAGCAAATTAGTTGCTTACTCTTGTTATATCATGACATTTATTTCAGTTAAGCCTGAAGGATCCAATACGAAGAACAAAGGTAAAGGCAAGATCCAGGAATAATTTGGAATGAATTGTTAGTTATTATTATCTGATGGAATTCCTTATGTAAACCTTATGTATTATGAATAGTGTATTTAAGTTAAGGTTAAGAAGACCTTGGGACCATGTTATGAAACTTTATTATAATGAACAATGTATGTTTATTATTCCGTAATAGTTATAGAATGCTTATGATGATGATAGATCGTGAGCACCGAATCTAAGGTTAGAGAACCTAGATTTGGGGGCGTCACAGGTTGGTATCAAAGCTGTAGGTTATGAACATTAGGAATGCGAAACCTAGGTTATAACCTTAGTAGAAAACTCATATAGAGTATGTAGGTGATGGGTTATAGAGATCCATCGAGTTTCAGTTGTACTAAATAAAATATCATTTCATTTTATCAATGAATTTATTTTATTTTGGTACTGATGTTGGTTTTATTTATGGTGTTTGTAGGATGTCTGAAGAGCACCAGGGCAGTCACTCAGTGGAACAAGAACCCATCACGGAAAAAGCCCCTCATGGTCTTCTGATAGAGGATTTGTTGAGGAGAATCTGTAAAACCCCAAATTTTACAAATAAAGATTTAATTTTCTCGAAATATTTTTTTTTGAATATTATGGTGTGGATTTGAGATAATGTTATAGTTGTGGGTAGTATTTATAAATTTTGTAAAGTATGCAAGTTGTTATATAATATTCGATTGGTCGGGGAATATTCTTTTTTGTCGGGGAATATCCGTACGACGGTACAATCATTGGTGGACCCCACAACGGAATTATTGTCGGATTGAGAAAACGACAAAAATATTTTTATGAAATTAACGGCGGAAGTTTTACCGTTAAAACTGTTGAACTACTAAGAGTAGTAAAAAAATACGATTGATCTGGCGTGGTTGTATAGCGACACGTGATTGATTATTGATGCTTACGTGAGAAGTCACTCGGTTTTGTTCAATTATTGCTATAGTAATTGTTTGCGTAGTATCTCACGTTATTTGATTCAATTATTATTGATATTTTATATATTATTAAATCAATAATTAAGACAATGAAGTTATTAATATTATTATTTTCAATATTAACGATGTCTAGAAGTTCGCCAAGGAGATGTATGGTCACCTAATTGCGCTACCAATAGGAGAAATCCTTATTGGAAAGCCCTCTTTCACGGGAACAAATTTGGTCGATTAATATTGTGAATTATAATAATGATGATAAATGTTGTTAAATATATTGAGGTGTCTTTTTATGAAGTCACGAAGTTTATATATATATATATATATATATTATATATAAATTTTGTTTTATTAGTATTATTAATGTAATAAAATAGAAAAACTTTTATATAAACATAATACTTTTATAAAGTTATTTATTTTATTAGACAATAATTTGAATATAATATATTTTATTATCATAGTGTTTTGCATAGTAGTAAAATCTTTTTATATAAAAATGAATACTTTTATAAAGTTATTTGTTTTATTAGACAATAATTAGAATATAATATATTTTATTATGCATAGTGTTTGCTTAAGTACTGCATAGTGTTTGCATAGTAAAATCTTTTTTATATAAAATGAATACTTTTATAAAGTTAATTGTTTTATTAGATTGTAAACAATATATATATATATATATATATTATATTATATTTTATTGCATAGTATCCTTTCTATTTTCCTATAAATAGGATGCTTAGTTAGAATTGAAATCACACCAGAAATTCAGAGAATTCTCTTCTATAATCTTGAGCATATTTCTTTAGAGTTTTAAGAAGCTTTGACCGTAATATAATGAATGATGTGGTAAAAGTCCTCATTGGCCTGTAGTTCATTGGTGGACAGTTGTTGGTATGATTATGACCTAGGATTATTCGGTATAATCATGACCATTGATGATTACATGAATATCCTTGGCTGTGGTGCAGGGATGATGTTGTTTATTTATTAAGCTGAGTCTCAGCGATAAAAATTGATGAAAACATTTTAAATCATAAAAGATAGTAGATTTTATGCTCTACTTGACTCTTCTAATGGATTGCTTGTTCCGCTGCAGTTAAACTTGATGTCTATTGTATTTTATCAGTTTAACATTATTAAAGACTAATGATAATTTATTATGCATTATCTTAGTCATAATATTTTTTACTGGGCTAGTTGAGCTCACCCTTTCTTTCTTTATTCTCTTGTGAATTAAAATATAAATTTGGGACGAGTGGGAGAGCAGGGTGGCGTTCTAGATGATAGCATTGGTAGTCCTCACTATTTTGTTAAATACTGTGACAATAAATGTAATGAAGACTCCCTTAAGTGTGGATATTGTCTAGATGACAATATTCTTATTAAAACTCTCAGTTTATATTTTTTCGTATTTTACACGACAGTTGTATTATTAAGTTGTATTTATATTTTTGTACCATGTATTTGGCGACTCAAGATGGGTGATGTATACCTATTTTATTTTGGGGGCGTCATAGTTGGTATCAAAGCTTAGGGATATGATCCCTGGCTGAGATTTGAGATAAGAACTAGGAGGGGAGAGATGGAGAATTCTTTCACTAGTATGACCTACCTAAGTTTATTTGGTATTTAATTGGTCGGTCAGAGTATATTGATAATATGTGACATGTTAATTAACCCTTGTTTTGTGGTAGTGTTTGAAAATGGCAGCTGAAAATGTTAACAATGGAGTGAATGAGACCTTTGAGACACCTTTAATCACTAACCAGGTTAATGTGATGTCAGACGGAGAAGAAATTAGAGATATCTACGTGGTGAGTGAAAACTAATAGTTGCACCCGAGCTAGTCGCAGAGGTTGCAACTGAGAGTGAGGAAGAAGAGGAACCCGAGGAGAATTTATTAGAAGAATTTTATGATCAAAATTTAGAATTACAAAATCGTGTTCATGAGTTAGAAGAGCAGGCTGAAGAACGACAGGCGGTTGTGGAGCAAAGAGATGTAACAATTCAAAATTGTGTTACCCGATGTGCGATGCTTGAACAGAAGCACTCTTTGGCAGAGTATAAGATATTAGAGCTGGAATCTGAGAATGCTATGATCAAAGTTCTGATGAAAGAAGAAACAACTGAACGAAGGAGAATAGATGATGTATGGGTAAAAGCTGCACGACGCGTAGATATTGTAGAAAAAGACGTCCGATCCAATATGGCCAAAATAGATGAAATGGATTTTGCTTTTTGGACAGAAATTGGGAGAATCCAACATTGAATTTGGAATTACCCTATGCAGAGTGGTCAACCCCAATTCGATATGGATCGGATAATAATGATTCAAATCATGGATCAGGAATGTGAAGAAGCAATTAAGGGTGGAATGTACTCTATAGCAAGTCAAAATTCGGTAGTTTAAGTGAGAGCGTTTATCGAGGAACCGAACAAAGTTATTACGGGTAAGTTAATTATAAACTCTTGTGAAGTCTATACCTTATTCGATACCGATTCTACCCACTTTTTTATTTCACCTAGTTGTGTTCAATGTTTGAACTTGGCTCTTGAGAAATTAGACTTTGACTTATCTGTTGAAGCTCCGTTAGGAAAAACCTTCATTACATGTGCTATCCAAGTCTTGGATGAGAGTCATAGTTTTGAATGATATTTCTATTGTTAATGAATTTTCTGACGTATTCCCGGAAGAACTTTTTAGCCTACCCCTAGAGCATGAAATCGAATTTTGTATTGACCCCAGTAACAAACCCATTTCTAAAATCCTCAAGTATTTCTTCACCCAAAACGAACGTATAATGCGCCAAAGACGTTGGCTCGAGCTGTTGAAGATTACGATCATACCATTCAATATCATTGTGGAAAAGCGAACGTGGTAGCTGACGTGTTGAGTAGAAGATCGTATACGTTTACGAGTGAAAATATACAAACCTACGTGAAGATAATGAGTATATGATTAGAACTGACTTTAGTCGATAATGTTAAAGCTGCTAAAGCTACAGACCCGGAGCTGATGAATACGAAGAAGAAGGTTCAACAGGGCGTTATTTTAAAAAGCAAGAGTTACTGAAGAGAGGAAATATCAACCCTTGATTTAATTGGCCCATTTGAAATCCTCGATCGAGTAGGAACTGTGGCCTATAGACTCGCTTTACCGCCAAGTATGTCTCGTGTTCATAACGTTTTTCATATATCCATGTTACGTAAATATGTGAAAGACCCGAACCACATTATTGAGTTAGAACCGGACGAAATAGCAGAAGATTTAATGTATGAAGAGATTCCTGTTCAAATCTTGGATAAGAAGGATCGTATTCAACACTCAAAGGTTATACCTCAAGAGTTAGAATTTGAAATGAAGTCAAGGTATCCTCACCTCTTGGCATATCATGCGTATCACGCACGTAAATTTCGAGGCTTAAATTTCATAAGGAGGAGATTGTAAAACCCCAAATTTTACGAATAAAGATTTAATTTTTGAAATATTTTTTTGAATATTATGGTGTGGATTTGAGATAATGTTATAGTTGTGGGTAGTATTTATAAATTTTGTAAAGTATGCAAGTTGTTATATAATATTCGATTGGTAGGGAATATTATTTTTTGTCGGGGAATATCCGCATGCGATGGTACAATCATTGGTGTACCTGTTGAACCCGAATTATCGTTGATCGAGAAAATGACAAAAATATTTTAATGAAAATAACGGCGGAAGTTTTACCATTAAAACTTTTGAACTACTCGGTAGTAAAAAAGAATGCGATGTCTGGCGTGGTTGCATAGTAGCAACACACGGTATTGATTATTGATGCTTACGTGAGAAGTCACTCGTTTTGTTCAATTATTGCACTGATAATTCTGTGACATAGTATCTCACGTTATTTGATTCAATTATTGTCGATATTTTATATATTATTAAATCAATAATTGAGACGACGAAGTTATTAATATTATTATTTACAATATTAACGATGTCAGAAGTTACGCCAAGGAGAGATTTGGTCACCTAATTCAAGGCGCATATAGGAGAAATCCTTATTAGAAAGCCCCTCTTTCACGGGAACGAACTGGTCGATTAATATTGTGAATTATAATAATGATGATAAATGTTGTTAAATATATTGAGGTGTCTTTTTATGAAGTCACGGAAGTTTATATATATATATATATAAATTACATTTTATTAGTATTATTAATGTAATAAAACAGAAAAGCTTTTTTATATAAAATGAATGCTTTTATAAAGTTATTTGTTTTATTAGACAATAATTAGAATATAATATCTTTTATTATGCATAGTATTTTGTATAGTAAAATCTTTTTATATAAAACATAATATTTTTATAAAGTTATTTATTTTATTAGACAATAATTAGAATATAATATATTTTATTACTTACGGTGTTTGTATAGTACGTGATAGTGTTCAGATAGTAAAATCTTTTTATATAAAATAGAATACTTTTATAAAGTTAATTATTTTATTAGATTTTAATATATATATATATATATTTTTTACATTATATTTTATTGCATAGTATCCTTTCTATTTTCCTATAAATAGGATGCTTAGTTAGAATTGAAATCACACTAGAAATTCAGAGAATTCTCTTCTATAATCTTGAGCGTATTTCTTTAGAGTTTTAAGAAGCTTTGAGCGTAGTTCAAGTTTTCTTCAAGTATATCCCCGCCCTACCCGTCGGAGTACTCTTCTTTATAAGGTAAGGGATATTATTTGTTGTACTCGTAAGGGGTATTATTTCTTTCGTATTCATGAAGAGAATTTCTATTATTCCATTCATTATTATTCCGTTGGAAAAACCTGTATACACGGGCTACCCTATACTTGGTGAAATTCTTCTATTATTCCATTCTTTATCATTATATTGGAATAACCTGTCTATGCGAAACCGCATACTTGGTGAAATTCTTCTATTATTCCATTCTTTATCATTATGTTGGAATAACCTGTCTATGCGAAGTACCACATACATGGTGAAATTCTTCTGTTATTCCCTTCTTTATTATTATGTTGGAATTACCTGTTTATGCGAAGTACCGCATACATGGTAAAATTCTTCTGTTATTCCATTCTTTATGATTCTGTTGAGAATAACCTGTCTGTGCGGTCTATTGCATGCCTGGTGAAGTCTTTTGTTATTCCATTCTTTATTATTCTGTCTGAATATCCTTTCTGTGCGTTTTCGCATGACATGGTTCCATTATTTATTATTCGATTGAATATCACGCTACGTGCGTTACGCGTGACTGAGTTCCATTATTTATTATTACATTGGAATAACACATGCATGCGGTTTATCGCATGCATGGTGATTTCGTTGTTATTCCATTCTTTATTATTACATTGGAATATCACGCTTGGTGTAATTTTGCACGACATGGTTCCGTTCTTTATTATTACGTCGAAATATATATATACGTGCGTTACGCATTTTGATTTCGTTCCATTATTTATTATTTTGTTGGAATAACACATGCATGCGATCTATCGCATGTATGGTGATTTCGTTGTTATTCCATTCTTTATTATTACATTGGTATATCACGCTTCGGTGCGTAATTTACTTTGACTTTGGGTTCCGATTCTTTATTATTACGTCGGAATATCCTGTTTGTGCGTTTACATGACTGGTTCCATTATTTATTATTACATTGGGAATAACACATGCATGCAATCTATCGCATGCATGGTAAATCATACATTATTCCATTCTTTATTATTCTGTTAGAATAACCTATCTGTATGGATTACCACATGCATGGTGAATGATCCTTTGTATTCATTTATTATTAAATTATGGAAATGATCTGGCTACGTGGATTACCGCATGGCGGGCAAAAATCCATTTGCAGATTTCATATATTCTATTATACACGGTTGGTTAAAGCTTTGGCTTCTATATTCCTTGAAATTAGTGGAATATCCACGGATATTTGCGCTTCATCCAAAGATATCTTTTTGTGGAAATATTCTTACGAGCATTCTTGAATTTTTTCTCCAAAGCAAAGATACGTTGACAATTTGGACATTATTGAGTTCGGGATAAATTAACTTAAAAATCTTTAAAATTTATTCTTGAACTTGTTTTATTAAATTATCATGTCATTGTCGGGATGAGTTACATTGGTTATTATGTGAAAACATGAAAGTTTCTTAGAAATCACAAAGGGTTGAAAATCGATTTTGGTGAAAATAGAATATGAAATTCAATTGACCATATCTCCTATTATATTTCGAATTTTTGAGTGTGGTCAAGTTCTAGAGTCAGATCTATGAGTTTTCTAACTTATCCAAGTGGAATCACTGGAAAAGGTGTTGTAGATTTTCTTGTGGACTGATTTTAGTAAAGGAGTCAAAAACTGCAAAGTACCAAAAGGCTACTGTCCAGAAATTTAAAAGCGCATTTTCGGCCACTTAGTTTGTGAGAAAAATTTCGGCCTTTTGGGACATGAAAATATATGGTATAAAGTACATCCTGTCCAAAAATGAGCTCATTCCGACTTAAAATGAGCAAGTTATGACCATTTCAATATTTAGGTTTTTCCGATAAAAAACGCTATAACCGGAGTTCTATAACTCCGATTACCATGAAATTTAAACTGGAAGCTGACGTTAACAGGTGTAAGATCCTGCCATGATTTGGGAATTTCTGGAGTTAAACTTGAGGTAGCTAATTGTTAGGTTTGTAATATTCAAGAACGCAATCAAATTGCTTAAATAAGCGGAAACGTGTAAAAATTAAAGTTTAAAATTTTACAAACCATATACCCGGATCACCCTTTATGCACAATTATTAATTAAACTAAAAAGATGAATAAGAAACATACCCTTGAAGATCCGAGCTTCTTCAGGTACAAGTTCATCTCCAATCCTTTTCGCGTTCAACTTGAATCCACTGGGTTTGGTTCCTTCCTTTGATCAACGTTAGCCACCCAAGTGTTTGGCCTCTAGAGGTGATCCACCAAGGAAGAAGAAGGATTTAAGAAGATGGGTGGTTGGCTAAACCCTAGTTTTTCTATCTCTATAGAAAGGGAGCGTACTCTCCAACCATTGAAATTATAACGTAGTCTTGATATCTGATATAAGACTCCTCTTATAAAGATATCAAGTAACCCTATTAAAATAAGGTATTATTTAATTAAACCCTTTTAATTAAAGGGGCTCCCTAATCTTATTAGGGATAATTAATTAAACTCCTTTAACTAATTTTCCTTCCTAATCCAATTAGGAATAAATGAGAGTACTTATATTAAATTAATTCATAAACTCTTTTAGAAATTAAAATAATAATAATAATAATAATTGTAATAATATTAATAAGACTCCTCTTATTAATTTATATTTAATATTTCTAAAATATTAAATAATAAATATTAAGCTATTTAATTTATTCTATCACCATAGATTAAATTAAATATACATCTTATATTATTACGATTATGCCATTAACTTCTTGAATAATTATTCTTCCTTTTATGGTGTGACCCTTTAGGTTCTCCATATTAAATTGGTTGTGAATAAATCAATTAGAACAATTCTAATCTTATTTAAATAAATAAATTAAACAATTAATTTATTTAAATAAATAATATTTATTCTACAATAGGGATAAGCCTCCCTAGCGATCAATGACTTTCCAAATAATATAGATTTCAACATTAATCATAAAAGAACCTTTGAGTAAATAGTTTACCGTACAATTCAATCCTTCCACCATACTGATGTCCCAATTAAATATAAGACATGGAATTATTGTCAAGTCTTATTTTATTTAATTATATGTATTTCGACTCTTAAATGCATGACAACACCAAATAATGCAAATTAGAAACTCCTTTCTAATTTCATTCTTCCTTCGCCAAGGACTATCGGGTTGTCATTTATCGAATCACATAGGACATTCTCTTCTTTAATAGAAGTGGTAGATTCTTTATTGATCATACATTATCTCCATGTACAACTTATTATACCCAAGCATACCCTTTGATATACCCTAAGGGTCTTAAGGAATAAGTCAAAGTATAACTCATCATACACAAGATACTATGATGATCTCAAGTCCAAGGATCACTTGTACTACTATCACTCTGAGAATTCCTATTGACAGGCAAGTAAAACTCCATTAGGTATTCCTTAGCGAGCCACGTTCAGTGAACTTATTCTCTAATAAGCACATACATACTTGCTTTAGTGTCTCCACACAAATGATCATGAGATCAATCATCCTCATCCAATGAGCAAACAACGTATGTACCAATCTATCCGGATTCACTAATCCCCAATTTAGTAATCCAATGATTGGGAACTATTTTAGTTTTAAGCTTTCTAAGAATTTAGATCTCATTAGAATGATCATCATCATTATTCTAAAAGCATTGCTTAAAACTATGGGTTTATCACATATTATAAAAACAAACATCATGTAGATAATTAAAAGCCTTTAATAAATTAATACTTTTTATTAATAAATGAATAAGATTGTTACAAAGTATATGCTTTATCATCAAACATGATTGGCTTGTGTGCATACTACTTTCAATCTCCCACTTGCACTAAAGCCAATCGTCATGGTATCTCATACTCTTCTTCTCTAAGTGGCGATTATCCTGGCATTGGATAAGCTTTAGTTAATGGATATGTAATGTTGTTCATGAGAGTCCACTATCTCTATAGTGATTTCCCATCTTTCAATGATTCTAATAATCAAATGAAAGTGCCACAACACATGTTTAGATCCAAGATGAGACTTAGGAACTATTCCTAGTTACGTAATGAACTTTTAATCCAAACAACCAACTTGCGACTTCATTTATAGCTATATACTTTGTCTTTATCACTAAACCAAACAACTCTTTCTTTGTTTGGAACCTTTCAATTCATCGCACCACTATTCAAGATAACGCTTTACCTTAAAGTGGATTTTACATCATCTTGTCTGCATCTAAAAAACTTGAGTCTGTTAAGCCCTCTAGTTTTAATTTAGACCCACCATGAATATGATCACATCCTTAGTGCCGGTTAAGCACTTTAAGATGTTTTTCACTGACTCATAATGAACTTCTCCATAATATGACTGATCAACATCAGGTCTGTATATTTCATTGCATACATGATTGTCACTCACGCGATCTCTCTTCTTTTCTAAGTTTGTGGGGACTATTAAGAGAGATACACTCCATGGCTCATCAACATGAAACATCTCTTGGAGCTTGCCATGCTAAACGACTTTAGCATCAAATGAATATACATTCCTTAGGTTAAGTCGAGCATCCTCTTGAATCTATCTACATAGATTTTATCCCCAATTAAGATACTCTTCCCAAATCATTCGTGGAGGAATTTTTAGACAACTTTATCTTTACTGATTGTAGCATTGGTATGTAATTCCTCATCTGTAGTATATCAACATATAATACTAGAAATTTCACGACGCTCCCACTGACCCTTTTGTACACACCAGAAGTCTTACATCATCGAATGTAACTCTAGATCATCATCTTCTATGATTTGTACCTCATCATCATCATCCATGATGAATCCATACCTCCGGTATCTTTGGTACTATTCGATTTCTGATTCGATTTGTGGTACAATAGGTCTATCTACTGAGTTCCTCTTATTTGACTTATAGTGTTTTGTGGTTCTTGAACTCTTCAAGATCTATTATCCTCCCACTAACCCCTTTTAATGATAAACACCTTTATCTTAGAAAGCGGCGTGTTTCGTAACAAACACCTTTTGCTAAGTAGAATTATAGAACATATACCCTAAACTTACTTTAGGATGTCCCACAAATCATGACATGTCAAATCTTGTCCCAAGCTTATCCTTGAAACCTTTTCACATAAGTTGGACAACCCCTTATCTTAACATACTTAAGATTAGGAATCCTCCTATACATAACTTTTATGGAGTCTTGAAATTTGGATTTTGAGGTTACTTTTTCGTAGATATCGCGACCATTTCTAGGACATGATCCTGAAGGATCTTTGGAATGTCGGTAAAATCATTTTGGACCGCACCATGTCCAACAAGGTACGATTTTTCATTGAGATACATCAATCAATTATTGCGTGTATCGGGATGTGTCCATTATGAGAAAACCATTTGAGATGATCCGAAACTTATTGCACAAGTATTTATTCCTTAATCTAATCAAAGAATCTTAATACTTTGTCAATTTGTTTCATTTACGAATTCTTTGAACCTTTCAAATAATTCACACTTGTATTCAACAAATACATACATTCAACTCTTTGAATGATCATCTCCTTTTCTTATACTAATTTGTTCAATATGCAAAATTATTTTCATGTAAGTCAGTATACAAAATTTATTAAGTAATATTCGATTCTATACAAAACATTATTATTATAAATAGAACAACAATTGTTCTTAATTATAATACCAAAGATTTCATTGTCAACAATAAAATGGAAATAATATTTTTAACAAGAAGCGGAATACAATAACAACTTATTGACTTAATAGATTTGCCCGTAGGCATTGTTAAATTATAAGTTTCTATGGCTAATGCGCAACCTTTGCTTCATTTCCCCACATAGGATTACTTATATTTGTTTAGTTTTCTACTTACATTTGGTCCTTCATAAATCTATATTTATGATAACCAAAGCCAGTATCCAATACCCAAGTAGAACATTGACTTAAAGAAAATTTATTTCAACCATGAACAAAATAATA
The DNA here is from genome assembly GCA_020205615.1 of Panax quinquefolius. Taxonomy (NCBI): domain Eukaryota; kingdom Viridiplantae; phylum Streptophyta; class Magnoliopsida; order Apiales; family Araliaceae; genus Panax; species Panax quinquefolius. The sequence goes on from CM035168.1 coordinate 72,079,175, forward strand.
TTTATGTAGAAACTTCACTAAGCTTCTTTGGTTAGCCTCGCAAGATGCTTCTCATGATTTCCTTCCGGTGTCGGGCTTATTGCGGTGGAAGCAAACTCCTTTGCTATCCATATCGGTTTTGTTCTTATTATCCTTTGTTTATGCCTTTCTATTTACCTTCTTTGAATCATTCTTCTTTTAGGAAGATCCTTTGGCCCTTACCAAGAAGACTTGATCTTTCGTGGTTGGAAAGTGACTCTTAACATTTTCAATATGTTAAGCAAATCGTGAGGTCGATATCTAGCTTGTTCATATGAAAAATTCACAACAATTGTGAAAGGAGTCCGGAGTGAGTGCAAGATCAAATCTTGGCTCAACTCTCCATCCATGACAAAAAACTGTTGTCCTAATTGATCAATCAAATTGATTATGTTAAGAAGCTGTTTTATGCATCTTATAGTGCCATTGGCCATTCTAAATCGGAAGAGCTCCTTAGATATCTCGATATCTATCGATCTATTTTCCTCACCATCAACTACTTGATGTGCGGGGAATATAGTAGGAGCATCCATAGTTTCATCTTGTATTTGAAGCTCGTTACTCATGGATGCGAGCATGATGCGTTGAGCCAATTGTGCATCATCTTGCAACTTTCTAAAAGTAGCAATCTCTTCCTCGGAGGCATTATGCGCAACCATTGCGAGGGATAGGCGATATAAGGACATAAGATAGCTTTTCACTATGAGAACTATTCTCAAATTCCTTAACCAATCCGTTTAATTGATGCGGTTAATTTAGCATGTAATATGCTTCTTGATGATAGTAATTTTAGACATTGTAAAATTACGTAAATGAATTTGTAATTAACAACATTTTAACATACATTTAATTACCAAAATAAATTAGGTCTTGTTTTAAATTGGTATCTCCCACTATTTTCTTCAAACTATATTACCCTCACTTATATAGTTCGGAAAAATCTAATTAAAGATTTGCTAGTGAGAATAAGGATCCCATTTCAAATGTATATAGCCTTGTGGTGACACAACAAACTATATATAAATAAATAGGTAGACAACTTTTGTCAATTACATCAACTATGCAACTCCTTTTATTTTGCCTCTTAGATTATTTTGATCAAGTGGTGGCACATTCGAATCAAAATTATCCAAGTTAAGTCCAACCTAGCACTCCATATATTCAAAAAAGAAAAATATCATCCTTGTGGTGACACAACAAAACAATATTGTTCAATTTTCTTTATAAGCATCAAATGTGATAAATTAACATCTTAAATACTTAATACTTGCCTTTATGGTGACACAACAAACTCATATTAAATATTTAATACTCTATTAATTTTATCATGCTAGAAGGTGACGTTCGATATTCCAAATATCTTTGAACGCTTAGGACTTAATATAAAAATTGAGGGGTTTGTTATTAATTTGTCTCATCTTGTTTAGCGCGCATGCACATATATATATAAAATACGCGTCATATTAATGAACATCCGAAGCATGTTTGCATAATATATAATATATATAGTATAAGCATGCACATATAGAATACTATATTCTACGGATTGAATATGGACTTTTATTCTAGTTTGGTTCACTAGAGCCACCAAGTGAACCAAAAGGTCAAACCTAGGGGTGCAAGAAATAATATTTAAATATAACTATTACATTTAAACAGGGCTCCATTACAAACGGGTCTTCAAGCGCTCCTTGCTCCTTGATCTCCAATTTTTCAAAATTAATTCTAACTATTCCTATTACAAAACTATTTAAAATAAATAGAAACCTTGATCGTGATCGAGGGAAGTACATAGGAGGAGTTAGAATTTACACATTAAAAAAATTAGAGAAGGCGAGTCATGAGACCCCATTTAATAAAACCCATACATTCATGCATCCAACTAAAATAAAATCCAATCACATTGGTCGATAGTCCATAATCAATCCCATTTATTATCATACACATCATCATATGCATCAATAAATAACATTCATCTCATGAATAATAAACATTTAATATATATATTGATATCATTTAATGGGTAAATTTAGTTAGTATAAAATCTAATTTTGAATTAAAATAAACTCTTTATTTTAATCCAAATTTAAATCAAAATAAAACTATTTTATTTTAATTTATCCAATTTTGAATAAAATAAACTATTTTATTTTAATCAAAATCTTTAATCAAAATAAACTCCTTTATTTTAATTAATTATGGAATCCAATTCCATGTAAAAAAATAACTCCTTTATTAAAGGAAATACGGATTCTCTTTTCCTATTCACAAATAAACTCCTTTATTTTGAATAATATGAAATCTTATTTCATATCTAAATAAACTCCTTTATTTAAGGAAATTAGGATTCTCTTTCCTATTCACAAATAAACTCTTTTATTTTAAATAATATGAAATCTTATTTCATATCTAAATAAACTCCTTTATTTAAGAAAACATATAATCCAATTTCAACTCTAATTAGTTATCATAGAATCCAATTCTAACTCTAATTAGTTAGCATGAAATTCTAATTTTAAAATTAAAATAAACTTTTTATTTTAATATTAAAATAAACCTTTTATTTTAAGATTAAAATAATTTTTTTTTTTTTATTAAAATATTAAAATATATATATATATATATATATATATATATATATATATATATATATATATTACGGTAATATATATATATATATATATATAGTATATTATATATATAACATATTCACGTTGTCCCTTTAATTCCGTGCGGTTAGAATATACTATATATATATATAATATCCGTACCTTCCTAAAAAAAAAAGGATTCACGTGGATGTCCAGGAAAGGAATCAAATATATAAAAGCTTCCTGTTAACTTTGAAAACAAATCATTAACCTTTTTGAAGCATTAACGATTTTTTTTTTTAATTTAGCCACGGATTCCTTAAACAAGCCACGCGAAATACAAAGACTACTGGAAATTATTTCAGCTTTCCTTTTTTTTTTTTAATAAATTTTATACAATAAAATTATGCCCAAATAAATTGTTCTAAACACATATCAATATACATATCAAATTAAAACAATTAATAATTTATAAAGGTTTGGCTCGATGCCACCGTTAGGTTTGTAATATTCAAAACCTTGCAATCAAATTGCATAAATAGCTTTTAAACGTAAAAATCAAAGTTTAAAATTTTACAAACCATATACCCGGATCACCCTTTATGCACAATTATTAATTAAACGAAAAAAGATGAATAAGAAACATACCCTTGAAGATCCGAAGCTTCCTCAGTACAAGTTCACCTCCAATCCTTTTCGCTCAACTTGAATCCACCAGGTTTGGTTCCTTCCTTTGATCAACGTTAGCCACCCAAGTGTTTGGCCTCTAGAGGTGATCCACCAAGGAAGAAGAAGGATTTAAGAAGATGGGTGGTTGGCTAAACCCTAGTTTTTCTATCTCTATAGAAAGGGAGTGTACTCTCCAACCATTGGAATTATAACGTAGTCTTAATATCTGATATAAGACTCCTCTTATAAAGATATCAAGTAACCCTATTAAAATAAGGTATTATTTAATTAAACCCTTTTAATTAAAGGGGCCCCTAATCTTATTAGGGATAATTAATTAAACTCCTTTAACTAATTTTCCTTCCTAATCCAATTAGGAATAAATGAGATACTTATATTAAATTAATTCATAAACTCTTTTAGAAATTAAAATAATAATAATAATTGTAATAATATTAATAAGACTCCTCTTATTAATTTATATTTAATATTTCTAAAATATTAAATAATAAATATTAAGCTATTTAATTTATTCTATCACCATAGATTAAATTAAATATACATAAATATATTATTACGATTATGCCATTAACTTCTTGAATAATTATTCTTCCTTTTATGGTGTGACCCTTTAGGTTCTCCATATTAAATCGGTTGTGAATAAATCAATTAGAACAATTCTAATCTTATTTAAATAAATAAATTAAACAATTAATTTATTTAAATAAATAATATTTATTCTACAATAGGGATAAGCCTCCCTAGCGATCAATGACTTTCCAAATAATATAGATTTCAACATTAATCATAAAAGAACCTTTGAGTAAATAGTTACCGTACAATTCAATCCTTCCACCATACAATGTCCCAATTAAATATAAGACATGGAATTACTGTCAAGTCTTATTTTATTTAATTATATGTATTTCGACTCTTAAATGCACAACACCAAATAATGCAAATTAGAAACTCCTTTCTAATTTCATTCTTCCTTGGCCAAGGACTATCGGGTTGTCATTTATCGAATCACATAGGACATTTCTCTTCTTTTAATAGAAGTGGTAGATTCTTTATTGATCATACATTATCTCCATGTACAACTTATTATACCCAAGCATACCCTTTGATATACCCTAAGGGTCTTAAGGAATAAGTCAAAGTATAACTCATCATACACAAGATACTATGATGATCTCAAGTCCAAGGATCACTTAGACTACTATCACTACAGAATTCCTATGACAGCAAGTAAAACTCCATTAGGTATTCCTTAGCGAGCCACGTTCAAATGAACTTATTCTCTAATAAGCACCTACATACTTGCTTTAGTGTCTCCACACAAATGATCATAAGATCAATCATCCTCATCCAATGAAAAGCAAGCAACGTATGTACCAATCTATCCAGGATTCACTAATCCCCAATTTAGTAATCCAATGATTGGGAACTATTTTAGTTTTAAGCTTTCTAAGAATTTAGATCTCATTAGAATGATCATCATCATTATTCTAAAAGCATTGCTTAAAACTATGGGTTTATCACATATTATAAAACAAACATCATGTAGATAATTAAAAGCCTTTAATAAATTAATACTTTTTATTAATAAATGAATAAGATTGTTACAAAGTATATGCTTTATCATCAAACATGATTGGCTTGTGTGCATACTACTTTCACTAATTTCTTAAGGAATTAATTAGAAATTGATTTTTGAAAAATACTTAAGAGAGTTGAAAAATTATAAAAAAAAATACTTGTTGTGTATGAAATATATGTATATATGTTTGGACAGAGGATAGAAAAATAATAAGTTGATTTGGTAATTTTTCATGAAAATGATTTAGTTTCAAACATATGAGTTAAATATGTTATGTGAAGTTGAAGAATTGGTAAATAGGATTTTAGGGCTTGAAAATCCTATATAAGGTATATGCAGATTTTTGATGAGTGATTTGATCATTGGTGATGAAATCTTATGTGTATGACATTTTTGAATGATTAAATGCATTATTTGGTAAAGTGTAAACAATTAAATTAAATTGTTTATAAGTTTAAGAAGTGATTAAAATATTGTTATAATATTAACAATATTAGATTATGAGTTATTTAAGTGATGGATAATATTTGGATAAATTTAAAGTCTTTGATATTTATCCTTGTTTTCGTTTGATTAATGCTTATATTATTATCATCATCCTTATGCTTATATTGTGATGAAAGTCATCTTTGGCTTACGTGCAGAGATGGACTTGGTATGATTATGACCAGGGATTATTCGGTATAATTATGACCGTAATATAACGAATGATGTAGTAAAAGTCCTCATTGGCCTGTAGTTCATTGGTGGAAAGTTATTGGTATGATTATGACCAGGGATTATTCGGTATAATCATGACCATTGATGATTACATGAATATCCTTCGCCGTGGTGCAGGGATGATGTGGTTTATTTATTAAGTTGAGTCTCAGTGATAAAAATTGATGAAAATATTTTAAAATATAGAAGATAATAGATTTTATGCTCTACTTGACTCTTCTAATGTATTGCTTGTTCCGCTGCAATTAAACTTGATGTCTATTATATTTTATCAGTTTAACATTGTTAAAGACTAATGATAATTTATTCTGCATTATCTTAGTCATAATATTTCTTACTGGGCTAGTTGAGCTCACCCTTTCTTTCACCGTTTCTTCAAGAAATGAGAATATATTTGGGACTAGTCGGGGAGCGGGTGGCCGGTCCGATTGATAGCATTAGTAGTCCTCACTATTTTGTTAAATAGTGTGACAATAAATGTTATGAGGACTCCATTGAGTGTGGATATTGTCTAGATGACAATATTCTTATTAAAACTCTCAGTTTATGTTTTGTCGTATTTTACACGATAGTTGTATTATTAAGTTGTATTTGTATTTTTGTACCATGTATTTGGCGACTCAAGATGGGTGATGTATACCTATTTTGGGGGCGTCACAGAATCAGTCAATTAGAAGGCATTGTGGGAGAACTAGAGGTTGAAAACCACACACTCCAGTTCACAGAAGGTCAATACAAGGAAGCGGCTTATCAAGCCCATATGGAGGTAGTCGAACAAAAGGGAAAGTTGGATGTGTCAGAATTGCAAGTTGGGATGCTGAGGGTACAACTAGAGCAGGAAAAGGCAAAGTTTGGAGAGCTGAGCGTAGAGCATCTGGCGATGCGGGGTGAGTTTGACGTGGAGATTGCAGATAAAATTCGCGTGGCGGAGGCATTTTATGAGTCAGCCAAGCTGGTGGACCAGTTGGAGATAGCACTGTAGGCCATGAAGGTCAGGGTCGAGACTTTAGGACTGGCGCTAGATGCAACATATGAGGGCCAGTGCAGTGGGACTAGCAGGGCGCACTTCGAGATAGGGGAGTCGAGTCGATCCGTTTTTGGTAGAAAGTTATGGAGGGTTGTTTCCCAGAACTGTTAGGGTGACCCAGCTGGGCCACTAGTGATGATTATGCTACTGACCAGTTGTATACAGATGCATTAATACCCATTTAGTGTAATAGGGTTTTATGTTGATGTAGACCTCAGCAGGTGTGAGGTAGTAGGTAGTTTGGTAGTATCCCTAGTTGTGTATGTAGGGAAGTATCATTATGAGTTAATCCCATCTTTTGTGTTTAAAATGGGATAGTAGCATTTATAAAAATATACCTGTATTGAACATGTGAGTCACCGAAGATTGGTATATGAATATAAATGCATTATTATGATGTGTGTTGGAAAATTTAAATAGTAAATTATCGATTTAATGTTATGTGAATCTAGTAGACTGAATTGGATTTTTTTTTAAAACAAACTTAACCCACTAATCAAGGAGAAAGACTTCCAGATCTTGGTAATTTAAAACTCTCACATAATGATCATCTGATTGTTTGAATGCAATAACGTATTACATGCTAAGCACTTATATGATAATAAAACTCGAGTAACGTGTTAGAATTTTGTTTCACTAGATAATGCCGCCCAGATGTGTACTAAGGAACCAAGAGATCGAAGAGTCAGTTAATAATGCAGCGGGAGCTCTACCAAACCCAATGTAAGACTTTGTCAACATGATGGCTGAAGCTATGAGGAATCAAGCTCAACTTGTAAGAAATCAGGCGGGAAACTAACTAGCCAACTTTAAGGACTTCAAGGCAGTAGGACCGCCGAAGTTTAGAGGAACAACAGACCCAATAGAGGCCTAGACATGGATGAAGGAGATTGAGAAGGCCTTCATTATTTCTAGGGTAGCAGAAGAGCAGAAAACAATTTTTTCTACCTACTTAATGAAGGGTGAGGCTAACTATTGGTAGGAGGCCAACCAGAACAAAGCCGGGATTGGAATCGTGACTTAGGAAGCGTTCAAGAAGTTGTTGTTTGAGAAACACTTCCCTGAGAGTACACAAGCAAGAATGGAGATCAAGTTTTTGGAATTGAAACAAGAGAATATGTCGTTGTCGAGTATCTTTGCGAAGTTCAAATATTGGCTGATTCGCTCCACATCAGGTGGACACGGAGGTGAGGAAAGCAAGAAGGTTCAAAAATGGACTAAAGCCGTGGATTTATAGTAAGGTAGCGATTTTACAAATCACGTCATTCTCAACTCTGTTGGAGAAAGCTCTCATAGCGGAAGGTGGAAGCAAAGCGGTCTCAAAGTACAATCGGGAGAAGAACAAGAAGAAAGTAGAAGGCGGGAATCAGAATGTTAGCAATGGCGGTAGCAACAACAAGAATCAGAAATGGAGCAGTGGGGGTAGTAATTTGGAGAGTCAGCAAGGAAGTGTGCAACAAAAGAAGTCTGTGTGTGGAAACTGTGGAAAGGGTCATTCGGGAGAGTGCATGAAGGGAAAAACGGTATGTTATACCTGCGGACAAGAAGGGCATACCTGACCCAATTGTCCTAAGGTGAAGAAGGGAGGTTGTTTTAACTGTGGTGAAGCGGGACATCAGATCAAGGATTGCCCAAGGAAGAAAAGCACGGATGGCGGAAACGACAACAAGGGCAATAACACTAAGACAACCAGTGGAGGACCAGCCCAACCAAACAAACCGACAACGAGGACATTCAATATGATAGTGCAAGATGCTGTGGCATCCAGGGAGGTGGTGTCAGGTATAATTTCGATTAATGATATAAATGCCTATGTGTTATTCGATTTGGGAACTTCATGTTCTTTCGTATCTGATGAATTTGCTCAAAGATTAAGTTTACCTCGTGAACTATTAGAACACCCAATGAATGTAGAAGTAGCAAACAAAGAAATTATCCATGTAGAATACATCTATAGGAACTGTTGTGCTGATGTAAGAGGGTTTAAGCTTAACGTGGATTTGATACCAATTCGTCTTGAAGAGTTTGATTTAATCCTCGGGATGGATTGGTTATCGAGTCACGGAGCGGTCATTGACTGTAAGAAAAAGTGCATATACCTAAAGACTCCGAATAAGTCAAAGGTGGTATTTCATGACAGTAAATCACCGACACAATCTTGTTGTCTGACGATGATGCAAGCAAAGAAGTTTCTTAGGAAGGGTTGTATAGGTTATTTGGCTCACGTTGTGGATACCCGCAGAGTCGAGGGTGAACTGGGTCAGATACCTATTGTAAGGGAATTCGTTGACGTCTTACCAGATGAGATTCTGGGATTGCCACTAGATAGAGAGGTAGAGTTTGTTATCGAGTTGGCACCAGGGACATCACCGGTATTCAAAGCGTCGTATCGTATGGCTCCGGTAGAAATGATGGTTCAACTACAAGAGTTGCTAGATAAGGGATACATTCGACCGAGCGTATTACCGCGGGGAGCACCAGTCTTATTCATAAAGAAGAAGGATGGGTCATTAAGGCTTTGTATCGACTACCGAGAGTTAAACAAGGTCACCATTAAGAACAAGTACCCGTTTCCCAGGATCGACGATTTGTTTGATCAGTTGAAGGGGGCGAAATACTTTTCAAAAATCGACTTGAGGACCGGTTATCACCAACTGAAGGTGAGGCAGGAGGATGTTCCAAAGACGACATTCAGAACTCGGTATGGACACTTTGAGTTTCTGGTAATGTCTTTTGGATTAATGAATGCGCCAGCAGCATTCATGGACTTGATGAACAAGAGTGTTTAAATAGTATTTGGATAAGTTTGTTGTCGTGTTCATCGATGACATTCTGGTATATTCAGAGACGGAGGAAGAGCACGCTGAACATCTAAGGATAGTGTTGGAGACGTTAAGGAGGGAGAAGTTGTATGCAAAGTTCTCAAAGTGTGAGTTTTGGTAGCAGAGAGTGCAATTTTTGGGTCACGTTATCGACAAGGATGGTGTTTCAGTGGTCCAGCAAAAGTAGAAGCGGTTATCAACAAGGAACAGCCAAAGACGCCGACAGAAATTAGGAGTTTCTTGGGATTAGCAGGATACCATCGGAGATTCATCCAAGATTTTTCAAAGATAGCATCACCGTTGACCAACCTTACTAGAAAGATGGTGAAGTTCATTTGGATGGAGAAATGTGAAGAGAGTTTCATGGAATTGAAGAAGAGGCTCAGTCAAACACCTGTGTTGGCTTTACCAGACAACACAAGAGGATTTGTAGTGTATAGTGATGCGTCACACAAGGGTCTTGGCTGTGTACTGATGCAGCATGATAAGGTCATTACGTACGCTTCACATCAGCTGAAGGACTATGAGAAGGGTTATCCGACTCATGACCTGGAGTTAGCAGCAGGGTTTTTTGCCTTGAAGATTTGGAGGCACTATTTGTATGGCGAGAAGTGTGAGATATATACGGATCACAAGAGTCTGAAGTATGTCTTTATGCAGAAGGAGCTAAATATGAGGCAGCGCCGATGGCTAGAATTGATCAAGGATTATGATTGTGAGATTCTGTACCATCCAGGCAAAGTAAATGTAGTGGCAGATGCCCTGAGCAGAAAAGGCGGAGAGAAGTTACTGAAGTTGACCATTCAAGAGGAATTGGTGAAAGATTTCAAACGACTTAACTTAGAGGTTAAGTATCCGATGGAGACCAATGAGAAATTATTTACAGTGGCAGCGGGCCCAACTTTATTAGATAAGGTTAAAGAAGCTCAAGAGAAGAACAAAGATTGTGACAGCATCAAGAAGCGGTTAGCTGAAGGGGATGAATTAAAATACAAGACTGATGGCACCGGACTGCTGAGATTCGAAGGACGGATTTGGGTACCGTTAGTACCAGAACTAAGAGAAGAGATTTTACAAGAAGCGCACAGTACGAGGTACTCGATACACCCAGGAAGCATAAAGATGTATCAAGATTTACGTCAACACTTTTGGTGGCCAAACATGAAGAGAGAGAAGGCAGAAGCGCCGCCAGATGTCTAACTTGTCAGAGAGTCAAGGCAGAGTATCAACGACCGAGTGGATTACTACAGGCTTTAGAGATTCCAGAGTGGAAATGGGAGCACATCACGATGGATTTTGTGGTGGGACTTCCATCAACGAATAAAGGGCACGACACCATATGGGTGATTGTAGATTGTCTTACGAAGTCGACCCACTTTTTGCTGATCAAGATCAAGTATAGTTTGGACCAACTAGCCAAATTATATATCAAAGAAATTATCTCGAGACATGGCATACCAGTATCTATTGTATCGGATAGAGACCCGCGATTCACGTCAAACTTCTGGAAGAGTCTTCAAGAAAGAATGGGGACGCAACTACGGATGAGCACCGCGTATCATCCGCAGACCGATGGACAAAGCGAGAGAACAATTCAAATGCTTGAAGACATGCTCAGAGTTTGTGTGATGGACTTTAAGGGTAGCTGGGAGGATCATCTTCCATTAGTAGAGTTCGCATACAATAATAGCTATCACGCCAACATCGGAATGCCGCCGTTTGAAGCACTATATGGAAGGAAATGTAGAATGCCCTTATGTTGGGATGAAGTGGGTGAATGTCGACTGTTGGGACCAGAACTGGTGCAGCAGACCGTAGAGATCATCAAGGTGATAAGAGCCCGGTGGTAGCAGCTCAAGATCGCCAGAAGAAGTATACAAACTTACATCGCCAGAAAAGAGATTTTGAAGTGGGAAGCTATGCATTCTTAAAAGTATCTCCCTGGAAAGGGAAGATAAGGTTTGGAAAGAAAGGTAAACTGAGTCCGAGATTTATTGGACCTTTCGAGATCTTGAGGAAGATAGGCGAAGTGGCGTACGAGGTAACTATAACTCTTGAACTGGAATATATTCATATTGTGTTTCATGTGTCAGTGCTACGACCATATAAGACTGACTACAAACACGTGATATCGTACGAGCCAATTCAGGTCGAAAAGGATTTATCGTACGAGAAAATTTCGGTTGAAATTTTAGATAGAAAAGAGCAGAAATTACAGAAGAAGGTTATACATTCTGTAAAAGTTCTTTGGATGAACCACAATGCTGAAGAAGCTACGTGAGAACTCGAAGAAAAGATGAGGGAAAATTATCCACATCTTTTTGAGTAACCCTATAGGTAATTCCGGGGACGAAATTCTTATAAGGGGGGAGGATGTAATAACCGTGAATTTTATGTAACTATATATGTATGTACATTATTAATATTTAAAACTTTGTGTTATATAGTGATTTAATATGTGACAACATATGTGAAGTGGTGCATGGATCAATAAACATATATACTATAGTTATGGATATATTCATTTATAGATTTCATTAAAAATGAAGGCTTCGTAACCTAATTATACATTAGGAGAGACAATTAAATAACCTAAGGGTTATGGTAATAAGGAAATGTTAGTATTTAATGTGTATATTAACTTAAGTGGATAATCTTATTATTTCAAGCGACTAATAATTTTAAACCTAATTCTAGTAAACCTAATTAGGTTATGAGCTAAAGTCACATGTATAAGTAATTAAATTTCATAAGATTGGGAATGGAAACCCTAAATAATCAATTTGGGTAACATATATTAAAATTGTTAGACTATGTTTATTACATGGCCCAAAATAATTAAAAGAGAAGCCCAAAAGAAATAAAATGCAAACAAATACTTAGCCCACTTGATTAAGGGTATTTTAGACTTTTTGATTAATCAAATTTGGACATTAAAATAAAAGTAAAATGGAGGAGATAATGGGGGCTTGGGACCGGCCACATTAGCCTATTTAAGGCAAGAAGATTATGCTAATCAAGTTCCTTATTTAGTAACTCTTACATCAAGTACAAGTGTGTCAATCTCCCATTGGTTGGAAATCTACTAAGCACCCTTAATCATATGATTAGGCTTAATTGAAAGAGATAAGGCAAAGCCTTTTATCCAAGGGACAATAAATGTATGGGGGATAATAGTTAATCACCCATTTCATTTGCTAGAACATTTCATTTTCTCTCATTCTTTTTCTTCTATCTTTTTTTCTCCAAAGCTAGTATTATACAAGAGAGAAAAGAGAGAGAGGGTTCAATTTTTCTAAGAGAGGGAGATGAGTTGTTGTTCATGCATCCTAAGTTCATTACATACTTTGGAAGAACAAGAAGGATAGCAACCAAAACTAGGTGAGGTTCTTATCCTTTTCTTTTTCTTATTCTTCTTCTATTTCGGTTTTTACCTCATCATATAAGGGGGTTATGGTCTAATACTCAAAGTACCCTAGTTCTATATATCATCATATATGAAACTAAGTATCTTGAGTGTTAGATCAAAGGTTTAGAGGAAGGAAATGAGCATATGTTCTCCATGGGGTGAAACCCTTGTTTTTCTTCCAATAAATCTTGTGTAACTCATGTTTTACATCTTGGATTTGTGATCCGTCAAAGGGAGGTGCTAGATACATGAGTTATCTAGTAAAACCAAGTGGTAGAACACAAATCTAGTAAGTATTGATGCCATGAGGGCTGTTTTCCCCAAAACAGTCCATAGAGAAAGTTAAAATTTCAAAACCCTAAAAAGCTACTGTCCCCATTTTTCTTGAGGCTGTTTCGGACAGTTGCAAGTCTTTTAAAAATCTGGGAAAAATAACAGAGGTACCTTAAGAAGTTATCTACGTGTTGGAAAAATAACGGACGTGTTTCGATTTATAGGTTGTGCGTAATGGCTATTTCCGTAAAGGACTTCTAAATATTAACACTCGAATTTTTTACTGTGTATACACTGGAAAATTCAAAATTTTTTACAGTAGGTTCATATATGTTATGAGAGTATACCCTAAAAATTTCAAATTTTTCAGAGCAAAACGCGATTTATGAAAAATGAAGCAAGATCCGAGTGTTTTGGGCACTTTAAAATTAGTAAATCATTTTTTAAAATTCCAGAAAAATTTGGGAATCATTTTTGGGTCATAAAATGTCCAAATCCAGAACAAGATAAGTTTTGGAATCAGTTTGCTATTTTTCCTAAAAATGATGAAGTTATGAATAAAAGGAAATAAATAGTTAAATGATGTCTTAAATAAGAAAAATGTGATTTTAATGCTTAAATACTCCTAATATATAATATTATGACTATTTTAGGAATTTTGGTAATTTATAATAAGAAATATTATTTATGACCTTTTATGGATATTAAATAAGATGTTTAATAAAGGGTGAACAATTAGAATAAATTGTTTATTAATCTAATAAATTATTAAAATATTATTATGATATTAATAATATTAGAATATGATATTGTTAAGTAAATAAAATATTAAGATTAAAACTTCATTAAAATATTATTAAATGATTAATAATATTTGATTTAAACATTAATAAATAATTAAAGTATTATTAAATGATTAAAATATTAATCTTGGATTAAAATATTATTAAAAGATTAATAATATTAAATTAAAGTATTATTGGATGATTAAAATATTATTAAGTAAATAATAATATTCGAGATTAAATAAAAATTATTAAGTAAATAATAATATTCGAGATTAAATAAAATGTTATTAATGTAATAACATTAGTAAATGAATAAAATATTATTAAATGATTAATAATATTAGTAAATGAATAAAATATTAATACTATTGATAAATGATTAAAAGTATTATTACTTGATTAATGATACTAAAGCATAAGTAAGATATTAATAATATTAATGCATAATTAAAATATTATTAAGAGGATTAATAATATTAGTAAAGTACTAAAATATTATTAAACGAATAAAAGTATTATTAGTGAAATAATAATAATAAGAGGTGAATTAAATATTATCAAGATTAATAATATTAAGTGAAGTAAAGGTAGTTGTTATTTAATAGTAACATTATCAAGGCAGGATAATATTTCTAAGAACTAAATATAATATATAATATCTATGTGATTACCTAATCTAATGTTATGCTATGACTAACTGAAAGATTAACTATAGGTCTCTCAAAGGAAGATAATTAAACTACATAGTGGATATAATTTAATTGCGTAGCTATAACCCACAAACGAGGCAAGTTTCCTAACTCAAACTCGAGTTATTATTTTCAAAGCATGTTAGTGAATAATTATTGATGATTATTCACATCCATAATGACTATTGAAATTCGCACTTTGTGCAATTGAATTCCTGTTCTATTATTATTGAACTGTGAATTAAATTAAAGTTCTTTCATTCATGAACTGTTTATGAGATAGATCTATGCTAATTGTATCAGCTAGATCAAGCATGTTTAAATTTGTTAAATCAAATGTGTTTTAAAAAGCTGTTCTTATTAAATTGATATGATAAGAACTCTTGACTGAGAAAAGGACGAATTTGATTAAGGAATGATATCGATGCCGGATTATTAAGTGCTTATGCATAAATCATAGGGTATTAAAGGCTGATCCCATTGAATATCAAAACTTATTAAGAGGTCCAGTTTAAATGACTGAGAACCTTGGCAAATGTTCATGGTTATTTCAAAACCACTCAGTTCAAGTTATTCAATTATTCGAATATTCAATTGTTGATTATTAATTTATGCTCCTTCACAATCTTATATTATTGTTGAACATTGAAAGCAAAACTTCTTTCTAGTCATGATATATCTCCCTTGTATATAAACTTGCTAAGCAAATTAGTTGCTTACTCTTGCTATATCATGACATTTATTTCAGTTAAGCCTGAAGGATCCAATACGAAGGACAAAGGCAAGGGCAAGATCCAGGAATAATTTAGAATGAATTGTTAGTTATTATTATCCGATGGAATTCCTTATGTATACCTTATGTATTATGAATGGTGTGTTTAAGTTAAGGTTAAGAAGACCTTGGGACTATGTTATGAAACTTTATTATAATGAACAATGTATGTTTATTATTCCGTAATAGTTATAGAATGCTTATAATGATGATAGATCGTGAGCACCGAATCTGAGGTTAGAGAACTTGGATTTGGGGGCGTCATAGTGAATATTAAGGGAAATATTATGATGGTAGATTTAATTCCAATTAGGCTTGGAGAGTTTGATGTTATTTTGGGAATGGATTGGTTGTTCAATTGTGGAGCGATAATTGATTGCCAAAAGAAATGTGTAAACCTTATGACTCCGTCAAAGGTTGTTTTCAATGGTAGAAAATCGCCTAGACAAATGAGATGTCTGACGATTATGCAGGCCAAGAAGTTGTTGAGTTAAGGCTGTATGGGTTATTTATCTTACATAGTCGATACTCAGAAGAAGGGTGTGAAACTGGAAGAAATACCAGTGGTTAGGGAATTTGTGGACGTGTTTCCGGATGATTTGCCAGGACTTCCGCCTGACAGAGAAATCGAGATTGTGATAGACTTAGCGCTAGGAACCGCTCCAATATCGAAGGCCCCGTACAGAATGGCTCCAGTAGAGATGAAGGAACTGATGGTACAACTGCAGGAGCTGTTGGGCAAGAAATGCATTCAGCCGAGTGTGTCATCGTAGGGAGCACCGATGTTATTCGTAAAGAAGAAGGATGGGTCAATGCGTCTTTGCATTGATTATAGGGAGTTAAATAAAGTCACTATTAAGAACAAATACCCATTGCCCAGAATAGATGATTTGTTTGACCAGTTGAAGGGTGCTAGGTATTTCTCAAAAATAGATTTGAGAAGTGGGTATCATCAACTGAATGTAAGGAACGAGGATGTACCGAAGACGGCATTCCGAACTCGGTATGGACATTATGAATTTTTGGTGATGTCTTTTGGTTTGACAAACGCCCCTGCAGCGTTAATGGATTTGATAAATAGGGTGTTTAAACCATTTTTAGACAAGTTTGTGGTGGTGTTTATCGATGATATTCTGGTGTACACTAGAACTCAAGAAGAACACGTAGAACACTTATGTCTAACGCTGGAGACGCTAAGAAAGGAAAAGTTGTACGCAAAATTCTCTAAATGTGAATTCTGGTTAGAACGTGTACAATTTCTTGGGTATGTAATTGACAAGGATGGAATTTCAGTGGCTCCATCAAAGGTCGAAGCTATGATAAATTGGGAACAACCAAGAACTCCATCAAAAGTGAGAAGTTTCTTAGGATTGGCAGGGTGTTACAGACTGTTTATCCAGGATTTCTCCAAGATTGCCACTTTGTTTACAAATTTGATGAGAAAATCTGTAAAATTTGTTTGGACGGAGAAGTGTGAAGGAAGTTTCCAAGAATTAAAAAAAAGTTAAGTATGGCACCTGTGTTGTCATTACTAGATAATACAGGAAATTTTGTGGTGTATAGTGATGCTTCACACAAAGGATTAGGATGTGTCCTTATGCAGAATGACAAAGTCATCGCGTATGCATCAAGGCAATTGAAAGACTACAAAAAAGGGTATTCGAATCATGATTTAGAGTTGGCGGCGGTTGTGTTTGCTTTGAAAATATGGAGACACTACCTTTATGGTGAGAAATGCGAGATCTACATAGACCATAAGAGTTTGAAGTACATTTTCACTCAGAAAGACCTGAACATGCGTCAAGGAAGATGGATAGAATTGTTAAAGGATTACGATTCTGAGATCTTTTATCATCCAGGCAAAGCAAACGTGGTTGCAGATGCCTTGAGTAGGAAAGGAAGAGAAAAATTGATGTTGTTAACTGATAAGGAGGAGCTTATTTTCGCAATGGCAAGGTTAGAGTTGGAAATCAAATTTCCAAAAGAATCTGATGAAAAATTATACCAGATGGAAGCCAGTCCAACTTTGGTGGACAAAGTTAAGAACGCTCAACTGCAAGATGAGGAATGCATAAAAATAAGGGAAAGTGTGTTCGAGGGAAAAGAAGTGAAATACAAGGTTGATACTGAGGGAATGCTGAGATTCGAGGGAATAACTGGGTTCCAAAGAGCATCAGATATTAAAGAAGACATCTTTACAGAAGTTCATAGCTCGAGATATTCGATTCATCCAGGAAGTACGAAGATGTATCAAGATTTGCGGTGACATTTTTGGTGGCCAAATATGAAAAGAGACGTTACAGAATGCGTTGCAAAGTGCTTGACATATCAGAGAGTCAAGGCCGAGCATCAAAGGACAAGTGGATTACTTCAACCGTTAGAGATACCGAAATGGAAATGGGAGCATATCACAATGGATTTTGTGGTAGGTCTTCCACCGACTCAGAAAGGATACAATACGATATGGGTGATAGTGGACAGATTGACAAAATCTACACACTTTTTGCCAATAAAGATTAGATTCAATCTTGATCAGCTGGCAAAGCTATATGTTAAAGAGATCATGACGAGACTTGGAGTTCCAGTGTCAATTGTGTCAGATAGAGATCTGAGGTTCACATCAAACTTCTGGAAGAGACTAAAAGAATGTATGGGAATACAGTTGTGAATGAGTATGGCATATCATCCGCAAACAGATGGCCAAAGCGAACGAACAATCCAGACATTGGAAGATATGCTGAGAGCATGCGTCATGGATTTCAAAGGAAGTTGGGATAAAAAATTACCGTTGGTGGAATTTGCCTACAATAACAGTTACCACGCAAGCATCGGCATGCCGCCTTACGAAGCATTATACGACAGGAGGTACAGAACTCCACTGTGTTGGGACGAAGTCGGTGAACATCAACTGTTAGGACCAGAACTAGTACAACCAACTACTGAGGTTGTCAAACTCATCAGAACAAGATTGATAGCTGCTCAAGATAGACAAAAGAAATATGCTGATCAACATAGACAAGATCGTGCATTCGATGTAGGAAATTACGTATTCCTAAAAGTTTCTCCTTTGAAGGGAAAAATTCAGTTTTGTAAAAAGATAAAACTAAGCCAAAGGTTTATTGGACCTTTCGAAGTGCTGCGAAAATTTGGAGAGGTGGCTTACGAGGTAGCTCTACCTCCAGAATTGCAAAACATTCATAATGTTTTTCACGTTTCGGTGCTACGACCATATAAATCTGATTACAAGCACGTGATCGAGTACGAACCATTGCAGTTTGAGAAAGACTTGTCTTATGAAGAGTTTCCTATCCAGATAGTCGACAGGAAAGAACAAGTGCTCAGGAATAAAGTGATACCTTCTGTGAAGGTAATATGGAGGAACCACAATGTCGAAGAGGCTACGTGGGAACTCGAAGCTGAAATGATGAAGAATTACCTTGAGTTATTTGTTTAATCCGTGTCTTCGATTTTGTGACGCCCCCAAATTCTCTACATTCACTATAGCCAATTTGGTGCTCACGTAAATATTCTATAAGATAATAATTCCTATAAATTCAAGATTCACAGTACTCATAATAAATAGTAGTTCTCGTCAGAACAATCATTGTAACTGAGTACCCTCACTTAAATGTACAGGTTCAGTATCTTATAGATATTTCTTCCATATCTATAATTCTTATATATATCTGACTTCCACAATATTAATGTTAGAGGTCTTGGAATTGAGTGAAGCACTACCTCAGTGCATCAGAGACCAATGTCTGTTAATGCTATCATTCAGATATATATAATTCATATAGACACTGTACTCTTTTCTAATTCCATTAGAATGACAACTAAATACTGCAAACTAATATTACATTAAACAAATAATATTCCGTTACTATTACATTATAGTTCTCAACAAATATCCATGTCTTAAGCCTTTATCCACAATACCAAAACCACAATACCAAAACTTCTGGAATATATATATATTCTATTTATCTGCAAATAAAGAAAATATTTGCAGGGATGAGCTACAGAAAGCTCAACAAGTTTTGAACAATAAATGAATGTTATACATATATCAATTCTGAAGTAAATGAACATAAAGTTCAAAGTTTTTCCACACAAACCAAAACTGGATTGAATGAACATAAAGTTTAGAATAGTGCCATAAATATATACTGAGGTTTGTCAGCCAAACCCTGCCCATTTTGAGTTACTGTCAGTCATATAAACTTAGCAACCCGGGTTAATCCGCTCAACCAAACAAAACTAGGAGTATATGCATATCATCCTCTATGTACTGTCCAATCATTGCTATAAATTTTGGATACAGTTTACATCCGATCATTGCTATAAATGTCGGATACAGTTTATTTCTGATCATTGCTATAAATGTCATGGGTGATGATTTATAGCTTCTCTCTCGCCCGATCATTGCTATAAATGTTCAGACAAGACCCTTTTGCTAATCTGTTATTGTCGATCTTAATAGTGTCAGTATATATATTAGTACCAAACAAAATTGGTTTCTCACAAACTATGCTTTAGATATCAAATCAAAAGCATTTTCCCACAAAAATAATTCATATGACTTGGTTATGTTTGAACAAGATATCATAACCTTTAAATAATAGAAATCATGTACACCGTATATTACCAGATCATAACTGATAAATATAAAATTTTCATTTAATAAAACAATTTAAATGAAACTGGCATTTGAAATATAAGGGTTGCATAAAATGCAGAAAAAAAACTTGTATCTAAAATAGAAAGTTTGCACAAAGTGCGGAAAAACTTTACTTCAGATCGTAAATTATTACTGCTACGTGATCTATTTAACTTCGTCTGAAGACCTAATATTAATAATATTGATCTCCAAGTTAGAATAATATAATCACAATGTATTACTGTGAATTGTTGTTATAAAATAATCTAAACACATTATCACATAACCCTATCGGTCCACAAACTACCTAAGACTCAGTATCAAGTCAAACTATTTCAGTCTGAGTTGAATCTGACACAATTCTAACATCCCAACGGTTTAATTGGATAATTCTCGAGCTTAATATCACTAAGACTCGATCTAAACAGTTAACAATTAATTTAAATAACTTTATTATCAGTTAAAATATTTTTTTAAAGACTTGTAATAATTTTTAAATAATTATTACCATTTATCCAAAAAATTTCAATCATTTATATCGTATTTATATACTATAAATACCACAATATTCCTTTATAATTAATATTTATTTATTATTAAATATTAATAAAAATCATAACATAATATTATAATATATTTATAATATTACAAAATATTTTAATACCTTAAAATCATATTTATATAATTTTAAACCTTTAAATCCATTATCCAATAATTGACATTAATATTAAAGTATTAATATTTTCATGAAAAAATATCAAAATTATATTTTCTAATTTAAAATATTTTTCTAACATTTAAATCATTTTATATGATTTTTAAAGCATTAATTCTAATTTTCCATAATTTATTTAATATATTCATTAAATAAATCAATTACCATTAATATTAATTAATTAATAAAATTCTTCACAAAATATCAAAAGTTATTAAAAATAATGAAAATATTTTTCAACACCATAATATAATTTTTCTTGATTTTTAAGTATTAAAATTATTTTTGAATAATTTATTTAATATTATAATTAAATAAATTAAATATCTTTATATTCCAAAATATTAAATATTTATGAAATATACTCAAAATAATTAAAAACTAATTTTTAGGAATTTATTATGTATTTTTAATAATTAAAAACTATTTTTTTCTATTTATTAAATTAAATAATTCATTTTCAAATTAAGTGTCACTAAAGGGCCCTATAGCGAGAGAACCATCGCTATAGGTGTTCTTCATAAACCTAGAACATGCAATGTCAGACACCAAGTTGATAGGTTTGACCACATAGATCTGTGATCATAAGGTTTCTGGACTTGTAATTTTGTTAGAAATGTAGTACTAATGTAATACTACAATCACCAACTTGTTTCATGGTCATACAACAACATAACAGAAAGATCTGGACTCCCAAACTTCTTGTCAGAGCTGTTCTTCATTTATGGGTTTTCTAGAAATGAAGAACAGTTGCAGGGTACCTACTTTGGTGCTCTGTAACTTTGATTCTAAGCATTGTTTCTGTGATCTAAAAGTTCTAACATGTAGTATACATGACAGGGTACAATATCGTAACACTAGATCCATCTAACAACATCACATGAACAAGATCTGGCATGGTCAAACCATGTCAGAAAACTTGTTCTTAACTTTTTTGGGTTTTCCAGATTTTGTCAAAACTGATGGTCAAGGCTACTTTGACCCTTAATAACTTTGATTCAGTGAAATATCTAAGTGATATAAAGACATATATGTGTAGTCTACATGTCAGTCTACAACATCAAAACAATAACATGGACAAAATATCAAACAACAACAAGATCTAAGGCCTTGAAAATGACTGTCAGACCATTCTGGGTTTCTGGGTCCAAAAATCCAGTTGGTCATGGTCAGTCAACCATGTTTGACTGCTTATAACTTGAGATCTAGACATGGTATGGATGTGATTCCACTTCCAATCTACTCTCCTCATGGCAAAGAACAAATCTATAACTTCAAACACAACAAATCATGAACAGGTGGAGATCTATGAGCTCTGACATTGGCTTGTCAGGCCATATTTTAGGGTTCTAGGTCAGTCCTTAAAACTTAATTTTCTAACACCTAGGTGTTATGGATCCTTGATGTAACATATTGGATCACTAAATGACATCTCTTAACACAACTTTAACAAAAAAATAACAACATATAACATCAAATTATATGATCTAGCAAGTTAGGGTTTTATACCTCTTAGGCTTTGATCCTTTTGATTTCTGATCTTGAATCTGATCTAGGCAAGCTATATGGTGTTCATAACATAACTTCTCTCTCTCTCTCTCTCTCACTCCCCATTTCGAATATAGAGAGAGAATGGTCTAGGATAATATGAAAAGTAAAGTAAGTTTCTTACTTAACTTTTAAGTTATAATCTTTTTGATTCATGAACCAAATCTTGCAAGGTGGCACAAAATTTGTTCTTGGAAAGATAATAAGCACATGATATAAGTCTTGGAGCAATGACTCACCAAGATTTGGAAATCTTTTACTTAAGTTTTAAGTAAAAGGGCATTTTGGTTATTTTGCACCTATTAAGGGTTTTTTGGTCTTTTCCCCTATAATTTGAAGGGTATTTTTGACATTTCACTTTTATCCCATAACTTATAACACTTAATCTTTTATTCTTAACATTTGAATTCCTGAATTAGGGTTTTAAATATCCGAATTAGGGTTTCAGACTCTTAGAACTGAAATTAGGGTTTACTAATTAGGGTTTGCTATTTCTCACTTGATTTCCATGATAAATTTTATACATAATCTACATCTACATACTTGTGATAATATTTAATATCACAAACTTAGAGTGTTACCCTTAATTAGGGTTCGTTTATCAGGGTTTAGGGTTTTTAAATTGAAAATTAGGGTTATCTGACATTCGATTAAGGTTTCTAATCCCTTATCAGGGTTTACTAAGTTTATACCTTATTTAATCAATCATTGATCATCAATTCTATATCGTGCAAACACATATTCATCAATATAATTTTTAGAACTGTATTTTCTACCGAATCCCTATCCGGACTTAAGGTTAGGGTTTCTATTCTCTGTTAAGCACACTCTACTCATATTTCTTAGTCAATACACAAATTGACCACTTCTCTAGACTTGTATCACAGATACTTAACACAATATTGATAATCAATATAAATATATATATAAAAAAAATTATTCATAAAATTTGGATTCTCACGGATTCTAGGGACAGAATCTTTGTAAGTAGGGGAGAATGTGACGAATGAGTTGTTTGAATTGTGATTCTGAGGACAGAATCCTTGTAAAAAGGGAATGCTGTAACATTCCAGAATTTTTAAATTGTTATATTAAATATTTATTGAATTATATAAGTATTTAATGGATGTGTTTATTGTTGAATAAATAATTGTTCAAATTTGATTCGATTTGGTTAATTATTTGTTAAGTAAATAATTAAGGAAATTAATTATTATATTCTAATTTAATTTAATTATTAAGTTAGAGAGTTTATAATGATTAAATGAATTATTATATTTTTATTTGAATTTGTAATTAAAAGAATGTGTTAGTTGATTAAATAAAGTTATAATTACAAAGAAAATTATACTAATGTGGTATTAATTTATATGTTAAAGTAATTTAATAAATTGTTATTATAATTAATTTAATTGATTATTGAAAAATTTAATATAAAAGTGTGACAAATAACCTTACTATAAAGGAGTTACTAAAATAAATTAAAAGAGTTTAATTTGTTTTTGCCAAACAAGGCTTAATGTATATTAAGTCTTTATTCTAATTGTGTTTTACCAAACAAGGCATAAGGATTAAGTGATTATATTTTAAGTGGGTAACCAAACAAGCCTTATGGCTTTTGATTTTAAAAAAAATTAATAACTGATATCTGTTATACTTATATTTATATTATATAATTAATATATATTATTATCTATACGTTATATTCTAGTACGTATGTTAGAATAGAGAAGGAAAGACTCAATAGAAGAGAAGAACAAAACTTACAGAGAAGAAGAAAAATAAGAGAGAATTGGGAGAAGTCTAGAGAATTTGAGAAAAGAATTGGGGAAAAAAAGATTGATAATCAAAGGATAGCCAATATCTTCTAACTCTAAGGTATTATCCTACCCTTTTTCAAGTTCTTTAAAATTTTAGTTTTCTCTTCCAAAACTCTCTGTAAAATTCTTGTGAAAGAATAAATTGTTTGATTGTATATGGGTTTATATGATAAATTAGTGTTGTGAAACTATTTTCATTAGTTTATATATGAGTATAGTCAATGAATTTAAGATATGTATGTAATTTATGAAGAAAACCTTATGAATATGAATATGTATGAATATGGCTTAGTTTAAAGTAAAATTATGGTTTAAGTAGTTATTTAATTTATAAATTAACTATTGAATTTGAAAGAGTATGTATAATCATAAACAAGGTATTTTGACTTAACTATTTTGGTTGAAAAACAAAATCATAGTGTTGATTTCATTGAAAACATCAAAAAGAGAGGTTTTATCAAAAATAGTGAAATTGGATGTTTTAAATTCGATGTTTATGTTGTTTTATGAGTAGAATCATGTTATGCGTCTTTGAAATATGTTTATATAAAGTCTCTGTATGAATTACATGCTAATTAGGCTGTTAGAAAGTAGCTTGTAGGCCAAAATTGGCTTTGTTCATGTGATTTCCGTAGCTAGTTCTGAGGATCGTAATTGGTGGCGCATGCATGACCTCGTAGTATAGTTCTCGCATCAGTAGCCCAATATGCTTATGCCGCAAAGACCACTCAATGGCTTGTGTCTCGCTACATGAAGGTTATCACCACGCCATAGAAGGTCAACCCACATAAGATAAATCGTAGCCGCAGTCATGAAAGTTAAGCGTAATGGTCGATAAGTGTAATTTGTGTACACAAAGTTTGAAGGAATTGTTATGTGTTAATAGTAGGACTGTTAAATTATGATCTCAGTATTTCTATACCAAGAATGAGCATGTTATTAATAATTAACTAGTTTTGTAACTTGATTATGTGATTAAAAATCAAATCTTACATGATGAATGTATTTAGTTATGTATGTAATGTGGTAGTGACTAACTATGTCATGATGACATATATATATATATATATATAGGATATTGTGACTCGAATTGTTCGGTTTAGCCTACGAGCAAGGCAAGTTCTCTAGATCTATTGTCTCGTTAAGCCAATTATTGTTGTTAATTCGATTACAATATAATGATGCAAGATTTCTAAACTTTATTTTGATATTGAGCAAGTTACTCTTGTATTTAACTTTTTATTTAGCATGCAAATTTATATATTCTGATATACTAATGTTGAACAGTTTTATCATTTAAATTGCTATGCATGCTTAGTACTCAATTCTAAATAACCTTGGCTTAATATTGTTCAAGAAAGGTGTGTTATAGTTATTCAATATGTATGCTATTAGATTATTCCTAAAGCATGATTTTAATTTACCATGTCGATTCAGTTATGATTATTCCATAGTGTGATGTTATTAATTTTATTCAACTAATCCTTAGTTGATGTTCGTTGAATTCCAAATTACCTTGAAATGTATCCAAACCAAACTCACTTTGGTGCGGACTTATACTCTAAATACTGAGATGAACAACCCTATTATTAGGGGTAATTTACGCTTAGCGTTGAAATGGTTGTGCATAATACATTGTACGAAGGGCTGATCCCCCTAAGTATGAGGAGTCCCTATAGTCTTATTCGATTGTTAAAGTTTAAGTTGAAAATTACTTATAACTATGGACATAGTTCGTGGTCTTAGGACCCTCAGTTATATACTTCAGAATGTTGATAGACCATATTGTTTAATTCTATTGGGCCTCTTATTTGACAGTTGTTGTAAAGAATTCCATTCATTGTTGTTTCAAGTGAGCTTTGTTTGCTCACCCTTGCTTATATAACTATTATAGTTAAGGATGAGAAGGTTGATGTACCTACTTTTGAGAAGGAAAAAGAAAGATGAACAAGTATCAAGACTTGTAATATGTTGATATTTTATTATCAGATTTTAATTGAATGGTTGTAATGAAGTTTATTTATTTTCCGCATTTGAATGATTGTATTTAAAGGTTAGACAACCTGAGAGATTTTTATTATGTAACCCTTTAATGGGGGAAGGTTTTATTATTCAGTTTTATTGTGATTGGGTAGTTAGATATGAATGTTTGATTAAGGGAACACCAAATCCTGTGGGAATGAAGTACCTGGGTTTGGGAGTGTCACATGGACCGTCGGTGGTGGTTTTAAAAGTAAATCAATCTGGACCGTCGGTGGTGGTTTTAAAAGTAAATTAATCTGGACCGTCGGTTTTGGTTTTAATAGTAATCAATATGAACCGTTCGTTCTAATAGTTAATCAATCTGGACCATTCATGAATCAGTTACTATTTAGTCCATTCTCCTATAAATAGAAGCTTAATTCTTCTTTCATTCTCACCAATTCACTGAGATTCACAAGAGACACTATAGAGAGAGAAACTATAGAGAGCAAGAAGAAGAGTATTCTCGCTACTTCACTATTGCAAAGATCCAAACCTCTCTACTAAGGTAAGGGTATTATTTCTTTCGTATTCATAAGGAATACTATTTTTGTATTCATCCTTTAATATGTTGGAATAACTTTCTCATGCGGACACGCATCGTATGACGGTGAAAATCCATTTTAGCTTCAGTATGTTATTTCTTTTCATATTCTTAAATCTAAACTTACTATAGTAAGTATTGCTTCTATAATCCTTGAAATTAGTGGAATATCCTTGAGTTTTGCGCTTCATCCAGTATCGTTTCATTAAAATATTGATATGAACTTTCTTATTAAATATCAATATTTTCACCCGGGGTACTATTCATGGGTTACTATTCACCCGATTAGTATTCAATATAATATTATTCACTCGGGTATTCGGGGCACTTTTTATGCTAGGGTACTATTCACGAGTTACTATTCATGGGTTACTATTCACCCAATTACTATTCACTCAAATATTATTCACTCGAGTATTCGGGGCACTTTTCATGTCAGAGTACTATTCACGGGATACTATTCCCGAAGTACTATTCACAGGGTACTATTTGATAAGTGGATTTTATATACATGAATCAGTGTCTATTTCATGCTTATTTGTTGCTATTTTCATGTGTTCATATTCGTTTTTACTTGTTTTGTGTTCTTTTATGTGTAGGATGGTTGTTGCGGCATTTAACGAAGATTTAGAGTCATTTGGAGTCAATTAGTGCAATTTTAGAAGAATTCATGAAGCTCAGGAAGTCAATCAGCAGAATAGACCCCCGCTGGGGTGGGAGTTGTCGAATCCTAAGTCTTCTGTTAAGCTTTGGGCATGACTTCTAGCATATTGGGCGGCAATGGAACTCTAGAGAGATGGAATTTGTTCAGAAAAACGTGTGTTGGACATCTATTACTCAATTATCAATGAATTCAACAACACACAAGGTATATTACGAAGATTAATTCCAGTTTTTCTTAGCAAGGTTTGGAGGAGTATTTCGAGGAGATTTTCGGGACAATTGCAATTCTAGGCTACGTGAAGGGTGTTTTTCAATATTCTTCTTCTTAGGCTATTGTTTGTAATTGCAAGAATGATATCTTTGTTTTATTCAGTATTTATTTCATTTATGATGAACTAATTCACTTTTTAGACTTATGATGGATCTTTAAGTGAATCGATGATTTTGTTATCTTTGATTTCCAATTCAATAATATATTTCCAGTTTATCTATATTAATTTGAGCTTGAATTTATGAATTTCCTGATCAACAATTCTTAGTGGATTTGTATGGAATCGAGAGAGGATATTCGAATCTAGACTCAGTTAATATAGCATGTGTTTATGAATTTTGTGAATAGCAAAATCTTGATGAATGTTAAGGTAGAGATATGCTTGACATCGCATGTAATCGGATAGAGAACTTGATCTTAAACCTTCTTTAATTGTAATTCACATAGAAATATAGTTAGTTAGTTGGTTAAGGTGTTTAACTTGTTTCTATCTAATTTGTGGATTTAAGTTTCCGGTATTAGTGCATCGAGAGGTGGTTAATACTACATTCGTGTTCTTGATTAATAAACTGGGATGTGAATTGAATTGGAATAAAGGTGTTAAAATCAAAGTGAAGCTTAGGGTGAAATCATAAGTCTAATTCTCCATTAATTGTTTGAAATTCCAGATTTTGATATTTGTGATTGGTTTGTGGTAATTTATTTATTTCTTAATTTAGTTTCTTTAATTATAATCATTGAGTTGAATAGTTTAATAAAATTAGGATTAATAGGAAATTGGTAATTGTAAGTTAAGTTTCTTTCCAATTGGTCTCTGTGGGAACGATACTCTACTCATCACTTTATTACTTGTTGACCACGTATACTTGCGTGTTGTGCGTAGTTAGATTTTACCCAACAAGTTTTTGACGCCGTTGCTGGGGATCAATTTTGTATAGATCTTAACATTTTTACTATATCAATTTAATTAATCCAGTTTTACTTAGACATTTTTATTTTTGTTTTGTTCCTCTTATTTCAGGTGTGTGAAGCAGTTTATGCAAACTCGGTCCAAAAATCCATACTTATTGCCTTTTGAGGACGACATTGAGAAAAGGTTCCAGAGGTTAAGTAAGTTGATCAAGGAAACGAGGCAAGAATTTGAAACATCTGAGAAAGAAGAGGAAATGGCAGCCGAAGATCAGAAAGCGTTAAGGGACTTCGCCACACCCAAGGTGGTGAGCGAATCCGATCAAGCATCACCAGCCCATAATAGTCGCAAATACATTTGGAATCAAGACTGAGATGATTCAAATGATTTAGAATTCAGTTCAGTTCGGGGGATTGGAAAATGATGATCCGAATGAACATCTACTCAGCTTTCTGGAGATTTGCGACACCTTCAGGTATAATGGGGTGTCAGATAATGCGGTGAGACTTCGCTTATTCCCATTCACTTTACGAGACAAGGTGAAGAGTTGGTTACACTCTCTACCGCCAGGATCGATCACTACTTGGGAAGACCTACCTCGAAATTCCTTGCAAAATTCTTCCCACAGGCGAAAACTGCAAAAATGAGGAATGAGATAACGATGTTTAAACAGCAACACGGGGAGTCACTGTATGAGGCATGGGAAAGATACAAAGAATTGCTCCAAAAGTGTCCACATCATGAGTTACCTAAGTGGTTGCAAATGAACACGTTTTACAACAGATTGAATGGAAATCTCAAAACCAGTATTGATGCAGCTTCGGGTGGAGCATTTATGGCCAAGAGCTATGAGGAGGCCTACAAATTGATAGAGACTATGGCAGCTAACAATTACCAGTGGCCCATGGCAAGAATGACTTATGCAAAGGCCACGAGAGTGTTAGAAGTAGATGGTGTGACAGCAATACAAGCGCTTATTTCAGCACTTTCATAGAAGTTGGATTCTATGACAGGGGTACAGGCACAATAGGCACAACAAGTGGAAATTATACGTGAGTTGTGCGCGGGAGAGCATCCTACAGATCAATGCAAAATTAATCCAGCCTCTGTGTAATTTGTGGGCAACTATAATAGAATTCCACAGAATTCATACCAGAATGCGTATAATTAAGGGAATAAGAATCATCCGAATTTTTCGTGGAGCAATAACCAACAACAACAAGCTCCAAGAACATCATATCCTCTAGGATTTCAGAACCATCAACAACTAACTCAACATCAAGAAAGGAAATCAGATCTAGAGGAGTTGGTGACAAAATACATCACAAGCAATGAGGTGGTTATGAAGAATCAAGCAATGGCAATGAAATCACAAGAGATGGCTATCAAGAATTTAGAGAATCAGATAGGACAGATTGCATTAGCATTGAATAATAGACCACAAGGAACATTACCAAGTGACACCAAGAGAAATCTGAAGGGTAATCATGAGCAATGTCAGACTATTATGTTGAGAAGTGGAAAACAGCTTGAGAGTCAAGATACAAAAATTTTGGTTACAAAGGAGGTTGAAACAGAGAGAGAAAATACAGCGGTTGAGGGCAAGCAGGGGGATAAGAAACAAGTGGAAAAGAGCAAACCAGTTAACAGACCAGTTGCCTATCCTCCACCGCCGTTTCAGCAGAGGGCCAAAAAACAAAAATTGGATAAGCAGTTAGCTAAGGTTTTGGAAGTTTTCAAGAAACTTCAAATTAACATTCCGTTTGCAGAGGCCCTAGAGCAGATGCCGAGTTATGCAAAATTCATGAAAGGAATTTTGTCAAGGAAGAAGAAATGGGAAAATTTTGAAATAGTGACACTAACCGAGGAGTGTAGTACAGTGTTACAGCAGAAATTACCACCAAAACTTAAGGACCCGGGGAGTTTCACTATCCCATGCACAATTGGGAACATATCTTTCAGCAAGTGTTTATGTGATTTGGGGGAGAGTGTGAACCTTATGCCATTGTCAGTATACACATAATTGGGTTTGCCCGCGCCAAAGCCTATGAATATTTTATTGCAGTTGGCAGATAGGTCAGTCACATATCCGAGAGGCATAGTAGAGGACATATTGGTTAAGGTGGATAAGTTTATATTCCCCGCGGACTTTATTATTCTGGATTTTGAGGAGGACAAGAACATCCCAATTATCCTAGGGAGACCTTTCTTGGCCACGGGTAGGACACTCATAGACGTACAAAAAGGAGAACTTACTATGAGGGTCCAAGATCAAGAAATAAAATTTAATGTGTTCAAGGCCATGAAATTCCCTACGGATGAGGAAGAATGTTTTCGGATGGATTTAATTGAGCAAATCATTAGTGAAGATATGGGCAAGAGTTTGGTCAACGATCCATTAGAAACAACTTTATTGGGGGATGAAGAGTTCGACGACCCAGAATTTGTGGACTACTTACAGATGTTAGATTCATTGCCACGAGTTAGCCGATTCAGAGCACCGTTTGAACCTTTGCACATTGAGGAGATAGCCACAGAAAAACTAAAACTGTCATTGGAGGAGCCACCAACATTGGAACTTAAGCCACTCCCTAAACACCTCAGGTATGCGTACTTAGGCAATTCAAATTCTTTACCTTTTATTATTTCTGCTGCACTTAATGAATTATAGGAAGAAAAGTTGTTGAGGGTTCTTAGGGAACATAAATCAGCGATTAGGTGGACGATTGCGGATATAAAGGGAATTAGCCCTTCATTTTGCATGCACAAGATTCTGATGGAAGATGATGCAAAACCAACGGTGGAGCAACAATGCCAATTCAACCCGATTATGAAGGAAGTTGTGAAGAAGGAAATTTTGAAGTGGTTGGATACCGGTATCATCTACCTGATTTCTGACAGTAAGTGGGTTTGTCCGGTCCAGTGCGTGCCAAAAAAGGGAGGAATGACTGTGGTGCAGAATGAGGATAACGAGTTAATACCAATAAGAACAGGGACATGTTGGAGGGTTTCCATGGATTATAGGAAGTTGAACAAGGCAACCCGAAAAGATCATTTTTCGCTGCCCTTTATTGATCAAATGTTTTACCACTACTAGAAAATCAGCCTATAGTGACGGTCGCTGACCGTCGCTATAGGCCAAAAGACCGTCGCTAAAAGTTTTAGCGACGGTCGTCGACCGTCGCCATAGAACCCGTTGGTAAAGCCTATAGCGACGGTCTTTTGGCCTATAGCGATTTGCCATCGACCCTAGCTATAAGTCATGGCAAAATTGTGTATTTGCTCTTTACTATCTGATGCATTGAGAGTTATTGCTACGGCCACGTGGCCAGTAGCTATAGATATCTATAGCGACGCTCGGTGACCGTCGCTATAGGGATGTGTTATATAGAACACTATAGCTACGGTCGATGACCGTCGCTATAGCCTTTTCATATTAAAAAAAAAAATTAATAATGCACATTTATTCAACAAACACAAATACAATATAAAATAAAATATTAAAAATATTATATACATCATTTAAAATCATTCACATTACAACATTACAAGCATCACAAACAAGTACATTGTCCACCTCATTAATGATGTCTCTATAAAATGATGTCTCTCTGCTCTAATCTAAAATGATGTCTCTCTCGCTTCAGGAAATGCTAATGAACAAGAATCCTTCCAAGATCACTTCTAGCAAATCCAATCGGAAACTAAAGGTCTTACTTCGCTAGTGGGAAACCGATATAGTAAAGGTGTTGAGTTTCTTTGTTGAGACATGACCCAAGCGTGAAGAGGGTTGGAAGCCTCCGGAAGAAGCCGGAGGTCGACGTGGTTTTTCCGAAGAAAGCATTCTAACAAAGCATGAGATGTTCCACAATTTTAGTAATGGTGATTGTCAATCATTACGTAATGGTGATTGCCCGGTTTCTTCGATGTTATTCATGCAGACTCCTCCTATATCTTGATCTTGGACACCATGTTTAATACATTTGATAGATCTCCTACAATTAAAAAAAACTTTAAACTAGAAAAGTGAATGGATAAGCAAAAGGAACTTACAATCCATTTGTCTGCATCTGTATCTAAGAACTTCCTGGAATGCTCCATATCCTAAAACAAAAAGAAATCCTCAAACACTTGAAGATATAACAAATGCAATTGGTAATTGAATATTATACAAAAGTTTTGCACATAGTAACTTGCACTGTAATCCATCCTTTGGTGAAATTGATTTCCGCTTTCTCGAAGGACATGTTGGTTCAGATAGAGAAACCATCTTTCCAAGTGAACTATCCCAAGCAGTCCTTACCTCATCTTCTCGCTTAAAAATAACTTAAAAGAGTAGCTTTACCTCATCTTTCCGCTTAAAATAGAGGATATCACGAGACTATCTCAGATCTTGTTAGTGAAGTGAACTATCCCAAGCAAAGTCCTTTCGGTTGTTGCAATGATACAATGATCTACAGACCAACTATGAACCCAACAAGAGTTGCCTTCGATAGAAAATCAATTACAAATCCCAATCATCAATGCCCTAGTTCTTATCAATAGAGAGATACAAAAGCGGTGTTTTGTACTTTTAAATTTTATAATATTACGTAATATTGGGACATGGCATTTCTCCACTAATAATTTGTGTAGCAGGAGATAGTTAAATCTTTTTATTTGTGCAATTTTAAATGATTCTTGTGGAATACTAGTATTTGTTTCTCCAAGAACCTTGATATCAAGTTACTTTTTTTCGCTTTTCAACAATATAGTAGAAAACACATAATTGAATACCTTAGTAAACCAAGAGAAGCCCGAAATACACCCATGAAGAAAGATGTTGTGAAAGCCAATTGAAGATAAAGAATTGGTTCCTCAAGATAAGAAACCTCCTCATTAAGCATGGTCCGCATCACAAAAGATGCTATCTACACCATCACAATCTGAGACCAAAATTTATATCACAAGAACGTAAACGTAAAAAATCATACACTATATTATAGGAATAGCAAAATCAACCAAATTCAAGCAACAAATTATTTTAAGATGGACGACACATAAATTATAATCATAAAATTTCACCAAATTTCAAATTTAGAAGCATACCATAAACACCTAAGCGTCTACCCCAAGCCGGTAGCCAGACGCCACCCGATCCGAAACCTTAGCCACGAACTCATCAGTAGATCGACTCCTCACTTGAGCCACAAAGTCGATTATCGATCAATCACTGTTTGCGATGGGCTCGTCGTCAAAAGACGACAGGTATGACGAGAGAGAGAGATGAGAAAATGAGGGTGGAAAGTGAGGAGGAGTGGAGGAATTGAAATGAGAAATCGCCGAGAGAGCCGAGAGAAAAGTACCTTGATTAAGCTTCAATAGCTCAAAATTTCGATCAATTTTGCACTAAAACCCTAAGTTCTATCGCACTGTTTTATCTCAGAAACGAGAGAGAAAGAGTGAACTGAAATGATTTGGGAGAAAGTGGGAGGGTTTTATTTTAAAAATCTCTATACCGAGCGGTTTCGTTCCGACCGTCGCTATAGATAGATACCCTATAGCGACGGTGCCTGCGCGCTTTAACCGTCGCTATAGATACCATATAGCGACGGTTCCGTGCCGACCATCGCTATAGCTCGTCGCTATACGTTGAATTTCTAGTAGTGGACAGATTGGCAGGACATAAATATTACTGTTTATTGGATGGGTACTCGGGCTATAACCAGATAGTCATCGCTCTTGAGGATCAAGAGGAAACGACATTTACGTGCCCATATGACACATTTGCATTCCGGAGGATATCTTTTAGTTTGTGTAATGCACCTGCGACCTTCCAACGGTGTATGATGGCCATTTTCTCAGACATGGTGGAGAAAAATGTTGAAGTCTTCATGGGCGACTTCTTGGTCTATGGGGACAACTTTGATACTTGCCTAGGGAATTTGGTAATGGTTTTACAGCGATGCAAGGATACCAACCTTGTACTCAATTGGGAAAAATGCCATTTCATGGTTGAGGAGGGCATAATTTTGGGCCATAAGGTATCGGCTCAAGGATTGAAGGTTGACAAAGCAAAGCTGGAAACAATCGAGAAACTGTCTCCACCGAGCTCAGTTAACGGTATTAGAAGTTTTCTGGGACATGATGGGTTCTACAAGAGGTTCATAAAGGACTTCTCGAAAATTGCAAAACTGTTATGCAGTCTTTTAGAGAAGGATGCTATTTTCAGTTTTGATGGAAAGTGTAAGGAAGATTTTGAGTTGTTGAAAAAGAAACTAACTACAACCGCCGTGATCGTCGCACCGGATTGGAATATGCCTTTTGAGCTGATGTGTGATACAAGCAACTATGCAGTTGGGGCTGTTTTGGGTCAACGCCGAGACAAGGTGTTTCACACCATATACTATGCAAGCAAAACACTCATGGAGACTCAAATGAACTATACTACCACAGAAAAGGAATTGCTTGCAGTAGTTTATGC
Source organism: Panax quinquefolius (assembly GCA_020205615.1). Lineage (NCBI taxonomy): Eukaryota > Viridiplantae > Streptophyta > Magnoliopsida > Apiales > Araliaceae > Panax > Panax quinquefolius. The sequence goes on from CM035168.1 coordinate 72,114,169, forward strand.
GTTCGACAAATTCTGGGCATACTTGATCGGGACTAAGGTGATAGTCTACACGGACCATTCAACTATTCGGTACCTAATAACGAAAAAAGATGCTAAGCCACGCCTTATCCGATGGATTCTCCTACTTCAAGAGTTTGACTTAGAAATAAAGGATAGAAAGGGAATGGAGAATCAAATAGTCGATCACTTGTCTAGGCTGGAAAACTAAGGGAAATCAAAAAAAGACGTGTGAAATTAACGAATCATTCCCAGATGAGCAATTGTTTGGGATTTCTGCAGAATTTCCTTGGTACGCGGATTATGAAAATTTTCTTGTGAGCAACATTCTTCTACCTGATCTCACAAGATAACAGAAAAAGAAGTTTCTTCATGATGTAAAATGGTACATGTGGGACGAATCGTATTTGTTCAAGCAGTGCACTGACAAAATGATTAAAAGGTGCGTGCCCTACAGTGAAGTGAAGAACATTCTGCATGAGTGCCATTCATCTGCGTATGGCGGACATTATGGGAGTGAGAGGACAACATCAAAGGTGTTGCAATCTGGATTCTATTGGCCTACACTATTCAAAGATGCCCACCATTTTGTCAAACAATGCGATAGGTGTCAAAGGGTGGGTAATATTTCGAAAAGGAATGAAATTCCTCTACAAATGATTCTAGAAGTTAAAATTTTCGATGTATGGGGCATCGATTTCATGGGGCCATTTCCTTCATCTTTGAACAATCAGTATATTCTACTTACAGTTGATTACGTATCAAAGTGGGTTGAAGCTGCCGCACTACCATCAAACGATGTTAAGGTGGTCTTCAAATTCCTACAGAAAAACATTTTCATGAGATTTGGCACCCCAAGAGAAATTATAAGTGACGAAGGTAGTCACTTTTGCAACAAGTCTTTCACAACTCTTTTTGGGTAGGTACGGGGTCAACCACAAGGTAGCGATAGCTTATCACCCACAAACTAGTGGGCAGGCTGAGGTGTCAAACAGAGAAGTTAAGAAAATATTGGAGAAAGTAGTGAATCCGAATCGCAAGGATTGGTCACTCCAGTTGGATGATACATTGTGGGCATACCAGACTGTGTTTAAGACACCACTGGGGATGTCACCTTATCAACTACATCATGACGGAAGGCTTGTCACTACTAAAATGAGCTACAACATAAGGCTTATTGGGAAATATAAAAACTCAATTTCAATCAAGCAGTTGTCGAGGAAAAGAGATTACTTCAATTGAATGAGCTCAACGAATTTTGCCTTCACGCTTACGAGAATGCAAAGTTATACAAGGAAAAAGTAAAAAGATGGCACGACCAGAAAATTATGTATCGAATGTAAAACCCCAAATTTAACGAATAAAGATTTAATTTTCTCGAAATATTTTTTTTAATATTATGATATGGATTTGATATAATGTTATAGTTGTGGGTAATATTTATAAATTTTGCAAAGTATGCAAGTTGTTATATTATATTCGATTGGTCGGGGAATATTCTTTATGTCGGGGAATATTAAATTTACCAAGACAATCATCAGTGGACCCCATAACGGAATTATTGTTGGATTGAGAAAATGACAAAAATATTTTTATGAAAATAACGGCGAAAGTTTTACCGTTAAAACTGTTGAACTACCCGTTATTAAAAGTACAGTAATACACGTGGTTGCATAGTAGCACACGATATTGATTATTGATGCTTATGTGAAAAGTCACTCAGTTATACTTAATTATTGCTATAGTAATTATTGTATCATATCTCTCATATTATTGATTCGATTATTGTCACAGTATCATCTGTATAATATGTTATATTATTAAATCAATAATTGAGACGATAAAGTCATTCATATTATTATTTACAATATTGATAATGTCTAGAAGTTCTGTCGAGGGGAGGTTTGGTCACCTAATTGCGCGCCAATAGGGAGAAATCCTTATTGGAAAGCCCCCTCTTTCCTGGGAACGACCTGATTGTTAAATATTGTGAGTTATGATATTAATGATGAATACGTTCGTGTTGATTAAAGATGAAATTGGATAGTTCCATTGTGTTGGAATTATTGGTGTTAGTTGAAATCGACATCTATTTTGATGATAATTGATGTCTGGGGGTTATATTGATAAATCGGGTAATTTATCGGATAAATGAGCAATTAATTGCTACTTATTCACATGCTTATATAACTATTTGTTCACATGTGTGTACTATTGAGTCACATTCATTTACTATTAGGGGAGTTGGTGCAAGATTGATAATACTTGCATGACTAAGTTAAAGATGGAGGTATAGATGGATGTACTATATTGTAATTAATTTTTTCACATGTTTAAAACTATTGAGTCACATGATTTACTATTGAGTCACATGATTTTACTATTGATTCACATGATTTACTATTAGGGGAGTTGGTGCAAGATTGATAATACTTGCAAGACTAAATTAAAAATGAAAGAAAAGTTGGAGGTATTGTACTGTAATTTTTTGAGCCCCAAAACGTGCAATTATCGAAACTATGTTTTCCTATAAATAGAAGCTCATTCTTCCTTCATTTCTCACCAATTCACTAAAGCTTTAGAGCCATTATTATAGAGAGAAATTATAGAGAAAGAAGAAGAAGAAGTTTGCTCCCTCACTATTCCAAAGATCCGGTCTTCTTTTGAGGTAAGGGTATTATTTCTTTTGTATTCATGAAGAGAACACGTTATTCCATTCTTTATTATTCTATTGGAATAACTTGTATCTGTGATCTATCCTATACTTGGTGAAATTCTTCGTTATTCCATTATTTATTATTCTCATTGGAATAACTTATCTATCTAAGCAATCGCATACATGGTGAAATTTTGTTGTTATTCCATTCTTTATTATTCTGTTGAATATCACATGCATGCGTTTTTACGCTGCACACGATTCCGCCTTTTTATTATTACGTTGGAATATCCTATCTCATGCGTTTTACTTGGGACTGGTTCCGTCTTTATTATTACATTGGAATATCTTGTCTGCACGTTTTTACGGGACTGGTTACATTATTTATTATTCTATTGGAATAACCTGTTTATGTGAAGTACGTCATGCATGGTGATTTCTGTTGTTATTCCATTCTTTATTATTCTGTTGGAATATCCTATCGGTGCGTATTACGTCTGACCTGGTTCTATTATTTATTATTCTGTTGGGATAACCTGTCTATGCGAAGTACCGCATGCCTGGTGATTTCTTTTGTTATTCCATTCTTTATTATACTCAGTTGGTTAAAGTTTTGTCTTTTATACTCGTCATGAAATATCATTTTATTTGGTATTTTCTGTTACGAGTTACTATTCACGAGTTACTATTCACCCGGTTACTATTCACTATAGTATTATTCACTCGGGTATTCGGGGCACTTTTCATGCCAGAATACTATTCACGAGTTACTATTCACAGTTTACTATTTACCGAAATTACTATTCACCCGAATATTATTCACTCGGGTATTTGGAGTACTTTTCATATCGGGTTACTATTCATGAGATACTATTCCCAAAGTACTATTCACGGGGTACTATTCATGACAAAAAATTGATTCTTTTCTGTCCAAATTATTTTTGGTGCATGAATATTATTCTTGAATTTTACTCTACAAAGAAGTATCATGTTGACAATTTGGACGTTATTAATTCCTGGATAATTTAATTCTTGAACTTGTTTTATTGAATTCTTATATCATTGTCATCATCCTCATGTTTATATTTTATTGAAAGTCATCTGTGGCCTATAGTGCATAGATGGACTTGGTATGATTATGACCAGGGATTATTCGGTATAATCATGACCGTAATGTTACAAATGATGTGAAAAAAGTCCTCATTGGCCCGTAGTGCATTGATGGACAGTTTTTGGTATGATTATGGCTATGGATTCTCTTGACGAGGAGCAAAGATGAATTGTTTTATGGCATGATCAGGACCGTTGATGAAGACACGATTATCTTTGGCCCGTAGTGCATGGATAATTCGTGGTCGTGATACTAAATAATATCCTTGGCCTGTAGTGCATGGATGATTTGATGATGTGGATTATTTATTAAGCTGAGTCTCAGCGATTAAGTTGATGAAAAACTTTTTAAATCGTAAAAGATAGTAGATTTTAATGGATTGTTTGTTCCACTGCAGTTAAACTTGATGTCTATTGTATTTTATCAGTTTAACATTGTTGAAGACTAATGATAATTTATTCTGCATTATCTTAGTCATAATATTTCTTACTGGGCTAGTTGAGCTCACCCTTTCCTTCACCGTTCTCTTGTGAAATGAGAATATAGCATGGGCGAGTCGGGAAGCGGAGTGCGGTCGGATGATGATAGCATTAGTAGTCCTCACTATTACATTAAATAGTGTGACAATAAATGTAATGAGGACTCCATTGAGAGTGGATATTGTCAGAAGGCAATATTCTTGTTTAAACTCTCAGCTTATGTTTTGTCGTATGTTACACGACAGTTGTATTATTAAGTTGTATTTTGTATTTTTGTACCATGTATTTGGCTACTCAAGATGGGTGATGTATACCTGTTTTGGGGGTGTCACATTGAACATTCGAGCCTGGTCAATCAGTCCTTTTGTTCAACTCATGGCTGCGATTGTTCCCAGGAAAGCTCAAGTCGAAATGGTCGGGACCATTCACTATAAAGCAGGTATTCTCTCATGGCTCCGTTAAACTCTACAGTTGCAATCCATTAGAAACATTAAAAGTCAACGGTCAACGTTTAAAGCACTATTGGGGTGGCGAGGCAAACATCGATGTCATCACCATCATATTGGCCGACACACCACGAACAGGAAGTAGTCAGGTTGAACGACTTAAAATCAAGCGCTAATTGGGAGGCAACCCAATCTTTAGTTTATTTCTCGTATTTTTCATTCATAATGATAGAATATAGTTTTTATTAGGTTATTAGGTAGTATTATATAATAAAACTCTTGTTAATCTCTCCATAATACATTATGTTATCAATAATCCACTAATGCTTATGTTTTATATCTTGCAGGACGGAAAAAGGATCATTGAGTGGGTTACAATGAAGCAAAGTTGAGAAACATGGGATTTTAGCAGAAGTGATGCCGTCGAGTGGGGTCTCCGAAATAGGCAGAAGCCATGCACTGGCAAGGTGCTAATAATTTCCTTACACCTGGGCCAGGCGGGGTCTGAATTCAACTGATTGCTCGGCAATTATATGTGCTAGACTCCTCAACTTCTACAACTCCCACAACTTCCACTTCAATTATTCCTCATCTACCATAACTCTAACCACCACCCACTACAACCACTTTTACTCCCCACTACTTCCATTACTCCATTAATTCCCCAACCTCTTCACTCCACCAATAGAATTCATTTTACCACCTCTATATATTACCACATCTCCTACCATATTTCTCACACCAATTGAAGTGGGCATTCATAGAGGATACTTGAGAGCAATTGAAGGTTAAATTGATAAGTTTGGGGGAAAGCTACAGAGATACACGCATTCGAGAGCACATGGCTTCACAACCAACATCAAAACGCCAAAGGGGGGAGAGTTCAAGGCCTTCACAACCAACCCGAACCTTTGATCACCAGAAATTCGTGAGTGCCACCGCCGCCGACGGGTATGAATACATGCTCACCAAAGCCCTTACACTGGAGCGGGGGTTGGCACCGGATCCTAGTGATGGGGAGATGATGCCTCAAATCTATCAAAAGGGGTGGACTAAATTCACCCAAGAGCCGAAACTCACTGTAGTCAACATTGTCATGGAATTCTATGCAAACGCTGAGGATAAAGCTCCATTCAACGCGTTTGTGCGGGGTCGCTTGGTTCCGTTCAGTGCTGATGCCATAAACACCTACTATTAACTGCGGGTACGTCGCCACTGCCAATATGCTCATCTACGAGATTCTGATCCGGACTATGAGGCAATACTCACGGAAATGACTAAGCCGGGAACAACATGGGTCAAAGGTCGGAAGGGAGGCACAATGTTCTATAGCAAGGACCTCAGTCAGTATGGAAAAATTTGGTACGCATTCCTATGTGCTAAATTGTATCCATCCCAACATACCTCGGACGTGACCAAAGAGAAGGCGTTACTGCTGTACGTAATTGTGCAAGACTTCATCATCGACGTCGGGGCCATTATTTGTTTCTCCATCCGTCGGTGTTTACGTGGAAATTTTTCAGGCGGTTTGCCACACCCAATACTCATATGTGGGTTGTGTCGTCAAGCAGGGGTGAGATGGTCCGATGATGAGCCCACACAGATGTCGCTTACATTGCTAGACTCCAGAATGATAGCACCGTATTCTGTATGGGTAGGAGGCGAGTCACATCCTCGTGGATTGGGCTTTATTTTTCCATTGGCTTCGGAAGACGAAGTTGATGTTACAAAAACGTCAGAGGATAATGATGAAGCTATGGGAGATCAAGGGGCCGAGCAGGTACCGCAGATCGAGGCACTATCTAGTCCTCAGTTCCTTGATTTTCAAAATCAAATGAATACGCACAACAAGGCAGCACGTCGAGAGATGCGGCGACTCGCTTTGAGGGAAGATCACATGTTTGATGCTATGAACGCATCTTTCGCCGCACTCAATACAACCTTTCAGAGCTTCAACCCGGCGTCCCAATTTCCATATCAGCAGCCCGTGCCAATGCCGAGGTTTCCACCAAGTGATTTAGAAGAAGAAGATCAACAACCACCTCCTCACACTTAAGCGAAGCAGGGAAGTTCTCACGTACTTAATTTTGATTATTCATCCAATGAGTACATTGTATTACTTAAGTTTGGGGGATTTAAATTCATGTTTGCATGCATACGTAGTACTTAAGTTTAAATTTGTCATTTTAATTCTAGTTTTGCATGGTAATTAGGATTTATAATGTTGCATATAGGTTAGGTGCATACATAGTAGCTTAGGTTATTTTTGTAGTGCATTGTTTTTAATTATGTTATGATCGCATTTTGTTACATCTAAAAAAAATAAAAAAAATTAGTTAAATATTGTGTTTGCATATTTCCAGCAGTGTTGTAGTTCATGTTATTTGTGGGCCAATGATGAGATTGATAATAAGTTAACCAATACAACATTGATTAATAGAACTGTGATACAATGCCTGTTATGAATCGAATCTTGCACTCGTTTGAAACTGGTATAAAAAGGTTAACACGATTAATAACATCTTTGTTGACTGGTCAGTTCAAATTAATACATAAGTAGTCTCTAAAGGATAATGCTAGAGTAGATGAGAAAACGACAAGGATAGGCAGTAAAGGCCAAAAATTAGGCAAGAACCTAAGTTTGGGGGATTATATGTGGGGTATATAAGCTTTATATTAAAAAAAGAAAAAAAAAAGAGTATATATATCATGACTAGTCTTGTTTCGGGGCCTTTGTTACTTGATTAAGTACGTTCGAGGGGATTGTCTTTACACCTAGCGCCCTAAGGTCTTTTATGGTCTGAGAGTCGTTGGTTGAAAGCTCGCTAATGGGTAGCATTGTTAGCCTAATGGAATGAGACATTGCACAGTCATGGTTTAAAAAAAATGAATAAAATGGGAAAAGAGCAAAAAGCCCCCGTGGAAAAAAAAGAGGAAAAGGAAAAAAAATATAAATAAAGTATAAGTACCCTATGTGAACCCCTGGAAATAGTAATTGCTTAGTTTTAGTAGGAACTTGTCTATTTTTGGAATTTTAAAGTTTGTACTGTATGATTCCTTCTAAGAAATTGATTATGTATTGAATTTGAGTCCGTAGCAGTTATCATGGATGTTGATCACACACGTACACTATACTAGTGATGATGGGTTAAGATTTAAGGATTAAAACAGAGTTGTGGATTGGTTTTGATAGTTAATATTGTAGAGTTGCTTGTTTTCTCTGAGGCCGATGAGATAATCTTGATTCTATGATACTGTTGGGTTCGAAAGCATTTAATTAGATTATATGCATTTCATCTTGTTGCATTGCATAGCATGTAGTTGTTTTGTGCTCGAGGACTAGCACGGTTTAAGTTTGGGGGATTTTGATAAGTGGATTTTATATACACGAATCGGTGTCCATTTCATGCTTATTTGTTGCTATTTTATTGTGTTCATATTCTTTTTTACTTGTTTTGTGTTCTTTTATGTGTAGGATGGTTGTTGCTAGGGGTGCTCAAAAAATTCGGTTTTTCGGTTTTTTAGAGAACCGATTGAGAGCCAGTCTTGCCCGATCTAGGTATTTTTCGATTTCGATTTTTTCAGTCATTAGGTTCTTGCTTTTTTTTATTTTTCGGTTTCGGTAGCGGTACTAAATTTTTAGAATTCGGTAAAAACCAAAATACCAAAAAAACCGAAATTTATTAACTTTACTCTCCGACCTCTGTCTCTCTTTAATACTTTAAGTCTTTAAGTCTCTTTCTTAATCTTATTTATTAACTCTCCAGTCTCCTTTCTTCTTCAGTGATCACTGATCAGTCTTCTCTCTTCTTCTTCTACACTCCGAGTCTCCGACTCCGTTCTTCACCTTCTCCTCCATTAAAGGCTAAAGCTCACACCTCACGCGATGTGCTGCGTCTCGATCCACCTACACGGCTTGGTGGCCCTCTCTCTCTGTCTCTCAAATCTAAGCTAGCGCCGAGCACGCAACCAACGAGCAACGACCAACGTCTCCGACTAGCGTCGAGTCGTGAAATGATGAAGTCGTGAGATTTGATATTTTTGATTTCTGGTTTCTGACAACCAACATATCTGATATCTGATTTGAGATTTCTGATTTGAGATATCTGCACTGCACTCTGAGATCTGAGATCTGAGATCTGTATACTAGTAAATTAATTATTTTAGTTTTTGTATGTGTTTGAAGCTTTGAAGGTGTGTTTGTCTGTTTGAGACTTTTTCTACTGAATTTTGATGGGTTTTTTTTCGTACTACTAGTCTACTACAGTACTACTCTGTCCTAAACCCTTCTCAAAAAATGGAGGACTAAAACATTCTGAGAATTACAGTACTGTCAATTTGGGTTTTTCTGAGAATTGGTTTTTCTGAGAATTACAGTACTGAGAATTCTGAGAATGGAGGACTAAAACATTATGTTTTAAAACATTTTTTGATGGGTTTTTCTCTGCTGATTTTTGCTTTTTTATGTTGCAACTGTTTCTGGTGGGCACATCATGCAATTCTGATCTTGTCTAGTGTTCTTGTGAGAAGATGGTTTGTCGATTCTTTGTAGTAATTATGGTTGTTTGATATTGTGTAGGTTATAATGGATGAGCGGCGATCGAGGTACCCATCAACGTGGAATCGAATCTTTGAAAATCCAATTCATATTGATGAAGAGGAGTTGAATGAAGGTGAAATTGAAGCAACTTGATCTTTAGGTAAGACTCGTGCTAAAATTTGGGCTCATTATACAAGATTTAAGCACAATGGTCAAATTAAAGCTAAATGCAAATATTGTGGAGCTATTTTAAGTTACCGATCCAAAAAATAATGGGACTAGTGGTCTAAATGCTCACAATAGGAGATGTAAAATTTACCCCCGAATGTGGAGTTAAGAAATCAAGCAATCTTGAACTTTAAATCGCAAATGCTAATAATGATGATGAGACCATGGAAGGAGTCAACAAATAATTGTCTTTGGAAGTTTGATGTGGAACTAACTCGGGCTGCTTTAGCATATATGATTCTAGTTGATGAACTTCCTTTTAAATTTGTCGAAAATGAGGGATTTCGATATTTTGTGTCCATCGCATGTCCTAGGTTCAATGTTCCTTCACGTCACACAATTACAAGAGATTGTTTTAAAATATATATGGAAGAGAAAAAGAAGTTAAAATCCATTTTAACTCATCTTCTCAAAGGATATGTATTACAACCGACACACATGGACATCAATGCATAGACTTAATTATATGGTTGTGATGACTCATTACATTGATGATAAATGGAGATTGAGAAAAAAAATTATAAACTTTGTTCCAATTTCGAGTCACAAGGGTGAGGCCATTGGAATGGCAATTGAGAATTGTTTGATAGAATGGGGATTAAGAGAGTTTTTACTATAACTGTTGATAATGCCAGTTCAAATGATGTTGCGATATCTTATTTAAAAAATCAATTGCAAGTATGGGGGCATAGTGTTTGTGAGAATAAATTCATTCATGTTCGATGTGTTGCTCATATTTTAAACTTGGTCGTAGTTGATGGGTTGAAAGATGTTAATATTTCGGTAGCTCGTGTTCGGGCATTGATTAGGTGGGTAAGGCAATCTCCATCTAGAATTAGAAAGTTCAAGGAGTGTGTTTACTTTGAAAAAATTGAAAATAAATCTTCATTAATCCTAGATGTTGCTACTAGATGGAACTCCACTTATTCAATGTTGAATGTGGCTCAACATTTTGAACGTGCTTTTAATAGGCTTGGGAGTAGGGATCCTTTGTTTAAACAAGAAATGATCTCAGGTGCGCCAACAGTGGAGGATTAGGGTAATGTGAGAAGAATTGTATTGTTTTTGAAACACTTCTATGAATTAACACTTAGAATCTCTGGCACATTATATGTTACATCCAATGGATTTCTTCATGAGTTTGTGGAAGTTGACGGTCTTTTGAAAGAAATGGAAGATGATGATGATTATCAAATGAGAGAAATGGCTATGAGGATGAGATCAAAGTTAATGAAATATTGGGGGGATGTTGATAAAATGAACAAGTTGTTGTACATTGCCGTGGTTCTTGATCCAAGACACAAATTTACTTTCGTTGAGTTTGTATTTAATCACATGTATGGTAAAGAAAGTGATTTGGCAATCAAAATGATTAGAGGGGCTAAAGATGTATTGTTTGAGTTGTTCAATTATTATAATCTCAATCATTTATCGTCCCAAGGTCATTCATCTCAAACTCCAAGTGGGAGTGGAAGCGTAACTCGAAGTGGTGGCTCATCATTAGTAGAAAGTATGTCAAGAAAAAAAAGAAAAATTGACAGCTTGTTTGAACAACATGTTGAGGATGAGCAAGGTGGGGAAGTTCAAACTGAGCTAGAAATATATTTAAAGGATCGAGTTGAAAGAAAAGATGAAAAATTTAACCTTTTAGCTTGGTGGAGATCCAACACTCATAGATTTCCTGTTCTTTCATTAATGGCTAGAGATGTCTTAGCGATTCCCATTTCTACCGTGGCTTCCGAATCGGCATTTAGCATAGGAGGACGCATACTTGATTCTTTTAGAAGCTCTTTAACTCCTAGGATGGTGCAAGGAATTATTTGTGCTCAAGATTGGCTTAGCCGAAGCAAAGAACCAATTGATATCGAAGAAAAGTTGGAATCCCTTGAAGAAATTGAAAAAGGTACATCACAGTAACAATGTAACACTTTGTATTGTTTATTTATTTTTTTGTAATGTAGTTTAAATTCTTCTTAATAAATTATGATTTGCTCACATTTGTCTTTTAAAAATTGCGAATTTTTTTGAGACGATTTAGATGCATCAATCTTGGATATGTAATATGGTTGATTTGTTCGAGAATGGAGACTTGATAGTTGAGACTTGAGAGACTTGTGCCTTGTGCGTTGTTTGTTTTTAATCTTGGATTAGTTGGATATGTAATAATTAATATGGTTGATTGGATTACTTCTTTAGTGAGTAGTGGCTACTTTAGTTTTCTGCTTTGATTGATGAAATGACTTTAGTTGATGTTTTATCACATGGTTATCGAGGTTATGTTAGTGGAATATCTTTTGCTCGTCAACATGGATTTGTCACATGGATATCAATGAATGAATGACTTAACTTCAGCTTTTCAGTTTTTTTGTTTTATCACATGGTTATATGTTTTCATTTTTATCATATATCTTTGCTTTCTCATTTTACATTAACATGGATTTGTCACATGGATTAGTGGCTACTTTAGTTTTCTGTTTTGTCACTTGGCGGTGTGTTGGCACTTGGTTATCATGGTTATCGAGTTATTTGCATTCTTTTTTAAATTATGTGTTGGCACTTGGCACTTGGCGTTGTTGCATTCTTGTTCATAATGCATGAACAACAAGAATTTCGGGCAATGTTGCACCCATGCACTTGGCGTTGATGAAATTCTTGTTCATGAAATGTTGCATTCTTGTTTTGTCACTACTGTTTTGCATTCTTGTAAAATTCAGGCGATCCTTGACCATGTTGCTTGCCAATGCTTGGAGATCCAAGTTGATTTCATGTTGCTTGCCAGTTGCCAAGTTGGTTCCATATGCCTCAGGCTCTGGGAGCAATACTTGACTACTTGTGATGTGACTTTGTGAGTTGGGATGTATTACACGCCAATATTTGGTAGACTAAGGTCTAAGGTAATAAGGTTCCATACTTCCATATGTTACTTGTGAGCAATACTGGTAGACTACTACTACTACCCACGCCAACTTTAGTCTTTAGTAGTTAATAGTTATATAATTCTCTTTTACTCTCTTGTTTACCAACTTGGCAGTTGGCAACTTATCATGACTTGTAGATCTTTATGATGCACTCATAGTAAAGGTGGATGTCTTTACAAATAAACACAAATGGTAAACTCAAATGTAAACTCCAGAATATGCCGAATATGCAAAGTAAACACAAACTCCTTCCAATTTTAAGAATGTAATCTACATATTCTAATTCTGCAATTTACATAGCCGAACCGGTTTTACCGAAAACCGAACCAAAAATACTGAAACCGATTGTGTATCGAGGCAGCATCAAACCGAAATTGCAGATCTGCTTTTTGGTTCTTAGTTTTTCGGATTTTTCGGTTGATCTTGACGGATTCGGGTTTTTTGATTGCAGGTTCGGTTTTTTTTACCGATGAGCACCCCTAGTTGTTGCGGCATTTAACGAAGATTTAGAGTCATTTGGAATCATTTGGAGTCAATTGGTGCAATTTTGGAAGAATTCATGAAGCTCATGAAGTTAATTAGCAGAATAGACCCTCGCCGGGGCGGGGGGTCTTCATAAAAAACTAACAGAATGGTAGGCCATTGGGGCGGGATCTTTTAACACATACACCCCCACCGGGGTGGGGGTTGTTGAATCCTAAGTCTTCTGTTAAGCTTGAAACTCTTCTTGGGCATGACTTCTAGCATATTGGGTGGCAATGGAACTCTAGAGAGATGGAATTTGTTCAAAAAACCGTGTGTTGGACATCTATTACTAAATTATCAACGAATTCAATAACACACAAGGCATATTACGAAGATTAATTCCAGTTTTTCTTAGCAAGGTTTGGAGGAGTATTTCGAGGAGATTTTCGGGACAATTACAATTCTAGGCTACGTGAAGGGTGTTTTTCAATATTCTTCTTCTTAGGCTATTGTTTGTAATTGCAAGAATGATATCTTTGTTTTATTCGTATTTATTTCATTTATGATGAACTACTTCACTTTTTAGGCTTATGATGGATCTTTAAGTGAATCGATGATTGTAACGCCCGAGAAAATTGGATTTTTATGATAATTAAATTTTTATTTGATTATGGGAATTAAATGAATTTAATTGATTAATTTTGTGAGTAAGCTATGTGAAGGTCGTTCTATGACCTAGAATGTGCTAATATGGTTAGTAATCTGGCTACGTGCTAGAATTAATTGTTTATAATTTCCAAGACGAAAATAAATATTTTTCGAGAAATTCCCGTAAAAACACTATTCATTCGTTTCTGCTCGGGAAATTATTTTGAAATTCCGAGAAATGCGTAATGATAGAATAATAAGATGAGATAAAATATCTAATAATATTTCATTTATGGCAAACGAAGTTTTCGCTTGCGGACTTAAAACCTAAGGGTTGAGTATAATGATTTCCGAGAAGGAAATGAAACGCGTAGAAGGAATTGCGATATTGTTAAAGTGTGTGTTATACAAGTATGATACTATTTAGTATCTATGTATAATACGACGAGTAAATACAAAGTACAATACTATTATCGTACGAGTATTATACGGAAAGAATACGTGAATTATACATATAGGATATGATTGGTATTATGGAATTAGGTTAAGACTTAAAATGATCCAATTAGGTTTGGATTGTGCCAAGTCCAAACAATTTTTTATGTAAGCCCAATGAATTAAGGGGTTAAGCCCAAGCTAAAGCCCAATATTAGAATGATTAAGCCCAATCCAAGAAAACCGAACCGTGGATCGAACCGGTGGGTCACCAAATGGGTAAAACCCATCGGGCAACCCAGTGGGATGACCCATGGGCATGGTGGGCCGACCACTTGGGGTGCAAGCCAAGAAATCTACTTGATCACCAAGTATTTTACTTGGTGATCAAGTAGGAATAGTAAGGAGGTGGAGGGAATAATGTCTATTTTGCCCTCCATTGCATTTGCTTATAAATAGAAGGCAAGTGTGGTTTATTTTTGGTTTTCCAAGAGTATTCCACATATATTTTGAGAGAGAGAAAGAGCTAAACTCAATCAAACATTCTACTTTGAAGTTTTGCTTTAGAGTTTTTCAAGAACACCAATAATTCCTTAAGGTAATACTCCTTAATAGTAATTCCATCTCTTTTGATTTCTTTAAGTATGAAGAATCATAAATGGGTGGTGTATGTCTACTATGGTGGAATAAGGATGACTTGTAATATATACAATCTTTATAAGTCATGAAGTCATAGAAATCATAAGGGTTGATGTAGGTTTAAATCATGAAAATATTGATTGTTGAGGTTGATTGTTGATGAACAATTAAACTCCATCAATACTTAAATATGTGCATCTTGCTTGGTTAGGATGTAGATATGAAATCAATGGAGTATTCCATGTGATTTGGCTTATAGAACATTAGTAACGAAGTTATGGCGAATTTCACGGAAATAGACGTTAAACGTCAAAAATGTAGAATTTCACAGAAATAGACGTTAAACGTCGAAAATGTTGTTTTGCAATGTCAACACGCGAGATAGGGTATTTAAGAGTCGTAGACTCAAGAATCGTCAGATTCTGACTTAAAACGAAGAAAACGAGTATTGAACGCTCATTAACGTTTAACAAACGCTTAAAATGAACTTAATAGTGAATTTCAAGTTAACGGATTAGAAAGTATAGAATTCTTATATGAACGCGTAGAGTATGTCATTTATGATGTGTAGGCTTTTGAACAGACCAAATCGGACTTATAACGAAGAAGTTATGAATCCGAGAAACTCACCAAAATTTTTATCTGTTGAAATTTTTACGGTGTTAAGGTCCAGCCATGCCACCGATTAAAGCTTTTTTAAGTTTCAGCGCCACAAAGACCAAAGACAAAGTGTCATTGCCTACTAGAAAGTGGCGCCGTAGCGCCAGTAGTATGAAGGAGTCTCGCGCCGAAGCGCCGAGACCAGAACTTAGATATCAGAAACCCTGCCGCAGCAGTCAGCCAAGATTGTATATAGAAGGCTACACTGCCGTGGCGCCGAGGCAAAGTCTTTGTTAGATAACTTAGGTTTGAACTTCAAATGTTCAGAGACCTATATAAGTTAAGTTTACACACTTAATAAGTGTACTAAAACTATTCCTATGTTACATATACTAAGGTATATGGTAATGAAACTTAGGAATTGAATGCATGTTATTAATTTATGAACGAAGAACACAAAGTGTTATTAATGAACCATAATCGGTGAACAACGTTGGTATTTCACCAATGATGAACCATATCGCTTGTAAATAATGCAGATGTACAACCTTAATGCTGTGATATCCTTTTCAAGTATGAAAATAGAAAGCTACTGTTCATGGTCTATCGACCGATTCAGAATTCCTAATCTACTCTATACTTTGGGAATCGATGATATGAATTGTTAAAGTATTAATGCTTTATAATACTTCATAACTAGTTGTTCAGTTATGTATGATTTGTCATATAATTCACGAATGTGGTATTAATGCTATCCTTTGTTAAACTTGTTGAGCTTGTTATGCTCACTTCTTGCGTGAATTATATGATTACAGTTAAGGATGAACGTACTGAGAATGCTAAGAGAGATAAGGGCAAAGCTAAGATGGATAATTAACCATCGTGTAATAGATTAGTATGTTTGTATGTATTATATCTTACGAACAATATACGATGTAATCGGTTTATGAACCTGGGAAGGATTATACTTTGATTGTAATAAGAAGATAGTAATTACATTCATTATGTTGTATTTCAATGGAATGATTGAATAGTTATGAGTACCGTGTAGCACCATATGTTGGGTTGGAAGATACCCGAATTTGGGGGCATCACAGGTTGGTATCAAAGCATTAGGTTATAAAACTTAAGGGGGGAAGAACCTTAGGCTAATAACCTCGTAAGGAAGGTAAAGTCCGAAGAATGAAATTCAAGTCAAATGAATTAATAAGGTATTGAGAAAACTCAGTACCGAAAGATTTAAAAGATGGAAATTAATCTTAAATAAATTAAATGTGATTTGTGCTTATACTATTGTGTATTATGTACTAATCAATGTGTTATGTGTTTTGTAGATGTTAAACTATAGCTTGATGTTTAGAGACATTGAAGTGATAAGTGAGGAGTCGGTGAACCAAGTGGAGATAGTACCGATGCCAATGGCGGAGGTACCGTTAGTGGTTCTGGAAGACTCGGATATTGAAGAGTACATCTCTGAGGAGGAATACTCCGAGGAGACAATGGGGATAGCGTCATATCTGAATATGATGATTGACGTGGAGGAGGAGATGGAGGTAACATCGATTAACACGGTGGTGCCTACTCAGGAGCCAACACCTCCGATGCAATGAGATCATTGCATCTGGTAGTGTTGGATAGGAATGTGCATCTGCACACTGTAGTGCAGACACAGAATGAGGAGATAACCGCCCTATATGAGGTGAAGGAATCTGCAGAGGCGAATTTTGAGTCAGAGCATGATGAGAAAGTGCTGATGATGGATAAGGTGAGAGACTATAAGGAAGAGGCCGTTGAGCTTCGAAAGAATCTGGTCGAGAAGGACCAGAAGATAGCTAGGATGTCGTACATCCATGAATGCGCTCATGAGGATTTCAAGCTAAAAATTACTTGTTATTCCATTGAGTCCGGGCAGACTCGACATACTATAAGTCAAGATATCGTTTCGATTTTGGCAAATCAGAAACATGAGAATGCCGTACGACAGTATTAGTAGATCGTTATATCTTTTTGTATATAAGTAGTGACGTAAAACCTTCTTTTGTATAATTAAAGGGTAGTTTTTTATAAATCCCAATTTTTGTAGAAGTCAAACGCGGGATAGTAATGTAATAGCTTTTTGGCTAAGGAAGCATGATGTAAATAGTTTTGACTATGAAAGCATATTAATATATGAAGTTTTTATTTAATGTGTTTGTTGTGGTATGAGTTGTTATTTGAGAATGATAACTAAGCAGTTAAATAGATAATAATGAAACTTTATTTATTTAATCAGAATTATGCCGCCAAGAAGGAGACAACGTAACCAAGAGGCCGAGTCTCATAATGAAAATCAGGGGGGTCCTAATAACCATATGGAAGAGTTCGTTAATTAATTAATGGCAGCATTTAACCAAGTTGGGGGAGGGATTCCTGTAGCTCCTGGGGTAGTAAGAACAACTACCTTTAAGGAATTTAAGAGTGTGGGTCCTCTGGAGTTCCGAGGAACGACGGACCCTTTAGAGGCCCAGACATGGGTGAAAGAGATTGAGAAGGCATTTGTGATTATAAACGTAAGTGAAGCGTAAAAGACTTCTTTTGCGACTTACATGATGAAGGGGGAAGCCAACTACTGGTGGGATGCTCACCAGGGTGGGGCTAGAACAGAGGCAGTTACTTGGGAATAGTTCAAGAAACAATTCTTTGAGAACTACTTCCCTACTAGTATGCAAGGTAGAATGGAGATTAAGTTCTTGGAACTTAAGTAAGGGGATATGACAGTTCCCCAGTATGCCGCCAAATTCAATGAATTTGCGAGATTTGCTCCACATCAGGTGGACACGGAAGAGAGGAAGGCACGTAGGTTTGAGCAGGGCTTGAAACCCTGTCTCTATAGTAGAATATCGGGTTTTCAGAGTTCTGCCTACGGGACCATTCTGGAAAAGGAGATAATAGCTGAAGGTGGTGGTGAGACATTGTTTCAGTATCACAAGGAAAGAAAGAACAAGAATAAAGTAGAGGGAGGTAGTAAGGTAGAAGTTGCTAGCGGGAGTGGCAACATGCCTAAGAGAAAGAGTTTCAACCCTGGGAATACTGGGGTAAAACAGGGAGATCCTAAGCGTAGGATGGAGGCATGCAAGACATGCGAAAAGACTCATATGAGAGTCTATCTAAAGGGGAAATCAGTTTGCTACAACTGTGGGCAGGAGGGACATCTGTCACCCAACTGTCCTAACCCTAAGAAAAACTATGGGTGTTTTGTCTGTGGATCATTGGACCATATGGCAAGTGTCGACGTCGGGATTTTTGAGTGTCCCTTTTCGTTACTTGCTCTTTGGTGTTCTCATGTTAATGTGAGATTTGTTTGAAAAAAACAAGTGAAAAAGGTCCGACATGTATAATGTCGATGATTGGACTTTAAGAGTCGCCAGTTGGTGTATTTAACTGGTTGTACCAACACAACCGAAAAAGGTTTGAACATTGACCCAGTGATTTGACACTGCTAGACGGGTCTGTGAAACCGAGATTTATTTTAGGTTCGGGGGCTTGATTATGCGAAGGGAAGGTGTTAGGCACCCCCCGACATCCGTGTTACCATGGTGACCACCACTCTTCAAAGAAATTGTTATATGAATGTGTGTGTGTGTGTGTGGATCAATGTGCAATTATTTGAAAGTAGTGCGAGGCCTCGTTCACACCTATATACACAAGGTTTAAATTTTATAGGAAAATTTAGTTTTAACCAAGATATATTAATGAAGTTTTGTAAAAGAGGTTTTTCAAACCCTGTGCTCAATAGGAATTGAGACCTTTTCATACTTCCATTTTATTATTAAATGTTTGGCTTGTTTACTTTTATTTTAGAGATGCGAAGCATTCTCGAGAAAATAATATACAGCAGTGCCGAACTCCTCATGGGCATGACAGCCATCCAAGGAAATTTAGACACTGTAAAATAATATACAAGCTGCTTACAGCTAAAAAATGTCCATAATGGGAACCGAATCTAGATTCAGTAAACTGAACCTGTGATCACATGATTCCTAGGCTCACATGATACTGCAATTTATATGGATAGCAGTAAGCAGTTATATATATATAAGCTGTAAATATATATATACAAACATGATCAACCACCACGAAGCAACTCCATGGGGGATCAAAAATGTAAATATATAATAGCGATAAATATATATATGGACATGATCAACCACCATGAAGTAAACTCCAGGTGGGACGAAATGTAAATAAAGCTGTAAAAGCGATCAACCGCCACGTAAGTAAACTCGAGTGTAGACGAAATGTAAATAAAAGTCGTAAAAGGCCATCAAGTAAACTCGGTAAAGTCAGACAGAATGTAAATATATATATATATATATATATATATATTTACATTGGCAAGAGGTCAGGCCATCCTTTATGATTGGCGAACATTTTCTGCATAATCTTTTTGATGTTTATGTTATCCGCTTCAATAGCACCATTCATCTCTGGACGGTAGATGACGGAGTTGAGATGTTTGATGTGGAATTTTCTGTATAATTCCTCCATAATTTTGTTGTTGAGGTTCTTAGCATTGTCTAACACAATGACCTCTGGTTGTCCATATCGAAATGATGAAAGAAATGATAACTTCTTTAGTGACCCTGGGGAAGGAGGCTGCTTCTACCCATTTGGTGAAGTAGTCGATCATGGTGAATATGAATCGATGTCCATTACTGGCTTTGGGCTCGATGGGCCCGATCACGTCCATTCCCCACATTGAGAAGGGCCATGGCGAACTCATATTGTGGAGTTCCCTTGGAGGGGGCGTGGATAGCATTCCCATGAATCTGGCATTGATAGCACCTCTTGACGTGATCATCACAGTCAGCTTTGAGTGTAAGCCAATAATGTCCCATTTTGAGAATTTTCTTGACAAGTAAGGGGTGGCTCATGTGTGGGCCACATACTCCACCATGGATCTCATCTATGAGTCTCTGAGCTTGGTCTTTGTCTAGACATCTGAAGAGACCTAATCCTACATATCTTTTGTAGAGTGCATCTCCGCTCAGGTAGAATTTCATAGCAAGTCGATGAATCTGCCTCTTCTCAGTTAGGCTCGCCTCAACAGGTGTAGATTCATCTCGTAGATACTCCTTGATGTGCTGATACCAAGGGTTGTGGATGGGAGGTAGCCCATCCGATACTTCTCCAACTTAATTCCCATAGATTGGGGCTTTTTGCAGAGCAAACGTGATGTTTGGCATGTTTTCCTTGTCGGGTATGTAAACCAAGGAGGCCAACGTTGCTAATGCATCTGCAAAATCATTCCTATTGCGAGGAATGTGTAGAAAGGAGATTTCTTCGAACTCCAAAGCCATCGGTAGAACTTGCCGATGGTAAGGCAGCAAATGTAAGTCTTTGGTTTGATAGATTCCTGTGGATTGCTTGATTACCAATTCGGAATCCCCAAAGACAGTTAACCGCCTGATGCCCATTAAACGGGCAAGTTTTAGCCCCATGATACAACCTTCATACTCAGCTGTGTTGTTGGTGCTGACAAACTGCAATTTGACAAATGACGGATAATGCTCCCCGCATCGGATATTAAAATCGCTTCTCGCCTCAGAGCCTTACGTGTTAACAAACTCTATCAAAATACATTCTCCACGTCACGGGATGTATCGTCATCGATGTTGTAGCTGAATTGCCATTATTCCTTCGTCAGGAAAGTACATTTCTAAGGGTTTGTAATCCCCTGCAGATGCGGCGGCCAGTTGATCCGCAATTCCTTGACCTTTGACAGACTTTTGCATCACGTAGAGCGATGTCAAATTGTCAGTAGGATCAAATGCTATCCGGACAATCGACAATTCAAGATGGGGCCATCGAACACATACTTGAGAGGATCCATTCGGGATATGAGATGGGTTGTGTGACCATGGAGGTAATGCTGTAACCTCATGGAAGCCCATGCTAAAGCACAACAAGTCTTCTCAATCAGAGTGTACTTGTGTTCACTGATGCTGAATCTTTTACTGAGGTAATAGATAGCTCGCTCTTGGCCTCTATGGTCTTTTTGCCCTAGCATGCAGCCCATGGCATTGTCATTTATGGACAGGTACATGAATAGGGGAACATTATCCCTAGGAGGTACCAAAATAGGAGAGTTAATCAGTTGCTCTTTAATGGTAAGGAAGGCTTTCTGACACTCATCGTTCCATTTCATGGAGGAGTTCTTCCTTATGACTTGAAGATAAGCTCACAAAGTTCTTCGTGAGTTGAGAAATGAATCTGCTAATAAAATTGATTCTTTCCAAAAATTCCCGTATTTCCTTCTCTGTTTGAGGAATGGGCATTTCCTTGATGGCCTGGATTTTGGTAGGATCCAGTTCAATCCCTTTGTGGCTGACTAGGAAACCTAGCAACTTGCTTGACTTAACACCAAAGGCGCACTTGGCGGGATTTAACTTCAAGTTGTAGTTACGCAACCTATTGAAAAGCTTTTTGAGATGGTCTAAATGGTCATCCTCCTTCCAGGATTTGACAATGATGTCATCCACGTAATCTCTATCTCTTTGTGCATTAAATCGTGGAAAAGAGCCATCATAGCTCGCTGATAGGTTGCCCCGGCATTGATGCGGCCGAATGACAAACGTCTGTAGCAAAAGGTTCCCCAAGGCGTGATGAAAGCAGTTTTCTCACGATCTTCCTCAGCGACCATAATTTGATGGTACCCCGTAAAGCAATCAACAAAGGAGTACATGCCGTATTGAGCAGTATTGTCAATAAGAATGTGGATAAATGGCACAAGAAAGCTATCTTTAAGGCAAGCTTTGTTCAAATCCCAGTAATCCATGCAAACTCGCACCTTCCCCCCTGGTTTAGGCACGGGAACTATGTTGGATATCCACTCCGGATATGTAGACACCATGATGATGCCAGCTTGAAATTGTTTCATAATTTCCTCTTTGACTTTTAAACTCCATTCAGGTTTCAATCGCCTGAGCTTTTGCCTAACTGGCTTGAATCCTTCTTTGATGGGAAGGCGATGAAGAACAATGTCAGTGGACAAACCTACCATGTCTTCATGAGACCATGCAAACACATCCTGGAATTGGGTTAATAGTGCAACCATGTCATTCCGTTGATTTGTGGTAAGGTCTGAACCAATCTGGATTAGCTTAGGGTTGTCTAAGGTTCTGAGATTGAAAGGAGCGGTTTGATCAAGATTAGGTTTGGGTTTGTCTGCGACCCATTCCTTAATCTCCTGAGGTGTCTCAATGTCCTCTTGGATGTCCATCAAGTCCGAGTCCGACTTTGCATCAAATTCTGACCCTTGTGTGGAGAGAAGGTATGTCATCGCAAGAGGACGGGCACATCTAAATTGTAGTCTTGAAACAAAAGATGCTTTCACTTAATATATGCAATCTGTTCGATCATACAAAAGTGTTAGCATGTACTTGATAAAATAACTGCTAGTACTGTAAAGGAAAGCAAGTAATTAAAGTTATCTACAGGATAGAGAGATTTTTTTGCCCATTTTACCCTCGTCGACCAATGAATGGAGTGCTGCTCCAATTGTCGAGGGAAAAGTCCTGATGGGCTGCAGTGATGGAAGGATTGTCATTGTCCTTCTTTTCCCGAATGATAACCATGACATCTGGGCAATCATTGTCTGGGGTGTATCTGTTTGTATATTCATCATGAACAATGACACGAATTCCTGCCATCATCAAGGCAAGGTCATGTTTACGTTTCCGTTCCTTTTCTTCCACTTCGGGATCAGGAATCAACACCTCTTTTGCTTTGATTGGCACTGGTTTTGGAAACAGCATAGCTACAACATGTGCTAGAACCTTTACTGGAGATTGCATCAACTCATGAGGTAAAGGTATAGAAAATCGCCGTGCGGCGGAAGCTTGAGGAACCTACTTGTGCTTATGAGGATTTATGTGACTGGAATTGGCAGAATAGCCTAGTCTGGCTATTCCAATTTGACTGGACATTTTAATAGGGTGCTTAATACCCTGCTTATATTTACTAAGCCCTTGTCCAGGTTGATGACCCAATGACATCATTTCTTGAGTGGCCAACATAACCTCGGCATAAATCTTGGGTACGGGAAGTGGCGCTCCAATAGAATGTAATTGCGTGTTACTCACTTCCAGAGTATGGAAATTGGCCGGTTCAGCTTCTGAATTGAAGCTGATAATTGGTAGAGTTCTTTGTTCAGGACAGTCCGGCTCAGCGTTGACAGTGACTAGACCGTTGTTGATAATGTATTTGAGTTGTTGATGTAAGGTGGAGGGAAAAGCTCCAGCCATGTGTATCCATGGTCTCCCCAATAGCAGGTTCTATCCTGAGTCGATCTTGAGGACGTGGAAGGATACATTGAATGTATTAGGACCAATCTAAATTGGTAATTCAATCTTTCCAACAAAATTTCGCCGGGATCCATCAAAAGCTCTAATAACCGTATGGCTGCTTTGGATCCGTTTGAGATTGATATTCATCTTTACCAAGGTGGCATAAGGATAGATATTTAGAGATGAGCCTCCATCTATCAAAACTCCTGCTAGCATGTACCCGGAAGATAAAACTGCAATGTACAAAGGCTTGCAATGACCTGTCCCTTCGGAAGGTATGTCATCATCAGTGAAGGATATCACATTGTTGTTGAAAATGTGATCAACCAAATGTTGAAATTTTTCCACATCCACTAATTTTTGGCAAATAGGCTTCTTCTAAAACCTTTAGTAAGATCTTCCGATGATCCTCAGAAGAGAAAACCAAGTCGAGTATTGAAATCTAGTGTGGAGCTTCTCGCAAGCTTAAAACCACTTTGGCTTCGTTGTGGCCCACAGTGCGGAGAAATTTCTCAATCTTCTCCAAGGGTGTGAACGTTCGAGGTCGCTTTACTTCTCCATTTTTAGGCAATGGAGGGTTTGAAGGTTGGCTTTGGAAAAGGGAGTAGTTTTCCTCCTGCTGATAGTAGGCATGCTTGGATTGCCTTTTTGTCCTTGTAGTATCAAGGAAACATCTTCTTCTTTCTTTTTATGGACCCTTTGAGGGTTGTTTCCATAAGATCTGGTCTGGATGTGCTCAGCAACAGCTTTAAGAGCGGCTAGGTCTTGAATTTTACCGGACTTCAATCCCATCTTAGCCATCTCGCCATGTTTGATCATTTTGAAAATGGTTTGCCAATACGTACTAGAACTCTTTCATAGAAAGGAGCTTCTCAGACATCTATGAAGGGTGCGACCATTTATGATTCTATCATGGAAGGAATAACTTGAGCAGCAAGGCGCCTCCACCTTTGAGCATACTCTCTAAATGACTCATTAGACTGTTTCTTGACCTTGGTGATTTGGTACTGGTCAGGAGCCATCTGAGATTAAAAACTGTATTGAGTGAGGAAGGCATGAGCTAGCTCTTCCCAGCTATGGATCTTAGAGTTATCTAATTTGGTATACCATGAACGGGATTCTCCAGTCAGACTTTTTTGAAATAGCTGCATTTTGAGCTTTTCATTTTCTGCATAAGACCCAAGTTCTCCTATGAACACCTTTAAATGTGTATAAGGATCCCCTAATCCGTCATATTTCTCAAAATCAGGGGTCTTGAATTTCTCTGGATATTGAACACCAGGAAATATGCAAAGGTCTATATATGAAACACTGCCATGTGTTCCAATCCCTTTGAGAACGTGGATAGCTTCCTCCATTTAGAGGACCTTCTTCCTGATATCACCGGTGTCTGGATCTCCTTTGAGATGGTTGTTTTCAGGGACTTTTTTGGTTGTATCCAACTGATGTTCTGGAACTGTTTTTTCCAAACCTTGAACTCCTCTTTGTGTAGAGGATTCTGTATGTGTAGGTATCTTCGTACCCTGAGTAGACTGGTGTAATTATTTTAGTAGGACAGCCAAGTCTGTGATTTGTTTACTCAATCCGTTAAATTCTTCTCGTGAAATAGCATTAGACCGATCGTAAGAAGACATAATTGGTCAGTAGGCTCGTGGCCTTTTGGACTTTGAAGCAGTAATGAGCCCAATTACTTCCCTACAAAAGACTTACGTAGTTTAGTCTTAGGGTAATATAAATGTTATTATAACGTGTCCGTTTAGGAATTTTGTCCTGCAAAACTGGTTGTTAATTGATAACATGTCATGCATGTACATATATTCTTTATATTTTCCATTACATATGAATGAACATGGAATAGAATTACAAGTAAATGTTTTTTGTGTAATTTTAAAATGGAAAGTATGAAGAGACTTCCTCCGCGTTTGGTTTATCGAGGTGACCTATCTTAGGGATACTCTCGCGGCTTTTCAGCATGAAGGTTCCCAGATCATCGCAATCTACTTGACAGGAAGTTAATCCGGTTGTTCAACTAGAGCGAATCTGAGTGGTGCCTTTCCTGAGCCCCGGGGAATCATTCTTCCCACAAGTCCAGTAATCAAACACCGATAGGATAGCCTCCTAATGGAGGGACCATACAACATACATTCACATACAACGTATCTCACCGTTTATGCAAAATGATGACATGTGCAAAGCACTAATATCACAGATAGATATTTAGCAAAGGCGAAGAATTAAGATGCATTCGTACACATTCATCATAAATGTAAATACAACATTCACACACAAGCATATAACAATTTTGAAAAGCTTGGAATAGCGGCTTAAGCCCTCTTACTGGAGTCCCCAGTAAAGTCGCCACCTGTTGACGTTGGGATTTTTGAGTGTCCCTTTTCAATACTTGTTCTTTGGTGTTCTCATGTTAATGTGAGATTTGTTTGAAAAAACAAGTGAAAAAGGTCTGGCATGTATAATGTCGACGATTGGACTTTAAGAGTCGCCAGTTGGTGTATTTAACTGGTTGCACCAACGCAACCGAAAAAGGTTTGCACATTGACCCAGTGATTTGACATTGCTAGACGGGTCTGTGAAATCGAGATTCATTTTAGGTCCGGGGGCTTGATTATGCGGAGGGAAGGTGTTAGGCACCCCCCGACATCCGTGTTACCACGGTGACCGCCACTCTTCAAAGAAATTGTTATATGAATGTGTGTGTGTGTGTGTGTGCGGATCAATGTGCAATTATTTGAAAGTAGTGCAAGGCCTCGTTCGCACCTATATACACAAGGTTTGAATTTTATAGGAAAATTCAGTTTTAACCAAGATATATCAATGAAGTTTTGTAAAAGAGGTTTTTCAAACCGTGTGCTCAATAGGAATTGAGACCTTTTCATACTTCCATTTTATTATTAAATGTTCGGCTTGTTTGCTTTTATTTTCGAGATGCGAAGCATTCTCGAGAAAATAATATACAGTAGTGCCGAACTCCTCATGGGCATGACAGCCATCCAAAGAAATTCAGATACTATAAAATAATGTATAGGCTACTTACAGCTAAAAAATGTCCATCATGGGAACCGAATCTAGATTCAGTAAACTGAACCTGTGATCACATGATTCCTAGGCTCACATGATACTGCAATTTGTATGGAAAGCAGTAAGCAGTTATATATATAAAAGCTGTAAATATATATATATACAAACATAATCAACCACCACGAAGCAACTCCATGGGGGATCGAAAATGTAAATATATAAAAGCAGTAAATATATATATATATATGGACATGATCAACCACCACGAAGTAAACTCTGTGTGGGATAATTGTAAATAATCTTTGTAAAAGCGGTCAACCGCCACGTAAGTAAACTCCAGTGAGGACGAAATGTAAATAAAAATAAAAGGCCAATAAAGTAAACTCCAGTAGTATAGGAATGTAATATATATATATATATATATATATATATATATATATATATATATAAACAAATATATATATAAAAGCAAATAAATGCACCTAGGATGTGAATTCAGGGCTCATCGATATATGTCTGACAACAATTATATATATAAGTATATATATAAAGCAATTAAACGCATGGATATAAAATTCAGTGCTCATTTATGTAGTCGACCACGCTTTATATATATATATATATATATATATATATATATATATATATATATATATATAAAAGCAATTAATCGCCTGCAGAAAAAATCTCAGGCTCAATCGAGGCATAACTCGATAATGTTAGTCCATATATGAAATATATATATATATATAAGTATATATATACGCATGAAATGAAAACCACGGATAGAAGTCCGGGCAAACACACTCACACGACTCTCAACGTGTATAATAGTGTATGCTAATATGAGAAGAAAGCTTTATAGAATATAAGAAAACTTACAGTGGGCTGCCAAAGTAGACTTCTATGACTTTAAATGGATAAACACTCAGCTCCCGCTGGATAAAAGATAGCTATATGTGAGCTAACTAGTGTTTAAATATGAGGAAACACTCAAAAGATGTGTATGCAGAGTAAAATAGACTGGGCTTCCTCGCCTTTTTCCTTCCCTCTCTCCTCTCGAAAATGGTCAACCCCCAAGGTCAGATATATAGATGGATGGTCAGCAGGTACACCGTGGCGTACCAGTAGTTGTACCGCCATTTGGTCGTGATGCATCCGAGACTCGTGGGTCCTGTCATCTCGTAGTACGTGCACTCATGCACTGTAATGTCCGCTCGAACTTGCAGAACTTCAATCCGAGCATCCGAACGAGGTATATCTGACCTTCTTCGGACCGCTTATGTCGAGAGTTACGCAATGACATGGATTAGAGGTTGTACGAAGTCAGGAAGAGGGGTTTATGCCCATGGTCTTCAAGCTTCAAATTTTATCCAAAGTACTGCCACGCGTAATAGTCACTCGGGATTGTTAATCCTCGGCTCTTGTGGGACATTATTGGATGTATATATGTATGAAGTGTTGAGATGACGTGCAGGTGTTGAAAGAACAAGATGACGTTTGACTCCTCACCGGGGTTATCGCCGGTTTAAGCGGAAAGTAGACGTTGCTCAGGGTTACAGCTGAGATTAGACTAGTTGTTAGTATGCCATGATATCATCTTGTTGAGATGGTATGATGACGTTGTGACTCCTCACGGGGTTATTGCCGGTTTAAGCAGAAAGCATACGTTACTCAGGGTTACATCTGAGATTGGACTGCTGCTTGTTTGTATGTATCACTGTCATCTGTGGATGTTCCTATCTACCCATTGTCAACTCCAGGTCTGAGGTGTGTGTGCCTCGACAGGATGTCTGAGGTTGAAGTTGATTTCATATGTTTGCAACAAGCATTTTCGGGGTTATCGTTGGAACTGCAATGGCATCTCTTGGGGCTATCACCAAGGATGGGGTTGCTACTCCTAGTGTTTCTCTGGGACTGTAACTGAGCATCGTGGTGTTATCGCCGAGACAGAACTGTCCTCTCCAGTGTTGTTGCCGGTCTTTTGATCTGCATATCTCGGGTTATCTCCGAGATTGGAAATGACATTCCTGGTGTGTGTTCCGGGTTTGAGATGATGTTCCCAGTTTGTGTTCCGGGTTGGAACTGAACTTCCGATAGTATTTGCAATGGATGTAAGTTATCTTTCAGGGTTATCTCCAAAGACGAATCTACCCTCCTGCAATGTTAGTAATAGGAGTGCAGAAAATTTCGAGTGTCTATGGCAAGAAATTGCCCGAAGAAAGGATTAGAGGGAAATAAGGGTTCTGGTAGTGGTAAATTAGCCATTACTGGACCAACACCATCAGTGGGTAGACCCTCAGCTCGTACGTTTAATATGACCGTGCAAGATGTGGTTGCATCATCGGATGTGGTAGCAGGTATCATTCCAATCAATGAAATAAATGCTTATGTGTTATTTGACTCGGGTGCTACTTGTTCTTTTATAGCATGTGGATTTGCTAAGCGATTATGTTTAATCCTTGAAAAGTTAGCAATACCTTTAGACGTTAAGGTAGCAAATGAAGAAATATTCCCCATTGAACATATTCATAAGGATTGTTGCATATATATTAGAGGTAATAAGTTATTGGTAGATTTAGTCTCGATAAGGTTAAAAGAATTCGATGTAATTCTTGGTATGGATGGGTTGATTAACCATAAGGCGATAATAGATTGCCATAAGAAAAGTGTGAACCTTCGGCTTTCTAAGAAAACCAAGGTAGTGTTCTTCGGTAGTAAATCACCGAGACACTCTTGTTGTCTATCGATGACACAAGCTAGGAAGATGTTGAGAAAAGGTGTGTAAGTAAGTTACATGCCATGTTGTGGATACCTAAAGAGTGGGAACATCCTTGGACCAGATACCTATAGTTCATGAGTTCATGGATGTATTTAGGAGGAATTACCTGGGTATTCCACCCGGACAGGGAGGTCGAGTTTGTAATTGATCTATTACAAGCATGCAGATTAGTTTCTAGGGCACCATATCAAATGGCGCCAGTAGAGATGAAGGAGTTAATGGTTTAGTTACAAGAGCTATTAGACAGAAAGTACATTCAACCGAGTGTGTCTCCTTGGGGAGCACCGATATTGTTTGTAAAGAAAAAGGATGGGTCGTTAAGACTTTGTATCGACTATCGAGAGTTGAACAAGTTAACGATTAAGAATAAATACCCGTTGCCCAGGATCGATGATCTATTTGATCAGTTGAAAGGGGCAAAGTATTTTTTTAAGATAGGTTTGAGCATAGGGTATCATCAGTTAAAGGTGAGAAAGGAGGATGTACCTAAGACGACGTTCAAAACTTGTTATGGTCATTACGAGTTTCGGGTGATGTCGTTTGGGTTGACTAATGCGCCAGCCGCATTTATGGATATGATGAACAGAGTGTTCAAACAGTATTTGGACAAGTTCATTGTGGTGTTCATTGATGATATTCTAGTCTATTAAAAGACGCCAGAAGATCATGCTGAACATTTAAGGATAGTGTTGGAAACACTAAGGAAGGAAAGGTTTTATGCAAAATTCACAAAGTGTGAATTTTGGCTTGAATGAGTGCAGTTTATAGGACATGTTATTGATAAAGATGGCATTTCTGTGGATCCAGCAAAAGTAGAAGCAGTTAATGAGTGGGAGAAATCGAAAACACCAACTGAGGTTTGGAGTTTTCTGGGGTTAGCGGGATACTATAGAAAGTTCATTCAGGACTTTTCTAAAATAGCTACTCCGTTGACAAATCTGACAAGAAAGTTGGTGAAGTATGTGTGGACTGAAAAATGTGAAAACAGTTTTTAGGAACTGAAGAAGAGGTTAAGTGAGGCACTTGTATTGTCCTTACCAGATGATAAAGGGAACTTTGTAGTATATAGCGATGCTTCGCATAAAGGACTGGGTTGCGTGCTCATGCAGCATGGCAAGGTCATTGCATATGCATCACGTTAATTAAAGGGTTATGAGATGGCCTATCCTACTCATGATCTGGAATTGGCAGCTGTAGTTTTTTCCTTGAAGATATGGAGGCATTATCTATATGGTGAGAAGTGTGAGATATATACGGACCACAAAAGTTTGAAATATATCTTCACACAGAAGGAGTTGAATATGAGACAGAGAAGGTGGTTAAAGTTAATAAAAGATTATGACTGTGAAATTTTATATCATCTGGGGAAAACAAATGTAGTAGCCGATGCGCTAAGTAGGAAGGGTAGAGAGAAACTGTCAATGTTAACAACTCAGAATGAGTTGATAACAGTGATGGCAAGAATGAAGTTAGAAGTTAAGTTATCGGAGGAAGCGGTGGAAATGTTGTTTTCCATGGAAACCCAACCGACCATAGTGGAACGGGTTAAGGGAGTACAATTGAGCAACAAGGAATGCGAACAGATGAAGAAGAGGATAGAAGATGAAGAAAAGACTAAGTATAACCTCGATAAGGAGGGATTACTTCGTTTTGAAGGAAGAATTTGGGTTCCAAATGATTCTGAATTAAAGGAGGAGATAATGATGGAGGATCATAGTTCGAGGTACTCGATACATCCCGGTAGTACGAAGATGTATCAAGACCTTTCGCCGTAACTTTTGGCGGCTACGAACATGAAAAGGAGATAGCGAGAATATGTTAGTAGGTGTTTAACTTGTCAAAAAGTTAAGGCTGAACACCAACGACCTAGCGGGTTATTGCAACCGTTAGAAATTCCAGAGTGGAAATGGGAGCACATCATAATGGATTTTGTGGTGGGACTTCCAACAACAAGGAAATGATACGACGCTATTTGGGTGATAGTGGATCGATTGACGAAATCGGCTCATTTTCTACCAATAGGAGTTAGGTATAACCTAGAACAATTAGCTAAGCTGTATGACAAGGAAATTATTTCTAGACATGGAGTACCTGTTTCGATTGTGTCAGATCATGATCCACGATTCACATCGAACTTTTGGAGGAGTTAGCAAGAGCAAATGGGAACACAGTTAAGATTGAGTACGGCGTATCATCCTCAAACGGATGGGCAGAGTGAACGGACAATTCAAACACTTGAAGATATGTTAAGATCTTGCGTTATGGATTTCAAAGGGAGTTGGGATGACTATCTACTGTTGGTGGAATTTTTGTACAACAATAGTTTTCAAGCTAGTATAGGCATGCCGCCTTACGAAGCGTTGTATGGAAGGAAGTGCCGAACTCCATTGTGTTGGGATGAGGTGGGTGAACGTCGGATGTTGGGACCTGAGATGGTACAACAAACAGCGGACATGGTAAAGATAATACGTGCTCAATTGGTAGCAGGCCAAGATAGGCAGAAAAAGTATATAGATCCTCACAGAGAAAAGAGAGAATTCGATGTAGGATCTTTTGTCTTTTTGAAAGTATCACCTTGGAAGGGAAAGATACGTTTTGGAAAGAAAGGGAAGTTAAGTCCAAGGTTTGTAGGACCTTTTGAGATTTTAAGAAGGGTAGGAGAGGTAGCTTATGAAGTAGCCTTACCTCCAGAAATGGAACACATTCATAATGTGTTTCACGTGTCAGTGTTGCGTCCTTATAAACCAGACTATAAACACATAATAGAGTATGAATCTATCCAGATAGAGAAAGATTTATCATACGAGGAACTTCCAATTTAAATTATTGATAGGAAGGAACAAGTTTTAAGAAATAAGGTAATACCTTTAGTAAATGTGTTATGGAGAAACCACAATGTTGAAGAAGCAACGTGGGAACTCTAGAGTAAAATGAAGGAAAATTTTCCTCATTTGTTTATGTAATTATAAGCGAGATTCTGGGGACAGAATCCTTATAAGGGGGGAGAGAATGTAATGCCCGAGAAAATCGGATTTTTATGATAATTAAATTTGTATTTGATTATGTGAATTAAATGAATGTAATTGATTTATTTTGTGAGTAAGCTATGTGAAGGTCGTTCTATGACCTAGAATGTGCTAATATGGTTAGTAATCTGGCTACGTGCTAGAATTAATTGTTTAGAATTTTCATGACGAAAATAAATGTTTTCCGAGAAATTCCCGTAAAAACACTATTCATCCGTTTTTGTTCGGGAAATTATTTTGAAATTCCGAGAAACGTGTAATGATAGAATAATAAGATGAGATGAAATATCTAATAATATTTCATTTATGGCAAACTAAGTTTTCGCCTGCGGACATAAAACCTAAGGGTTGAGTATAATGATTAACGAGAAGGAAATGAAACGCGTAGAAGGAATTGCGATATTGTTAAAGCGTGTGTTATACAAGTATGATACTATTTAGTATCTATGTATAATACGACGAGTAAATACGAAGTACACTACAATTATCGTACGAGTATTATACGGAAAGAATACGTGAATTATACGTATAGGATACGATTGGTATTATGGAATTAGGTTAAGACTTCAAATGATCCAATTAGGTTTGGATTGTGCCAAGTCCAAGCAATTGTTTATGTAAGCCCAATGAATTAAGAGGTTAAGCCCAAGCTAAAGCCCAATATTAGAATGATTAAGCCCAATCCAAGAAAACCGAACCGTGGATCGAACTTGTGGGTCACCGAATGGGTAAAACCCATGGGGATGACCTATGGGCATGGTGGGCCGGCCACTTGGAGTGAAAGCCAAGAAATCTACTTGATCACCAAGTATTTTACTTGGTGATAAAGTAGGAATAGTAAGGAGGTGGGGGAATAATGCCTATTTTTCCCTCCATTGCATTTGCTTATAAATAGAAGGCAAGTGTGGTTTATTTTTGGTTTTCCAAGAGTATTCCACATATTTTTTGAGAGAGAGAAAGAGCTAGACTCAATCAAACATTCTACTTTGAAGTTTTGCTTTAGAGTTTTTCAAGAACACCAAGAATTCCTTAAGGTAATACTCCTTAATAGTAGTTCCATCTCTTATGATTTCTTTAAGTATGAAGAATCATAAATGGGTGGTGTATGTCTATTATGGTGGAATAAGGATGACTTGTAATATATACAATCTTTTTAAGTCATGAAGTCATAGAAATCATAAGGGTTGATGTAGGTTTAAATCATGAAAATATTGATTGTTGAGGTTGATTGTTGACGAACAATTAAACTCCATCAATACTTAAATATGTGCATCTTTGCTTGGTTAGGATGTTGATATGAAATAAATGGAGTATTCTATGTGATTTGGCTTATAGAACATTAGTAACGAAGTTATGGCGAATTTCACGGAAATAGACTTTAAACGTCGAAAACGTAGAAATTTTGGATTGATAGTCGAAAGTTGTCGTGAGACTTGAAAATGTTGTTTTTCAATGTCAACACGTGAGATAGGGTATTTAAGAGTCGTGGACTCAAGAATCGTCAGATTCCGACTTAAAACGAAGAAAACGAGTATTGAACGCTCATTAACGTTTAACGAACGCTTAAAATGAGCTTAATAATGAATTTCAAGTTAACAGATTTGAAAGTGTAGAATTCCTATATGAACGCGTAGAGTATGTCATTTATGACATGTAGGCTTTTGAACGGACCAAATCGGACTTATAACGAAGAAGTTATGAATCTGAGAAACTCACCAAAATTTTTATCTGTTGAAATTTTCTGGTGCTGAGGTCTGGTGCCACGGCGCCAGACAAAGCTTTAAGTGCCGCACCGTAGCACGGGTATAGTGTCATTGCCTACTGGAAAGTGGCGTCGCAGCACCACTAGTATGAAGGAGTCTCGCGCCGCAGCGCCGTGACCGGAACTTGGGTACTGCAAACTGGCGCCGTAGTGCCAATATTGTATAGGAAGGCCACGCCGCGGCGCTGAGGCAGAGTCTTTGTTAGACAACTTAGGTTTGAACTTCAAATGTTCAGAGACCTATATAAGTTAAGTTTACACACTTAATTAGTGTACTAAAACTATTCCTATGTTACATATACTAAGGTATATGGTAATGAAATTTAGGAATTGAATGCATGTTATTAATTTATGAACGAAGAACACAAAGTGTTATTAATGAACCATAATCGGTGAACAACATTGGTACTTCACCAATGATAATAGAGTCCGGTTAATAACGTAAGTTTGTTAATATGCCGGGATGAAGGGTAATAAGTCGAATTGACTTTATTAAGGAAATAAAGTTAACAAAGACATAGAAGAGAAAGAAGTTGGTAGAAACAATGTGAGTAATTGTTTGGTAGCTAATTATAGTGTGATATGTGGATATATCATGTAGATTCTATAAAGGCTGTGATCAGTCAATTAAGTTATTTGAAGACGATGAAAGGCAAGTTTTCTTAACGCTTGTCTAACTTTCAAGTTAGTCAAGTTTTATGTGATTCATTGTACTGAATTGCATGATTGATTTTAAAGAAAGGGTCAATGCCAGTTTTAACTCGGCTAGACTACTCGTAAGATATAGATTGATTTGTACACATATTTTTCTATATAGAAATGTTAACGCTATCCTATGCCAAGTAATTGGTACAGATTTGAAGGTATGGTTTGTCTATGAATAAACAAAAGTATTTTTCATCGATTATTCGATGGGCACGCGAGTTTGCCAAAACTTAAATGTAAATACGTTTAACGGATGAGAGTTGATCAACATAGAGTACTATAGGCTGATCACCTAGAAGTGCTCGTAATATCATCATTTAGGACTGAGGATGATGAAAAATATCTTAAAGAAAACGAATCTAATGAGACAGAAGGATAAATATTAGGGATTCGTATAACAGTTTATACAAGTGCAATAATACTCCATAATAACCAATTGTGAAGTAGAATTCAAAAATAAAGTTCAAAACATGGATACAATCAACGATAGTAACCATACTAGATATCTGGGACGCAAAAAGAGAAAATTTCATTTTTCGGTGAATAGTGTCGTATTTGTAAATAGTGTCGTATACGTGAATAGTGCCGTATACGTGAATAGTAACCCCGACACAAAAAGGTAAAAATTCCACAATAAAATCCATACCAATATTTTGGTATAATGATATTGAAAGAATAACATCATTATGAAAAAAAATAACATCCCTTACCTCAAAATAATAGCACTTCTGTTCGGAATATCGGACGTAAAGCCGAAGGAAACTTGCACTGAATAACAACTCTCAAAGTATCTAAATACTCACAAAAATTCGCTCGATAATATAGAGAGAAAGAAAACTTATTTCTGGTGTGATTTTCAATTCTAACCTAAGCGCCTATTTATAGGAAAATGCTAGAACGCCATAGGAGACTAAAATAATAAAATAATATTATTTATTTCTTTTCCTTCTATGCCATCCTTCTTGAATCAGCTAGCATGCCAATTCTGAAAAATCCCAGCAGCCCACATGTTTTAACAAAAGTGGGTCCCACCCATAATTTAATAAAAATCATTTTATTTTCCAAAACTTCAATAATTCATAGAAAATAGCCCCTTTATAAAAAAAATAAAAATTTAATGTCCATTCCACACGAAATCGAATTCTTTACAACTTTGTAGTTTTAAATTTTTCTAAATTCCAAACATATAATAAAATTCACAAACAGATGATTTTTAATACCTCATAAAATTCATAACATATCATACGTTAATTTTTAACGGTTCAAAATTTGTGGACATATACTCAACTTATATATGTATAACATATCCAAAAATCACAACGATCCCACGGTCGGATTAAAATTATAAGTCACGCAATAGAGCTTTAAGAACACCGATTTGATATTTTAATACCTCAAATCCGATAAAATACTGATAAAACGCCTCAACATTAACTCCTTCATTTATATCCACATAAAATAAATATTTCGTTATCATATAAATTAATAAGTAATTATTCACAAATAATATTACAGAATCACAATAATGACAACCGTGCAGCCTCAGAAAGAGGGGCTTTCAATAAGGATTTCTCCTCATTTGGCCAAGCAATTAGGTGACCAAACCTCTCCTTGACAAAACTTTCTAGACATTGCCAATAATGCTATCTAATAATATTATTCAAATAATATGAATTATTGATCCGATAATGGGAAAAATCGCGTGCGGTGATAATTATTGAAACAACAATAATATAAAATATCAACGTAGCAATTATTGAATCAATAAAATAAAATATTGAATAAAGAATTCATCGTGAATAATTATCGAAAGTGCTACTCGTAATAATTATTGAGTAGTGCCTTCTTACGTAAGGATAAATAATTCAAAAATATTGTACAATACCGCAGGTTATTCTTTGTGCAACCACGATATTATCGTATTTTAACCACCGTGTATTCCAACAGTGTTAATAAAGAATAATTACGTCGTTATTTATAAAAACTCATACTTTGTCGCTTTCTTCATCAAGCGGTTATTCTATTATGAGGCCCACTTAATGGTCATATAGATGAAGCTAATATTCCCGACAACAAGAATATTCCACGACCAAAAATAGAGGAAAATTTAATTTTATTTATAATAAGTTGGGGTCTTACAACCTCCCCTCCTTATAAAATTTTGTCCTCAAAATTGATGTATGTACCTGGTGTTTCGAACAGGTAAGGGTACCTCGCTTGCATTTCTGATTGCAACTCCCAGGTCATTTCTTCAATAACATGGTTTCACCACAAAACCTTAACTTGTGGTATAACCTTTGTGCGCAGGACATGCTCTTTCCTATCCCAGATCTTGACAGGTACCTCCTCGTACGTTAAATCCTTGGCTATCTCGTCTGGTTCTAATGAAATAATGTGGTTTGGGTCGTCCACATATTTACGTAACATCGATACGTGAAAAATGTTATGAACACGTGACATACTTAGCGTTAAGGCGAGTTTATAGGCCACAGTTCCTACTTGATCGAGGATTTCAAATAAATCAAAGGTTTAAGCTTTCTTCTCTTCATCGACTCTTACTTCTATAATAACGCCTTCTTGTACTCTGCGAACTTCGCCTTGTACTGGGACACCGTCATGTTATTTTGTTCCAGTCTAATAAACTCCACTTCCTTCATATGATTAATACTTTCAGGAAAGTACTTGTCATTGAACAGTTTCTAAAATGTCTCCCACGACATACTTTGCCGAAAAGTTGGATGGAGTACGTTTCACGATTCCCACCGATGAATCGCCTTTATTACGGAACATAAAAGTGGCGAATGGAACCTTTCGTTCTCGTGCATCCCAAGACATCGAATATCTTGGTAATTTACTTGACCCACGCCTCCGCCTTTAATCGGATCCCGCTTTCCCTGCACTGGTGGTCCCAACTCTTTGAACTGCTTAGCTATGACAAACCGCGCGTTGCTATCATTTCCACCCGTATTCTACACACGAGTCTCCCTCGTCTGATTTTGCATTAACTGCAAAAAGCTCCTAAATATTCCATCATTCATCGTTTGCTCGGTAGTGTTATTTATAGGAGGAATATTGCCTTCCTGTTGCATGTTCTCCTGGTTTGTAACTAAAGGTTGTTCCACAGTCTCATACACTCCATTGTTAACGTTCTCGTGACCATTCTTAACATCGCTTATAAAACAAGGGTTAATTAAACAAATTAACATATCACATAGTATCCCTATATTATGACCGACCAACAAATACGTTTAGGTATAACACACTAGCGAAGGATTTACCCGTCTCTCCCCTCCTAGTTCTAGTCTCATATCTCAGCCAGGGATCATATCCCTAAGCTATGATACCAACTGTGACGCCCCCAAAATAGGTATACAAAACCCATTCTGAGTCACCAAATACATGGTAAAGAAAGCAAACTACAACTTCAATAATACAATTGTCGTACAAAATAAGACAACATATACTGTGAGTTTAAATACAAATATTGTCTTCTAGACAATATTCACACGCAAATAAAGTCCTCAATATAATTATTCATACACTATTTTATAGAAATAGTGAGGACTGCTAAAACATCTTTCTAGAACCATCACTCCGTACCCCGACTAGATCCTGCTATGTTCTCACCTCCTGAGAAGAAAAATGGAACAAAAAGGAAAAGGGTGAGCTCAACTAGCCCAGTAAAGAACATTATGACTAAGATAATATACAACAAATTATCATTAGTCTTCAACAGGGAAAAATTTGATAGAATATAATAGACAACAAGTTTTAGATCAACTACTGCAGTGGAAACACCAATCCATTAGAAGAGTCAAGTAGAGAATGAGTTCTACTATCTTTTAAGATTTAAAAGTCCATCATCAATATTTTATCCCTGTAACAACAATCAATATACATCTTTAATCAAATATTCATCTTTCCACTACAGACCAATGATATTCATTGGTATCACCAGTCGATCATGTTCATCTCAACACCTGTTCATCTTTGCACTACGGGCCAAAGATATTCATCAGTTAATCATTCATCTTTGCACTACAGGCCAAAGATATTCAGTAATATCATCATTTAGGACTGAGAATGATGAAAAATATCTTAAAGAAAATGAATCCAATGAGACAGAAGGACAAATATTAGGGATTCGTATAACAGTTTATACAAGTGCAATAATACTCCATAATAACCAATTGTGAAGTAGAATTCAAAAATAAAGATCAAAACATGGATATAATCAAAGATAGTAACCATACTAGATATCTGGGATGCAAAAAGAGAAAATTTCATTTTTCGGTGAATAGTGCCGTATTCGTGAATAGTGCCGTATACGTGAATAGTAACTCCGACACAAAAAGGTAGAAATTCCACAATAAAATCCATACCAATATTTTAGTATAATGATATTGAAAGAATAACATCATTACGAAAAAAAATTAACATCCCTTACCTCAAAATAATAGCACTTCTGTTCGGAATATCGGATGTAAAGCCGAAGGAAACTTGCACTGAATAGCAACTCCCAAAGTATCTAAATATTCACAAAAATATATCGATATAATATAGAGAAAAAAGAACTTTATTTTCGGTGTGATTTTCAATTCTAACCTAAGCGCCTATTTATAGAAAAATGTTAGAACGCCATAGGAGACTAAAATAATAAAATAATATTATTTATTTCTTTTCCTTCTACGCCATCCTTCTTGAAGCAGCTAGCATG
Organism: Panax quinquefolius; assembly: GCA_020205615.1. Taxonomy (NCBI): domain Eukaryota; kingdom Viridiplantae; phylum Streptophyta; class Magnoliopsida; order Apiales; family Araliaceae; genus Panax; species Panax quinquefolius. The sequence goes on from CM035168.1 coordinate 72,153,686, forward strand.
CCAATTCTGAAAAATCCTAGCAGCCCACATGTTTTAACAAAAGTGGGTCCCACCCACAATTTAATAAAAATCATTTTATTTTCCAAAAATTCAATAATTCATAGAAAATAGCCTATTTATCAGAAAAATACGAATTTTATGTCCATTCCACACAAAATCAAATTCTCTACAACTTTTTAGCTTTATGTTTTTCCAAATTCCAAACCGAAAATATCCGAAATCCACAAACGGATGATTTTCAATACCTCATAAAATTCATAACAAATCATATGTTAATTTTTAACGGTTCAAAATTTGTGGACATATACTCAACTTATATATGTATAAAATATCCAAAAATCACAATGATCCAATGGTCTGATTAAAATTATAATTCACGCAATAGAGTTTTAAGAACACCGATTTGATCTTTTAATACCTTTAATCTGACAAAATACTGATAAAACACCTCAACATTAACTCCTTCATTTATAACCACATAAATAAATCCATCATTTATATCCACATCAAATAAATATTTTCTTATCATATAAATTAATAATTAATTATTCACAAATAATATTATAGAATCACAATAATGACAACCAGGCAGTTCCCAGGAAAGAGAGGGCTTTCTTACTGGTGCGCAATTAGGTGACCAAACCTCTCCTTGACAGAACTTTCTAGACATTGCCAATAATGCTATCTAATAATATTATTCAAATAATATGAATTATTGATTTGATAATGGGAATATCTTGCGGCAAAGGACAATTATTGAAACACCAATAATATAAAATATCAACGCAAAGAATTATTGAATCAATAAAATAAAATATTCAATAAAGAACTCTTGTAACAATTATTAAGTAGTGCCTTCACGTAAGGATCAATAATTCAAAAAAATACATGCAATACTGTGTGCTATCTTTGTGCAACCACGCCAGACATCGTATTTTAACCACCGTGTATTCCAGCGGTGTTAATTGGTAATAATTACTACCGTTATTTATAAAAACTCATACTTTGTCATTTTCTTCATCAATACGCTTATTACATTATTAGGCCCATGAATGGTTTTGTCATTGCCGCATTTAATATTCCCCAACAACAAGAATATTCCACGACCAAACGAATATTCCCTGACAGAAATGAATATTTTATAACCACTTGCTTATTTTGTAAAATTTGCACATTTCACCCATAACCAAAGCATTATATCAAATTAACACCTTATTAATTTAGAATAATAAATAGAGGAAAATTCAATTTTATTTATAATAAGTTGGGGTCTTACAACAGTAATACACGTGGTTGCATAGTAGCACACAGTATTAATTATTGATGCTTATGTGAGAAGTCACTCAGTTATACTCAATTATTGCTACAGTATTTGCTGCATAATATCTCTCATATTATTGATTCAATTATTGTCACAGTATTAATATTTTATATTATTAAATCAATAATTGAGATGAAAAATTTATTCATATTATTATTTGCAATATTGATAATGTCTAGAAAGTTCTGTCGAGAAGAGGTTTAGCCACCTAATTGTGCGCCAATAGGGAGAAATCCTTATCGGAAAGCCCCCTCTTTCTTGAGAATGATCTGGTTGTTAAATATTGTGAATTATAATATTAGTGATGAATAATTGTTAATAGATTAAAAATGTGTTTATTAAAGATAAGTAATTTGTGATAAATTTTTATTCAATTTTTGATATAAATATAAGGATTGTTATGAGGCGTTTATTGTAAGTTTGACTTAGTATTCCATGGGAAGATTTACTAATATTATGGACCGTCGATGGTGGTTTTAATAGATAACCAATCTGGACCGTCGGTGGTGGTTTTAATAGTAAATTAATCTGGACCGTCGGTGGTGGTTTTAATAGTAAATCAATCTGGACTGTCGGTGGTGGTTTTAAAAGTAAATCAATCTGGACCGTCGGTGGTGGTTTTAAAAGTAAATCAATCTGGACCGTCGGTTGTGGTTTTAATAGTAATCAATATGAACCGTCCGTTCTAATAGTAAATCAATCTGGACCGTTCATGAATCAGTTACTATTTAGTCCATTCTCCTATAAATAGAAGCTAATTCTTCTTTCATTCTCACCAATTCACTGAGATTCATAAGAGACACTATAGAGAGCAAGAAGAAAAGTATTCTGCTACTTCACTATTGCAGTATCCAGCCTTCTACTAAGGTAAGGGGTATTATTTCTTTCGTATTCATAAGGAATACTATTTTTTCGTATTCATCCTTTAATATGTCGGAATAACCTGTCTATGCGGATTACGTACCGTATGACAGGTGAAAATCCATTTGCAGTTTTGTATGTTATTTTTTTTCATATTCTTAAATATAAACTTACTATAGTAAGTATTGCTTCTATAATCCTTGAAATTAGTGGAATATCCTTGAGTTTTGCGCTTCATCCAGTATTGTTTCATTGAAATATTGATCTGAACTTTCTTATTAAATATCAATATTTTCATCCGGGGTACTATTCACAGGTTACTATTTACCCAATTACTATTCACTATAATATTATTCACTCGGGTATTCGGGGCACTTTTTATGCCGAGTTACTATTCACGAGTTACTATTCACTCAAATATTATTCACTCGGGTATTCAGGGCACTTTTTATGTCAGGGTACTATTCACGGGGAACTATTCCCGAAGTACTATTTATAGGGTACTATTCACCAAAAATTTTATTTTTTTCCTGTCCAAATTATTTTTGATACATGGATATTATTCTTGAATTTTACTCCACAAAGCAGTATCATGTTGACAATTTGGACATTATTGAATTCTGGATAAATTAAATTATAAATCTTTAAAAATATATCCTTTGCTTTCTTTTAATTGAATTCTTATATCATTGTCAACATCCTCATACTTATATTGTGATGAAAGTCATCTTTGGCTTACGTGCATAGATGGTGTGACGCCCCCAAAATAGGTATACATCACCTAATCTGAGTCGCCAAATACATGGTACAGAATACAAATACAATCTTAAATATACAACATGAGCTGTGAGTTTTAATACAAATATTGTCTTCTAGACAGTATTCAAACTCAAAATAAATCCTCAATACATTTATTATCACACTATTTCATAGAATAGTGAGGACTAGTAATGTTATCATCTGGACCGTCACTCCGTTCCCTGACTAGTCCCTGCTACATTCTCATTTCCTGAAGAGAATAATGAAAGTAAAAGGGTGAGCTCAACTAGCCCAGTAAGAAATATTATGACTAAGATAATGCAGAATAAATTATCATTAGCCTTTAACAGTGTTAAACTGATACAATATAACAAACACCAAGTTTAACTGCAGCGGAATAAACAATCCATTAAAAGAGTCAAATAGAGAATAAAATCTACTATCTTCTATGATTTAAAAGGTTTTTCATCACTTTTATCGCTGGGACTCAGCTTAATATATAATCCACATCATCCCTACACTACATCCAAGGATATTCATTAGTATCACAACCACAAATTATCCATGCACTACGGGCCAAGGATATTCGTGTATACATCAATGGTCATGATCATGCCAACAACTGTATGTCCATCAATGCACTACGGGCCAATGAGGACTTTTACCACATCATTTGTAACATTACGATCATGATTATACCGATTAATCCCTGGTCATAATCATACCAAGTCCATCTATGAACTACAAGCCACAGATGACTTTCAACATAATATAAACATGAGGATGATGACAATGATATAAGAATTCAATAAAACAAGTTCAAGAATTAATTTATCCAGGAACCAATAACGTCCAAGTTGTCAACATGATCTCCGCTTTGTGGGGTAAAACTCAAGAATGCTCAGAAGAATATTTCTATGAAAAGATACTGGATGAAGCGCAAATATTAAGGATATTCCACTAATTTCATGGAGTATAAAAGCCAAAACTTTAACCAATTGAGTATAATAAAGAATGGAATAACAAAAGAAATCACCAGGCATGCGATAGACCGCACAGATAGGATATTCTAACAGAATAATAAATAATGGAACCAGGTCATGCGTAAACGCACGCATACGATACATGATATTCAAATGTAATAATAAATAATGGAACTCAGTCATGCGAACGCGCATGTATGTGATATTCTAATGAATAATAAATAACGGAACCCAGTCATGCCAAAAACGCAGACATGTGATGTTCCAACAAAATAATAAAGAATGGAATAATGAAAAATTTCACCATGTATGCGGTACTTGACAGACAAGTTATTCCAACATAATGATAAAGAATGGAATAATGTAAGAATTTCACCATGTATGCAGATTGCATGCATGATAAAAGTTATTCCAACATAATGATAAAGAATGGAATAATGTAAGAATTTCACCAAGTATAGGGTAGCCCACGTATACAGGTTATTCCAACAGAATAATAAAGAATGGAATAACAGAAGTTCTCTTCATGAATACGAAAGAAATAATACCCCTTACCTTAGAAGAAACTGGATATAAGAGTAGTGAAGTAGCAGAATACTTTTTTTCTTTCTCTCTATAATTTCTCTCTCTAGAGTTTTAGTGAATTCGTAAGAAATAATGAAGGAATGAGCTTCTATTTATAGGAGAATGAACTAAATAGTAACTAATTCATGAACGGTCCAGATGGATTTACTTTTAAATGGACGGTCCATATTGATTTACTATGCAGTATTAATAAAATATTCCAATAAAACAAAATCTTTTAAATAAAATATAATATATTCTATTTATAATCTAATAAAATGAATAACTTTATAAAAGTATTCTTTTTTATATAAAAAAATTTATTATGCAAACACTATGTAGGCACTATACAAACACTATGCATAATAAAATATAATATATTCTATTTATAGTCTAATAAAACAAATAACTTTATAAAAGTATTCATTTTTATATAAAAAGCTTTTTTCGCTTTTATTACATTAATAATACTAATAAAATAGAATTTATATATATATATATATATATATATATATATATATATATATATATATATATATATATATAAACTCTTTGACTTCATAAAAAGACACCTCAATATATTTAACAACATTTATCATCATTATTATAATTCATAATATTAATCAACCAAAGTGGTTCCTGGAAAGAGGAGCTTTCAATAAGGATTTCTCCCCATCAAGCGCAATTAGGTGACCAAACCTCTCTCTTGGCGTAACTTCTAGACATCGTTAATATTGCAAATAATAATATTAATAACTCACTATCTCAATTATTGATTTAATAATATATAAAATATCGACAATAATTGAATCAAATAACGTGAGATACTATGCAATAATTACTGTAGCAATAATTGAACAAAACTGAGTGACTTCTCACGTAAGATTCAATAATCAATAATGTGTGCTACTATGCAACCACGTGTATTACTGTACTTATACTACCAGGTAGTTCAATAGTATTAACAGTAAAACTTCCGCCGTTATTTTCATAAAAATATTTCTGTCATTTTCTCATTCCGACAATAATTCCGTTGTGGGGTCCACCAAAGATTGTGCCATCTTATGGATATCCCCCGATAAAAATAATATTCCCCGACCAATCGAATATAATACAACAACTTGCATACTTTATAAAATTTATAAATACTACCCACAACTATAACATTATCTCAAATCCACACCATAATTTTGAAAAAATATTTCGAGAAAATTAAATCTTTATTCATAAAATTTGGGGTCTCATAATCTCCCCTCCTTATGGAATTTCACCCTCAAAATTTATGTACGTACCTGGTATGATGAGGATACCTTGACTTCATTTAAGATTCTAACTCTTGAGGTATAACCTTTGAGTGTTGAATACGATCCTTCTTATCCAAGATTTTAACACGTATCTCCTCATACGTTAAATCTTCTGCTATCTCGTCTAGTTCAAATTTAATAATGTGGTTCAGGTCGTCCACATATTTACGTAACATCGATTCGTGAAAAACGTTATGAACACGTAACATATTTGGCGGTAAAACGAGTCTATAAGCCACATTTCCTACTTAATCGAGGATTTTAAATGGGCCAATAAAATCGAGGGTTGAGATTTCCTCTCTTCATCGATTCTTGCTTCTAGAATAACGCCCTCTTGAACCTTCTTCTTCACATTCATCAGCTCTGAGTATGTAGCTTGAGCGGCTTTAACTTTATCGATTAAAGTCGATTCTAATCGTATATTCGTTATCTTCACGTGGGTCCCTAAAGTCTTTAACTCTATCTTCATCATTTGTAAGTTATACGAAATGGGTCTTTGTGTTAACAACATCGCACTCGTAAACGCATACGATCTTCTACTCAACGCGTCAGCTACCACATTCGCTCTTCCACGATGATATTGAATTTGTATAATCGTAATTTTCAACAGCTTTCGAGCCAACATATTTGGCTCATTATACGTTCGTTTTGGTTGAAGAAATATTGAAGGGTTTTATACTGGGGTCAATACAAAATTCGATTTCACACCCTAGGGTAGGCTAAGAAGTCTTCAGAGAATACGTCAGGAAATTTATTAACAATAGAAATATCATTCAAAACTTTGACTCTCATCCAAGACTTGGATAGCACGTCACATTGATACCTATCAACTTGTCATCGTCATTCACAGCTTCCCCTACAGAAAGTCTGGCTTTGGTGCATTGCACACAATGAAGTCAACAGATAAAGGCCCGGGGCTCTTTACTTATGGCTTGATATGACAATGATTGACTTTTAGTGGTTTGTTTGCTTGAATTCGCATAACAGGTTGGTTAGGAATATGAAAGCTAACAACCTTATAAAAAGCATGATGAGTAGTTAACCAATTGATTCCTAAAATCACATCAAAAGCAAGTATTTTCAAAGAGATAAGATCGTAAAAGTGTCGTTTTGATTTAAACAAGATTTATAAACAGTGGAGGTAACGAAGGTTTCTCCTAACGGAGTTTCAACAAATAAGTCAAAGTCTAATTTCTCAGGAGTTAAATTTAAATGTTGAGCGCAAGCAAGAGAGATAAAAGAATATGTAGCACCGGTATCGAATAAGGTATAGACTTCGTAAGCATTTATAATTTACTTACCCGTGATAACTTCGTTCGGGTTCCTCGTCACGAGAAAAAAAAACCCTCTCTCTTAAACTACCGATTTTAACTTGTCTGGGACATCCTTTGGCATCACTATCCCAGCTGGACTTGATTTCATTACACGACAAAATTGAGCTAGGTGACCTTCTCTTCTGCAATTGAAACATGCTTTGGATTGCTGCGTACAGTTTGGACGCATGTGTCCCTCCCCGTCGCAAGATTTGAAAAACATCTGTACCGGTGGTCGTTCTTCTTCCTTTGAAACGGGTGTTGATGCTGCTGTCTTTCCATCATTATTGAACCTCATCTTCTTGAAATTTCCACTTCTATTATCTTGGCCATGATTACCACTGAAGTGGTTACCATTCTTGGCATGATAATTTCCCCCATGATGGTTATCATTATTTCGATGGTCGTTGCCACCGGTATGATTATTATCGTGTTGTTAGTCGTTGCCTTTTGGTTGTGCTGACTCATTATCGCGCTCCACTAACTGAGCCCTATTCACAACATCTGAATATAAACAAAGTTTATGAGAAATGAGGTATTGACGTATATCGGGTTTCAAACCTCTTAGAAACATTCACATCATTCGCTCCTCATTATCGACCAAATGGGATGCAAACCGGGATAACTCCGTAAATTTAGCCTCGTATTGCAACACGGTCATATTGTTTTGCTCCAACTTGATAAACTTCTCCTCCTTCATGTGACGAATACTTTCAGGAAAGTACTTGTCGTTAAACAGTTCTTGGAACTTCTCCCAAGACATCTTGAAGGCGTCGGGTTGGACGCTTTTACTGATTCCCACCATGAATCTGCCTCTTCACGCAACATAAAGGTGGCAAAGGAACCTTTTGCTCCTCTGAGCATCCTAAGACATCAAATATCTTGGTGATCTCGCTTTAACCGTCTCGCCTTTAAGTGGTTACGGCGCTCCCAAAAACTCCGGTGGTCCCGGCTCCTTGAAGCTGCTTAGCGGTGACCAAACCGTGGGTTGCCATTTTATCCACCTATATTTTGAACAGGAGTCTTTCTTACTTGATGCTGCATGAATTGCATAAAGCCTCTGAATATCCCATAGTTCATCATTTGATCGGTGTTGTTATTTACCTGAGGATTATTGTCTTTCTATTGCACATTATCCTGGGTATTAATCGTTGGTGACTCAACGGTCTCATGTGCTTCATTGCTTATCTCAACATTTTTGGATGCCATTTTCAAATACTGCAACAAAACAAGGGTTAATTGACATATCACATATTATCACTATACTCTGACCAACTAATAAAATACCAAATAAACTTAGGTAGGTCATACTAGCGAAGGAATTCCCCGTCTCTCCCCTCTTTGTTCTTGTCTCACATCTCAGCCAGGGATCATATCCCTAAGCTTTGATACCAACTGTGACGCCCCCAAAATAGGTATACATCACCTATTCTGAGTTGCCAAATACATGGTACAGAATACAAATACAATCTTAAATATACAACATGAGCTGTGAGTTTTAATACAAATATTGTCTTCTAGACAGTATTCAAACTCAAAATAAGTCCTCAATACATTTATTATCACACTATTTCATACAATAGTGAGGACTACTAATGCTATCATCGGACCAATCACTCAGTTCCTCGACTAGTCCCTCGCCACGTTCTCATTTCTCAAGAGAATAATGAAAGTAAAAGGGTGAGCTCAACTAGCCCAGTAAGAAATATTATGACTAAGATAATGCAGAATAAATTATCATTAGTCTTTAACAATGTTAAACTGATACAATATAACAAACATCAAGTTTAACTGCAGCGGAATAAACAATCCATTAAAAGAGTCAAATAGAGAATAAAATCTACTATCTTCTATGATTTAAAAGGTTTTTCATCACTTTTATCGCTGGGACTCAGCTTAATATATAATCCACATCATCCCCCCGCACTCTGACCCAAGGATATTCATTAGTATCACAACCACAAATTATCCATGCACTACGGGCCAAGGATATTCGTGTATACATCAATGGTCATGATCATGCCAACAACTGTATGTCCATCAATGCACTACGGGCCAATGAGGACTTTTACCACATCATTTGTAACATTACGATCATGATTATACCGATTAATCCCTGGTCATAATCATACCAAGTCCATCTATGAACTACAAGCCACAGATGACTTTCAATATAATATAAACATGAGGATGATGACAATGATATAAGAATTCAATAAAACAAGTTCAAGAATTAATTTATCCAAGAACCAATAACGTCCAAGTTGTCAACATGATACTGCTTTGTGGGGTAAAACTCAAGAATGCTCAGAAGAATATTTCTATGAAAAGATACTGGATGAAGCGCAAATATTAAGGATATTCCACTAATTTCATGGAGTATAAAAGCCAAAACTTTAACCAATTGAGTATAATAAAGAATGGAATAACAAAAGAAATCACCAGGCATGCGATAGACCGCATGATGAGGATATTCTAACGAATAATAAATAATGGAATTGTGTCATGCGAACGCATGTATGTGATATTCCAATGTAATAATAAATAACGGAACCAAAGTCATGCGTAAGCGCATGCATGAGGATGTTCCAATGTAATAATAAAGAATGGAATAATGTAAGAATTTCACCATGTATGCGGTGATTGATGACAGTATAAAAGTTATTCAACATAATGATAAAGAATGGAATAATGAAGAATTTCACCATGTATGCGGTACTTAGATGGACAAAGTTATTCCAACATAATGATAAAGAATGGAATAATGTAAGAATTTCACCAAGTATAGGGTAGCCCGCATATCAAAGTTAATACAATGTAATAATAAAGAATGGAATAACTGAAGTTCTCTTTATGAATATGAAAGAAATAATACCCCTTACCTTAGAAGAAACTGGATATAGGAGTAGTGAAGTAGCAGAATACTTTTCTTCTTTCTCTCTATAGTTTCTCTCTCTAGAGTTTCAGTGAATTCGTAAGAAATAATGAAGGAATAAGCTTCTATTTATAGGAGAATGGACTGAATAGTAACTAATTCATGAACTATTAGGATTGATTTACTTTTTAAAAGGACGGTCCATATTGATTTACTATGCAAGATTAATAAAATATTCTAATAAAACAAAATCTTTTAAATAAAATATAATATCTTCTATTTATAATCTAATAAAACGAATAACTTTATAAAAGTATTCATTTTTTATATAAAAGATTTTACTATGCAAACACTATGCATAATAAAATATAATATATCCTATTTATAGTCTAATAAAACAAATAACTTTATAAAAGTATTCATTTTTATATAAAAAGCTTTTCTGCTTTTATTACATTAATAATACTAATAAAACTAAATTATATATATATATATATATATATATATATATATATATATATATATAAACTCCCATGACTTCATAAAAAGACACCTCAATATATTGAGTATAACCGAGTGACTTATCACGTAAGCATCAATAACCACCAAGGTGTGCTACTATGCAACCACGCGTATTACCGTACTTTTACTACCGGGTAGTTCAACAGTTTTAACGGTAAAACTTTCGCCGTTATTTTCATAAAAATATTTTTGTCATTTTCTCAATCCGACAATAATTCCGTTGTGGGGTCCACCAATGATTGTGCCGTCGTACGGATATCCCTCGACAAAAATAATATTCCCCGACCAATCGAATATAATACAACAACTTGCATACTTTGTAAAATTTATAAATACTACCCACAACTATAACATTATCTCAAATCCACACCATAATTTTGAAAAAATATTTCAAGAAAATTAAATCTTTATTCATAAAATTTGGGGTCTCACAGATGGACTGTTGATTGGTATGATTATGACCAGGGATAATTCAGTATGATCATGACCATTGATGATTACACGAATATTCTTAGCCCGTAGTAAAAGAAAAATTTATGGACGTGATACTAATGAATATCCTTGGCCCGTAGTGCAGGGATGATTTGATGATGTGATTTATTTATTAAGCTGAGTCCCAGCGATAAAGTTAATGATAAACTTTTTAAATCATAAAAGATAGTAGATATCATGCTCTACTTGACTCTTCTAATAGATTGTTTGTTCATTTGCAGATTAAACTTATTATTCATTATATTCTATCGGTTTAACATTGTTGAAGGCTAATGATAACTTATTCTGCATTATCTTAGTCATAATATTTCTTACTGGGCTAGTTGAGATCACCCTTTTACTTCCATTGTTCTCTTCAGGAAATGAGAATGTAGCCGGAACTAGTCGGGGGATGGAGTGATGGTCCGAGATGGTGTTATAGTAGTCCTCAATATTCTATACAATAGTGTGACAATAAATAAAATGAGGACTCCATTTGAGTTTGGATATGGTGTAGAAGACAATATTCGTGTAAAAACTCTCAGCTCATGTTGTATAATTAAGTTTGTATTTGTATTCAGTACCATGTATTTGGCGACCCAAGATGGGTGATGTATACCTATTTTGGGGGCATCACAGTTGGTATCAAAGCTTAGGGATATGATCCCTGGCTATGATGTGAGACAAGAACTAGGAGGGGAGAGACGGGGAATTCCTTCTCTAGTATGACCTACTGGTAAGTGGATTTTATATACGCGAATCAATGTCCATTTCATGCATAATTGTTGCTAAATTCTTGTGATTACTTTTGTTTTTACGTGTTTTATGTTATTTTGTGTGTAGGATGGTTGTTGTGGCATTTAACGTGTATTTGGGGTTATTCGGGATGATTTGAAGTCGTTCGGTGCGAGTGTGGACAAAATCATGAAGTACAACACAACATGTTAGGAAGCAGAATAGAGGCTCACGTAAGCGGTGCTCATTTGGTTTATACACCCCCCCAAAGGCGGGGGATCTTCTTACTCAATTAACAGGAAGGTAGCCTGCCGGGGCGGGCATATTTATACTATGTACCCCCGCAGGGGTGGGGGGTCTTCATTTGGGCTAGATAAAAGGGTGCCGGTATGGTATGGCGTTTATAGATATACACCTTGCCACGGGCGAGGTGTCGATCTCAAGTATCCTGCTATGTTTGTAATTCTTTTTGGTCACGAATTTTAGCTATTTGCATGGCAATGTAACTCTAATTGAAGGGAATTTCGACTGGGACTTGTGTGTTGGACATCATATACTTAATTAACAACAACTTCAACAATACACAAGACACATTACGAAGATCTAATCTCAGTTTTTCAAAGCAAGCGTGGAGGAGTATTTCGAGGGGATTTTTGAGACGATTGCGATTCTAGGCTACGTGAAGGGTGTTTTCAATATTCTTCTTGTTAGGCTATTATTTGTAATTGGAAGAATGATTTCTATGATTTATGCAGTGTTTAATTCGTTTATCATGAACTAATTCACTTTTTAGGCTTGTGATAGATCCTTGAGTGAATCAATGATTTTGTAAACTTTAATTTCCAATTTAATAAGTTATTTCCAGTTTATCTATATTGATTTGTTCTTGAATCTATGAATTGCTTGATCAACAATTCTTTGTGGAATTGGATGGAATCGAGAGAGGATATTCAAATCTAGACCTAGTTGATATAGCATGTGTTCATGAATTTTGTGAATAACTTAATCTTGATGAATGTTAAGGTAGAGATATGCTTGACATCGCATGTAATCAGATAGAGAACTTATTCTTAAACCTTCTTTAATTGTAATTCATATAGAGATATAGTGAGTTAGTTGATTAAAGTGTTTAACGTGTTTCTATCTTAATTGTGGATTTACGTTAATACGGTATTAGTGCATCGAGAGGTGGTTAATACTACATTCGTGTTCTTGAATAATAAACTGGGATAATGCATTGAATTGGAATAAAGGTGTTAGAATCAGAGTGAAGCTTAGGGTGAAATCATAAGTCTAATTCTGCATTAATTGTTTAAAATTCCAGATTTTGATACTTGTGATTGTTTTGTGGGAGTTTATATTTTCTTTTCTTTAATTTAGAATTTTTAATTATAATCATTGAGTTTAATAGTTTAATAAAATTAGGATTAATAGGAAATTTGTAATTGTAAGTTAAGATTATTGCTAGTTAGTCTCTGTGGGAACGATACTCTACTTATCACTTTATTACTTATTGACCACGTATACTTGCGTGTATTGCGTATATAGATTTTACCCAACAAGTTTTTGGCGCCGTTGCCGGGGATTATTTAGTATAGTTCTTAATACTTTTACAATATCAGTTTAATTAATCCAGTTTTACTTAGACATTTTTATTTTTGTTTTGTTTCTTCTATTTCAGGTGTTGAAAGCAGTTTATGCAAACTCGGTCCAAAAATCCAGACTTGCTTCCTTTAGAGGACGACATTGAGAAAAGGTTCCAGAGGTTGAGTAAGTGGATCAAGGAAATGAGGTAAGAATTTAAAACATCTGAGAAAGAAGAGGAAATGGCAGCCGAAGATCGGAAAGCGTTAAGTGACTTACGCACGTACCCAAGGTGGTGAATCTGATGATCATGTATCACCAGCCCATGATAGCGAGCAAATACATTTGAAATTAAGCCTGGGACGATTCAAATGATTCAGAATTCAGTTCAGTTTGGGGGATTGGCAAATGATGATCTGAACAAGCATTTAGTCAGCTTTCTGGAAATATGCGACACCTTTAGGTATAATGGGGTGTCGGATGAGGCGGTGAGACTTCGCTTGTTCCCATTCACTTTACGGGACAAGGCGAAGAGTTGGTTGCATTCTCTACCATCCAGTTCGATAACTACATGGAAGATTTAGCTCAGAAATTCCTCGCCAAATTCTTTCCACCGGTAAAAACTGCAAAAGATGAGGAGCGAGATAACGATGTTTGAACAACAACATGGGGAGTCATTATATGAGGCATGGGAGAGATACAAAGAATTGCTTAGAAAATGCCCACATCATGGATTGCCCAAGTGGCTACAAATGAACACCTTTAATAACGGACTACATGGGAATCTCAGAACGAGTATTGATGCAGCATCGGGCGGAGCATTTATGGCCAAGAGTTACGAGGAAGCCTACGATTTGATTGAAACCATGGTGGCTAATAACTACCAGTGGCCCACAGCGAGAATGACACAGGCAAAGGCAGCTGGGGTGTTAGAAGTAGATGGTGTGACAGCTATACATGCACAGATTTCTGCACTCTCAAAGAAGTTGGATTCGATGACAGGGGCACAAGCACAACAAGTACAGCAAGTGGCAATAATATGCGAGTTGTGCGCCGGAGAGCACCCAACGGATCAATGCACGATTAATCCAGCATCTGTACAGTTTATGGGCAATTATAACAGAATTCAGTAGAACACATACCAGAACACATACAATCAAGGAAATAGGAATCATCCGAATTTCTCGTGGAACAATAACTAGCAAAGTCAAGCTCCACGACAGTCATATCCCCCAGGTTTTCAGAATCACCAACAACCGGTTCAACATCAGGAAAGGGGATCAGATTTTGAGGAAGTGGTGTCAAAATACATGACTAGTAATGAAGCAGTGATAAAAAATCAAGCAATAGCAATCAAGAACTTGGAGAATCAGATAGGGAAAATTCCCTTAGCACTAAATAACAGGCCACAAGGAACCCTACCAAGCGATACAGAGAGAAACACAAAGGGTAACCATGAACAGTGTCAGACAATTACATTGTGGAGTGAAAAACATCTTGAGAGTACAAATGCAAAAAATTCAGCGACTCCGGATGAAAAAAGTTGATGATAGTAACGTGATTGAAGGAAGCAAGGGTGACGATAAACGGAGTGAGGAAACACAGCTAAACAAGAAGTCAATTGTTTATCCACCACCACCATTTCAGAAAAGGGTCCAAAAACAGAAATTAGACAAGCAATTCACAAAGTTTTTGGAAGTGTTTAAGAAACTCCAGATTAATATTCCATTTGTAGAAGCCCTAGAGCAGATGCTAAGCTACGCAAAATTTATGAAAGGGATTCTGTTAAGGAAGAAGAAATGGGAAGATTTTGAGACAATTGCGCTAACAGAGGAGTGTAGTGCGGTATTACAGTAGAAATTACCACTAAACTCAAGGACCCGAGGAGTTTCACTATCCCATGCACAATCGGGAATATGCATTTCAGCAAGTGTTTATGTGATTTGGGGGCGGGTGTAAACCTTATGCCATTGTCAGTATACACAGAATTGGGTTTGCCCGCGCCAAGACCTACAAATATTTCATTACAGTTAGCGGATAGGTCAGTCACATATCCGAGAGGCATAGTAGAGGATATTTTAGTGAAAGTGGATAAGTTTATATTCCTCACGGACTTTATCATTCTGGATTTTGAGGAGGATAAGAATATCCCAATTATCCTAGGGAGACCATTTTTGGCCACAGGTAGGACACTCATAGACATTCAAAAAGGAGAACTCACTATGAGGGTCCAAGATCAAGAAGTAAAATTTAATGTGTTTAAGGCCATGAAATTCCCTACGGATGAGGAAGAATGTTTTCGAATGGATTTAATTGAGAAAATCATCAGTGATGACATGAGCAAGAGTTTGGTCAACGATCCGTTAGAAACAACGTTATTGGGGGATGAAGAAGTCGACGATCTGGAATTGGTGGATTACTTACAAATGCTAGACTCATTGCCACGAGTTTCTAGATTTAGAACACCGTTTGAACCACTGCACACGGAATTGGTAACCGCAAAAAAACTGAAATCATCATTGGAGGAGCCACCAAAGCTGGAACTTAAGCCACTCCCTAAACACCTCAGGTATGCATACTTAGGCAATTCAAATTCTTTACCTGTTATTATTTCTGCTGCACTTAACGAATTGCAGGAAGAGAAGTTGCTGAGAGTGCTTAGGGAACACAAATCAGCGATCGGGTGGACAATTACGGATATAAAGGGCATCAGTCCTTCATTTTGCATGCACAAGATCTTAATGGAAGATGAGGCAAAATCGACGATGGAACAAAAATGGTGACTTAACCCAATTATGAAGGAAGTTGTGAAGAAGGAAATTTTAAAATGGTTGGATGCCGGTATCATCTACTCGATTTCCGACAGTAAATGGGTTAGTCCAGGTCAGTGCGTGCCAAAAAAGGGAGGAATGACGGTGGTGCAGAATGAGGACAACGAATTAATACCAACTAGAATAGTGACAGGTTGGAGGGTATGCATGGATTACAGAAAATTGAACAAGGCAACCCAAAAAGACCATTTCCCGCTGCCCTTTATTGACCAAATGTTGGATAGATTGGCGGGACATCAATATTACTGTTTGTTGGATGGGTACTCGGGCTATAACCAGATAGTCATCGCTCCGGAAGATCAAGAAAATATGACACTCACGTGCCCTTACAACACATTTGCATTCTGGAGGATGTCATTCGGTTTATGAAATGCACCGGCAACCTTCCAACGGTGTATGATGGCGATTTTCTCAAATATTGTGGAGAAAAATGTTGAAGTCTTTATGGACGACTTTTCGGTCTATGGGGACAGTTTCGATACTTGCCTAGTGAATTTGGTCATGGTGTTGCAGAGATGTAAAGATACGAAACTAATACTCTATTGGGAAAAATGCCACTTCATGGTGGAAGGGGGCATAATTTTGGGCCATAAGGTATCGACTCAAGGATTGGAGGTTGATAAAGCAAAGTTGGAAACTATCAAAAAATTGCCTCCACCAAGCTCAGTGAAGGGTATTAGGAGTTTTCTAGGACATGCTGGGTTTTACCGGAGGTTCATAAAAGACTTCTCTAAAATTGCAAAACCTCTATGTAGTTAGTTAGAGAAGGATGCGACCTTTAGCTTTGATGAAGAATGCACGACAGCTTTTGCCTTATTAAAGAGAAAATTGACTACAACCCCCGTTATAGTCGCACCGGATTGGGGCATGCCATTTGAGCTTATGTGTGATGCAAGTGACTACGTGATTTGATTAAACAGATTATTAACGTCAAGACAAGGTGTTTCACGCCATATATTATGCAAGCAAAACACTTACAGAAACTCAAATGAATTACACAACCACAGAAAAGGAATTGCTTGCAGTGGTGTATGCGTTTGACAAATTTCGAGCTTACCTGATCGGGACTAAGGTGATAGTCTACACAGACCATGCGGCGATTCGGTACTTGATAGCGAAAAAGGATGCTAAGCCACGCCTTATCCGGTGGATTCTCCTACTCCAAGAGTTTAACTTAGAAATAAAGGATAGAAAGGGGACGGAGAACCAAGTAGCCGATCACTTGTCTAGGTTGGAAAACCAAGGGAAAGCGAAAGATGACAGATGTGAGATTAATGAGTCATTCCCAGATGAGCAACTATTTGGGATTTTAGCAGAGATTCCGTGGTTTGGGGATTATGCAAATTTTCTTCTGAGCAACATTCTACCACCTGACCTCACAAGACAACAGAAAAGGAAATTTCTTCATGACATGAAATGGTACATGTGGGACGAACCGTATTTTTTCAAGCATTGCGCCGACAAAATGATTCGACGGTGCATCCCATATAGTGAAGTGAAGAACATTTTGCATGAGTGTTACTCATCAGCGTATGGCGGACATTATGGGAGTGAGAGGACAGCAGCGAAGGTGTTACAATCGAGTTTCTATTGGCCTACATTATTCAAGGATGCCCACCATTTTGTCAAACAATGCGATAGGTGTCAAAGGGTGGGCAACATTTCGAAACAGAATGAGATGCCGTTATAAACGATTCTTGAAGTGGAAATCTTTGACGTATGGGGTATTAATTTCATGAGCCCATTCCCTTCATCTTTGAACAATAAGTATATTCTATTAGCAGTGGATTATGTATCGAAGTGGGTTGAAGCTGCATCATTACCATCAAACGATGCCAAGGTGGTCCTCAAGTTCCTACAAAAGAACATCTTCACTAGATTTGGCACACCAAGAGCAATAATAAGTGACGAAGGTAGTCACTTCTGCAATAAATTGTTTACAGCTCTTTTGGCCAAGTATGGGGTCAATCACAAGGTGGCTACAACGTATCACCCGCAAACCAGTGGACAGGCAGAGGTATCAAACAGAGAAGATATTAGAGAAAGTGGTGAATTCGAGTCGGAAAGATTGGTCGCTCAGATTAGACGACGCACTATGGGCATACAGGACGGCATACAAGACACCAATTGGGATGTCACCATACCAACTACTGTATGGGAAGGCATGTCACTTGCCGGTCGAGCTATAACATAAGGCATATTGGGCTGTACAAAAACTCAATTTTGATCAATCAGCTGTAGGGGAGAAAAGGCCACTTCAACTGAATGAACTCGATGAATTTCACCTGCATGCCTATGAGAACGCCAAGCTATACAAAGAAAAGGTAAAAAGATGGCACGGCCAAAAAATTTTGCATTGAACATTCGAGCTGGGTCAATCAGTACTCTTGTTCAACTCACGGCTACGATTGTTCCCTGAAAAGCTTAAATCGAGACGGTCGGGACCATTCACTATCAAGAGGGTATTCTCTCATGGAGCAGTCGAACTATACAGTCGCAATCCACTAGATACATTCAAAGTCAACAGACACCGTTTGAAGCATTATTGGGGTGGAGAAGCCAACACCGACGTGATCGTCATCACATTGACCGACACAACATGAGCAGGAAGTAGTCAGACTGAACGACTTAAAATCAAGCGCTAATTGGGAGGCAACCCAATCTTTAGTTCTTTATCATATTTTCAATTCATAGTTGCTTAATCACAGTTTTCATTAAGTTATTAGGTAGAAGAATAAAACAAAAATCTCGTTAATCTCTCCAAAATATATCACGATATACACAACTCACTAATCTTCAAGCTTTATGTTATGCAGGATTGAAAATGGAGCATTAATTTAGTAAAACTAAAGCAAAAGTGGACTATAGTGCTGCAAAAGCATGAGCCTGGCAGTAGGTATGCCCGCTGGGGAGGGCCCCTTTTATACTATAACCCCCGCCGAGGCGGGGGGTCACCAAAGATGTTAGACAGAAGTAATGGCCATTTGGCGGCATCAACACTACTGACCCGCCAAGGTGGGGTTCCCAAACCAGATTGATGAGAACACAAGTTCGCTTTGGGTCGGGCCTTCCTAGTATATTACCCCCTGCTGAGGCGGGGGTCCTGGAATCCAACCAACCTCTGGCAGTTACACGCAGACTTCTCCCCTTCCCAATAATATACCACTCTCCCACTCACCCACTACATCAATTAAACCCCGTAACCACCACCCACTACCATTACTTCTACCCCACTATTCCCAATACTCCATTACTCCTCTCCAGCTCTTCACTCCACCAATGGTATCAATCCTTCCACCTCTATATATATCACTACATATAATATCATATCTCTCACAACAATTGATATAGAGCATTCAGAGAATATACTTGAGAGCTAGAGAAATCATAGCTTCACAATCAGCTTCTAAACGCCAAAGGGGAAAAAGCTCAAGGTCATCTCAACCAACCTTCGATCATGGGAATTCATGAGTGAAGTGCATGCCACGAAGCCAGAGGTATGACTACATGCTCACTAAAGCCCTTACACCATAGCGGGGGTTGGTACCGGATCCTAATGATGGGGAGATGATGCCTCAAATTTACCAAAAGGGATGGACCAAATTCACCGAGGAGCCGGAACCAGCCGCTGTTAACATTGTCAAAGAATTCTATGCAAACGCTGAAGACAAAGAACCATTCCATGCGTTTATTTGAGGTCGGTTGGTTCCATTTAGTGCCGATGTGATTAATATATACTATCAATTGCGGGTACCTCGCCACTGCCAGTATGCTCACCTACGTAATTCAGATCCGGACTATGATGCTATTATCGTAGTGATGACAAAGCCAAGAACGTCATGGATTAAAGGTCGGAAGGGAGGCACCGTGTTCCATAGCAAGGACCTTAGACGGTATGGCAAAATCTGGTATGCCTTCCTATGCACTAAATTGCTTATGTCCCAACACACCTCAGACGTCACCAAAGAGAAGGCGTTACTATTATACGCCATTGTGCAATATTTCATTATCGACGTCGGGGCCATTATTTGCTCCTCCATCCGCCGGTGCTTACGTGGAAATTTTTCTGGAGGCTTAGCACACCCAGCACTCATATGTGGGTTGTGCCGTCAAGCAGGGGTGAGATGGTTCGATGACGAGCCCACACAAATGTCGCTCGCGTTGCTTGATTCGAGAATGATAGCGCGGTATTCTGTATGGGCAAGAGGCGTGTCACATCCGCGTAGTCTGGGTTTCATTTTTCCGTCGGATTTGGAAGACGAAATGGATGCTACAGAGACATCGGAGGATGATGATGAAGAAATGGGCGATCAAGGGGTCGAGCAGGTACCGCATGCCGAGACCATATCCAGTCCTCAGTTCCTTGATTTCCAAAATCAACTGAATGCACACCACAAGGCAACACGGCGGGAAATGAGGCGCTTGGAAATGAGGCAAGATCACATGTTTGATGCTATGAATGCATCTTTCGCCGCTCTAAACACAACACTTTAAAGCTTTAACCCATTGGCTCAATTTCCATATCAACAGTTGGGGCCAATGCCGAGGTTTCCACCAAGTGACTCTGATGAAGAAGAGCAACAACCACCTCCTCAGACTTAAGCGATAGCAGGGAAGTCCTCACGTACTTATTTCAATTATTCATCCAATGAGGACATTGTATTTCTTAAGTTTGGGGGATTTTTATTACATGTATGCATGCATAAGTAGCATTTAGGTTGGCATTTTGTCATTTTAATTTTAGTATTGCATCTTTATTTAAGTATTGCATGATAGCTTAGGTGCATACATAGTAGTTTAGATTAATGTTCAGTATTGCATATTTTATAAATAGTTCATTTTGTTATCTATATATAAAATAATAATAATAATAAAAAAATAAAAATAAATAAAAAAATAAGTTAGTTAAATATTGTGTTTGCATAAATCTATCAATGTTGTAGTTCATATTATTTGTGGGCCAATGATGAGATTGATAATAAGTTAACCAATACATCGTTGATTACGAGAACTGTGATACAATTTCAGCTATGAATCGAACCTTGAGCTTGTTTGAAACTGGTATAAAAAGGATTGCACGAATACTAACACCGTTGACGACTGATAAGTTTAAATTGATACATAAGTAGTCTCTAAAGGATAATGCTAAGTAAATGAGAAAACAACAAGGATAGACAATAAAGGCAAAAATTAGGCAAGAACTTAAGTTTGGGGGATTGTGTGAGACCCCAGATTTTATGAATAAAGATTTAAATTTCTCAAATTTATTTTTTTTAATATTATGGTGTGGATTTGATATAATGTTATAGTTGTGGGTGATATTTACAAATTTTGCAAATAAGTAAGTTGTTATCAAATATTCGTTTGGTCAGGGAATATTCTATTTATCGGGAATATCCGTACGACGGCACAATCATTGGTGAACCCACAACGGAAGTATTATCGTAGTAAGAAAATGACAGAATTATCTTTTTATAAAAATATGGCGGAAGTGTTACCATTAAAACTGTTGAACTACCCGGTAGTAAAAGTACAGTAATACCCGTGATTGCATAGTAGCACACGGTATTGATTATTGGTGCTTACGTGAGAAGTCACTCAGTTATACTCAATTATTGCTACAGTAATTGATGCATCATATCTATCATATTATTGATTCAGTTATTGTCACAGTATCTTCAGCATTATATGTTATATTATTAAATCAATAATTGAGACGATAAAGTTATTCAAATTATTAAATTTCAATCTTTACAATGTCTAGAAGTTCTGTCAAGGAGAGGTTTGGTCACCTAATTGCACCCCAATAAAGAGAAATCCTTATCGGAAAGCCTTCTCTTTCCTAGGAACGACCTGGTTGTTAAATATTGTGAGTTATAATATTAATGATGAATAAGTTCGTGTTGATCATAAATAAATTTTATAGTTCCATTGTGTTGAAATTATTTGTGTTAGTGGAAATCTACATTTATTTCGATAATAATTGATGTCTGGAGGTTATATTGTTCAATCGGGTATTCGGGGCACTTTTTGTGTCAAAATACTATTCAGGAGTTACTAGTCACAGGTTACTATTCACCCAATTACTATTCACTCGTATTATTCACTCGAGTATTTAGGACACTTTTCGTGTCGGGGTACTATTCACGGGGTTACTATTCCTGAAGTACTATTCACCCAAAAAATATATTTCTTTTCGGTCCAAATCATTTTTGGGTACAATATTATTCCATGAGGAGATGTGCTAATTTTTCAGAATGTTGGTTGAAATTATAATAGTAAATTAATATGGATCGTTGGTTTAAAGTTTTAATAGTAACATGTCCTTTCGGTTTTCGAAGAGTTATTTGTCCCTTCAATTTTCCAAGAGTTATTTGTCCCTTCAGTTTTCCAAGAGTTACTTGTCTCTTCAGTGTTCCAAGAGTTAATTGCCCCTTTGTAAATAGTAGTTGTCTCTTCAATATTACCAAGAGTCATTTTGACCCTTCGTTAAGACCAAGAGCTACTTTCAGTTCTTCTATAAATAGAAGCTCATTCCTTCATTATTTCTTATGAATTCGCTGAAACTCTAGAGAGAGAAAGAAGAAGAAAAGTCTGCTACCTCACTTTTCCAATATCCAGTTTCTTCTAAGGTAAGGGATATTATTTGTTGTACTTGTAAGGGGTATTATTTCTTTCGTATTCATGAAGAGAGTTATTGTTATTCCATTCCTTATTATTCTGTTGGAATAATCTGTATATGGGAACTACCGTATACATGGTGAAATTCTATTGTTATTCCATTCTTTATTATTACATTTGGAATAAAGCATACATCGCAAAATACCGCATACATGGTGAAATTCGTTGTTATTCCATTCTTTATTATTCATTTGGAATATCATATATGCGGTGTAATTTACCGACTGGTTCCATTCTTTATTATTCGGTTGGAACATCACATGCATGCTTGCGGATTACGCATTTGACCTAGTTCCATTCTTTATTATTTTTCGGAATATCACATGCATGCGTTACGCATGACTCGTTCTATTATTTATTATTACATTTGGAATAACACATACATGTGCAATCTTTGCATGCATGGTGAATTCTTCAGTTATTCCATTCCTTATTATTCTGATGGAATAACTTGTCTATGTGGATTACCACATGCATGGTGAATTCTTCAGTTATTCCATTCTTTATTATTCTGTTGGAATAACTTGTCTATGTGGATTACCACATGCATGGTGAATGATCCTTTATATTCATTCCTTGTTAAATTGTGAAAATGATATGTCTACGTGGATTACCGCATGGCGGTTGAAAATCAATTTTTACTTTTGTAATTTTTTTGACCCTTAAAAATTCTGGAAAGTCATAATAAAAGCATTGGACTGATGAAAATCATGGGTATATGTAGTATTAGTAAGTTTTATGATGAGTTATGTTGGTTATTATGTGAAACATGAATGTTTCTTAGAAATCACAAAGGGTTGAAAATCAGATTTTGGTGAAAATAGAACATGAAATTTAATTGACCATATCTCCTATTATATTTCGAATTTTTGAGTGTGGTCAAGTTCTAGAGTTAGATCTAGGATTTTTCTAACTTATCTAAGTGGAATCACTGGAAAAGGTGTTGTAGATTTTTGTGTGGATAGATTTTGGCAAAGGAGTCAAAAACTGCAAAGTACCAAAAAGCTACTGCCCAGAAATTAAAAAGGGCATTTTCAACCACTTAGTTTGTAAAATAAATTCCAGCCTACTGGGACATGCAAATATATGGTATAAAGTACCTACTGGCCAAAAATGAGCTCATTCCAACTTAAAATGACCAAGTTATGACAATTTTAATTTTTGTGATTTTTTGACAAAAACGGCTATAACTGGAGTTCTATAACTCCGATGGCCACGAAATTTAAACTGGAGGCTCACGTTAACATGTATAAGATTGTGTCAAGATATTGGAATTTCTGGAGTTAAACATGATAGGGCTAATTTTTTTGCTGCACACTAAAAATAATTTTACAGTTGAATATCTTTGGCTTACATGCAAGATGTACTATTGATTATTGGTTTTATAGTTGTATATCTTTGGATTACGTGCAAGATGTACTATTGATTATTGGTTTTACAATTGTATATCATTGGCTTACGTGCAAGATAAATTGTTTAATGGTATGATTATAACTAGGGATCATTCGGTATAATCATGACCCGTAATGTTATAGATGATGGGATAAAAGTCCTCAGTGGCCTGTAATGCATTGATGGATAGTTTTTGGTATGATTATGACCAGGGATTGTTCGGTATAGTCATGACCATTGATGATTTAATGAATATCCTTGGCCCGTAGTATATAAATGATTAGATGATGTGTTTTATTTATTAAGCCGAGTCTCAACGATAAAAATTGATGAAAACATTTTAAATCATAGAAGATAGTAGATATCATGCTCTACTTGACTCTTCTAATGGATTGTTTATTCTACTGCAGTTAAACTTGATGTCTATTGTATTTTATCAGTTTAACATTGTTAAAGACTAATGATAATTTATTCTGCATTATCTTAGTCATAATATTTCTTACTGGGCTAGTTGAGCTCACCTTTTCTTTCACTGTTCTCTTCAGGAAATGAGAATATAGTTGGGACGAGTCGGGGAACGGAGTGATGGTCCAGATGATAGCATTAGTAGTCCTCACTATTCTGTTAAATAGTGTGATAATAAATGTAATGAGGACTCCATTGAGTGTGGATATTGTCTAGATGATAATATTCTTATTAAAACTCTCAGTTTATGTTTTGTCGTATTTTCACGACAGTTGTATTATTAAGTTGTATTTGTATTTTTGTACCATGTATTTGGAAACTCAAGATGGGTGATGTATACCTATTTTGGGGGCGTCACAGGTTGTATCAAAGCTTAGGGATATGATCCCAGGTTGAGATGTGAGGTAAGAACTAGGAGGGGAGAGACGTAGAATTCCTTCGCTAGTATGACCTACATAAGTTATTTGGTATTTAATTGGTCGGTCAGAGTATAGGGGTAATATGTGATATGTTAATTAACCCTTGTTTTGTTGCAGTATTTGAAAATGGCATCCGAAAATGTTGAGATAAGCAATGAAGCACGTGAGACCGTTGAGACACGTTTAATCACTAACTAGGTTAATGTGATGTCAGACGAAGAAAAAATTAGAGATATCTACGTGGTGCGTGAAGAACTAATAGTTGCACCCGATCTAGTTGCAGAGGTAGCAGCTGAGAGTGAGGAAGAAGAGGAACCTGAGGAGGATTTATTAGAAAAATTTTATGATCAAAATTTAGAATTACAAAATCGTATTCATAAGTTAGAAGAGCAGTGAAGAAGCCAAGAAAATGTGGAGCAAAGAGATGCAATAATTCAAAATTGTGTTTGCAGATGTGCGATGCTTGAATGAAGCACTCTTTGGCAAGAGTATAAGATATTAGAGCTGGAATCTGAGAATGCTATGATCAAAGTTCTGATAAAAGCAGAAACAACTGAATGAAGGAGAATAGATGATGCGTGGGTAAAAGCCGCACGACGCGTTGATATTGTAGAAAAAAACGTCCGATCCAATAAAGTCAAAATAGATGAAATGGATTTCGCTTTTTGGAAAACAATTGGGAGAATCCAACATCGAATTTGAAATTACCCTGTGTAGAGCAGTCAACCCCAATTCGATATGGATCAGAGAGTAATGATTCAAATCATGGATCAGGAATGTGACGAAGCAATTAAGGGTGGAATGTACTCTATAGCAAAATCAAATCTGGTAGTTTAAGTGAGATAATTTGTCGAGAAACTCGAATGAAGTTATTACGGGTAAGTTGATTATAAACTCTTGCGAAGTCTATGCCTTATTAGATACCGGTTCTACCCATTATTTTATCTCTTTTTCTTGTGTTCAATGTTTAAATTTGACTTCAGAGAAATTAGACTTTGACTTATTTGTTAAAACTCCGTTGGGAGAAACCTTCATTACATCCATGGTTTATATGTCTTGTTTAATTCAAATCGGTAACCGCATGTTACCTGTCGATCTTATTTCTTTGAAAATACTTGCATTTGATGTGATTTTAGGGATTGATTGGTTAACTACTCATTATGCTAAAATCGATTGTTTTCGTAAGGTTGTTAGATTTCATATTCTTAACCAACCTGTTATGAGAATTCAAGCAACCAAACCACTAAAGTCAATCATTGTCATATCAAGCCATAAGTAAAGAGTCCTGAGCCTTTATCTGGTGACTTCCTTGTGTGGAATGCACCGAAACCAGACTTTCTGTAGGCGACGTCGTGAATAACGGTGGCAAGTTGATAGGTATCAATGTGACGTGTTATCCAAGTCTTGGATGAGGGTCACAGTTTTGAATGATATTTCTATGGTTAATAAATTTCCTGACGTATTCTTGAAGACTTCTTAGCCTACCCCTAGAGCGTGAAATCGAATTTTGTATTAACCCCAGTACAAAAACCCATTTCTAAAACCCTCAAGTATTTCTTCACCCAAAACGAACGTATAATGCGCCAAAGACGTTGGCTCGAGCTGTTGAAGATTACGATCATACCATTCAATACCATCGTGGAAAAGTAAACGCGGTAGCTGACGCGTTGAGTAGAAGATCGTATGAGTTTATGAATGCGAATATATGAACCTACGTGAAGATAACGAATATATGATTAGAACCGACTTTAATCGATAAAGATAAAGGTCGCTCAAACTACGCATCCGAAGCATATGAATGTGAAGAAGAAGGTTCAAGAGGGCGTTATTCTAGAAGCAAGAATCGACGAAGAGAGGAAATCTCAACCCTCAATTTTATTGACCCATTTGAAATCCTTGATCGAGTAGGAACTGTGGCCTATAGACTCGTTTTACTGCCAAATATGTTGCGTGTTCATAACGTTTATCACATACCTATGTTATGTAAATATGTGGACAACCTGAACCACATTTTTGATTTAGAACCAAACGAGATAGCGGAAGATTTAACGTATGAGGAAATAAGTGTTAAAATCTTGAATAAGAAGGATCGTATTCAACACTCAAAGGTTATACCTCAAGATTTAGAATCTGAAATGAAGTCAAGGTATCCTCATCATTCGACATACCGAATGCGTCACGTAAATTTCGATTTGACGAAATTTTATAAGGAGGGGAGATTGTGAGACCCCAGATTTTATGAATAAAGATTTAAATTTCTCAAAATATTTTTTTAATATTATGGTGTGGATTTGATATAATGTTATAGTTGTGGGTGATATTTACAAATTTTGCAAAGTTAGCAAGTTATTATAAAATATTCGTTTGGTCGGGTTATATTCTTTTTGTCGGGAATATCCGTACGACGGCACAATCATTGGTGAACCCACAACGGAAGTATTGTCGTAGTAAGAAAACAACAGAATTACCTTTTTATAAAAATACGGCGGAAGTGTTACCATTAAAACTGTTGAACTACCTGGTAGTAAAAGTACAGTAATACGCGTGGTTGCATAGTAGCACACGGTATTGATTATTGGTGCTTACGTGAGAAGTCACTCAGTTATACTCAATTATTGCTATAGTAATTGATGCATCATATCTCTCATATTATTGATTCAGTTATTGTCACAGTATCATCAGCATTATATATTATATTATTAAATCAATAATTGAGACGACAAAGTTATTTATATTATTAAATTGCAATATTTAGAATGTCTAGGAGTTCTGTCAAGGAGAGGTTTGGTCACCTAATTGTATGCCAATAAGGAGAAATCCTTATCGGAAAGCCCCCTCTTTCCTGGGAATGACATGGTTGTTAAATATTGTGAGTTATAATATAAATGATGAATAAGTTCGTGCTGATCATAAATGAATTTTATAGTTCCATTGTGATGAAATTATTTGTGTTAGTGGAAATCGACATTTATTTCGATAATAATTGATGTCTGGAGGTTATATTGTTCAATTGGGTGTTCGGGGCACTTTTTGTGTCAGAATACTATTCACGAGTTACTATTCACGGGTTACTATTCACCCGATTACTATTCACTCTAGTATTATTCACTCGGGTATTTGGGACACTTTTTGTGTCGGGGTACTATTCACGAGGTTACTATTCACTAGGTTACTATTCCTGAAGTACTATTCACGGGGTACTATTCACCCGAAAAATATATTTCTTTTCGGTCCAAATCATTTTTGGGTACAATATTATTCCATGAGGAGATGTGCTAATTTTTCAGACCGTTGGTTGAAATTATAATAGTAAATCAATATGGATCGTTGGTTTAAAGTTTTAATAGTAATTTGTCCTTTCGGTTTTCAAAGAGTTATTTGTCCCTTTAGTTTTCCAAGAGTGATTTGTCCCTTCAGTTTTTCAAGAGTTACTTGTCTCTTCGGTGTTCCAAGAGTTAATTGCCCCTTCGCAAATAGTAGTTGTCTCTTCAATATTACCAAGATTCATTTTGACCTTTCGTTAAGACCAAAAGCTACTTTTAGTTCTTCTATAAATAGAAGCTCATTCCTTCATTATTTCTTACGAATTCACTGAAACTCTAGAGAGAGAAATTATTGAGAGAAAGAAGAAGAGAAGTCTGTTACCTCACTTTTCCAATATCCAGTTTCTTCTAAGGTAAGGAATATTATTTATTGTATTCGTAAGGAGTATTATTTCTTTCGTATTCATGAAGAGAGCTATTGTTATTCCATTCCTTATTATTCTATTGGAATAATCTATATACACAGACTACTGTATATATGGTGAAATTCTATTGTTATTCCATTCTTTATTTATTCTCTTTGGAATAACTTCATACATGGCAATCCGCATACATGGTGAAATTCTGTTGTTATTCCATTCTTAATTATTCTGTTGGAATATCCTGTCGGTGCGAATTTCGCCAAAGGTAGTTTTCAATGGTAGCAAATCGCCTAGACAAATGAGATGTCTGACGATTATACAGGCCAAGAAGTTATTAAGTCAAGGCTGTGTGGGTTATTTAGCTTACATAGTCGATACTCAGAAGAAGGGTGCGAAGCTGGAAGAAATACCAGTGGTTAAGGAATTTGGGGACGTGTTTCCGAAGGATTTGCCAGGACTTCCGCCTGATAGAGAAATCGAGTTCGTGATCGATTTAGTGCAAGGAACTGCTCCGATATCGAAGGCCCCGTATAGAATGGCTCCGGTAGAGATGAAGGAATTTATGGTACAACTGCAGGAGCTGTTGGACAAGAAATAAATTCAGCCGAGTGTGTCACCGTGGGGAGCACCGATGTTATTCATAAAGAAGAAGGATGGGTCAATGCGTCTTTGCATTGATTATAGGGAGTTAAACAAAGTCACTATTAAGAATAAATACCCATTGCCCAGAGTAGATGATTTGTTTCACCAGTTGAAGTGTGCTAGATATTTCTCAAAGATAGATTTGAGAAGTGGGTATCATCAACAGAAATTAAGGAAGGAAGATGTACCGAAGATGGCATTCCGAACTCGGTATGGACATTACGAATTGTTGGTGATGTCTTTTGGTTTGACAAATGCCCCGCTGGCGTTCACTTGATTTGATGATGTGGTGTTTAAACCATTTTTAGACAAGTTTGTGGTGGTGTTTATTGACGATATTCTGGTGTACTCTAGAACTCAAGAAGAACACGTGGAACACTTACGTCTAACGCTGGAGACGCTAAGAAAGGAAAAGTTGTACGCGAAATTCTCTAAATGTGAATTCTGGTTAGAACGTATACAATTTCTTGGGCACGTAATTGACATGGAATTTCAGTGGATCCATCAAAGGTTGAAGCTGTGATAAATTGGGAGCAACCAAGAACTCCATCAGAAGTAAGAAGTTTCTTGGGATTGGCAGGGTATTACAGACGGTTTATCCAGGATTTCTCCAAGATTGCCACTCCGTTGACAAATTTGATGAGAAAATCTGTAAAATTTGTTTGGACGAGGAAGTGTGAAGGAAGTTTCCAGGAATTGAAAAAGAAGCTAAGTATGCCACCTGTGTTGTCATTACCAGATAATACAGGAAATTTTGTGGTGTACAGTGATGCTTCACACAAAGGATTAGGATGTGTCCTTATGAAGAATGGAAAAGTCATCGCGTATGCATCAAGGCAATTGAAGGACTACGAAAAAGGGTATCCGACTCATGATTTAGAGTCGATGAGAGTTGTGTTTGCTTTAAAATTTGGAGACACTATTTCTATGGAGAAATGTGAGATTTACATGCACTATAAGAGTTTGAAGTACATTTTCACTCGTAAAGACTGAACATGCGTCCAAAGGAGATGGATGGAATTGATAAAGGATTATGATTGTGAGATCTTTTATCATCCGAGCAAAGCAAACGTGGTTGCGAGATGCTGGAGTAGGAAAGGCAGAGAATAGTTGATTTGTTAAGCGATAAGGAGGAGCTTATTACAAAGAATGTCAAGGTTAGAGTTGGAAATCAAATTTCCAAAAGAATCCGATGAAAAATTATACCAGATGGAAGCCTACCCAACTTTGGTGGACAAAGTGAAGAACGCTTCAACTGCGGGATGAGGAATGCGAAAAATAAGAGAAAGTGTGGTCGAGGGAAAAGAAGTTAAATACAAGGTTGATCTGGGTGGAATCTTTGAGATTCGAGGCATGAATCAGGTTCAATAGCATCAAATATTAAAGAAGACATCCTAACAAAAGCTCATAGCTCGAGATATTCGATTCATCCAGGAAGTATGAAGATGTATCAAGATTTGCGACGACATTTTTGGTGGTCAAATATGAAAAGAGATGTTGCAGAATGCGTTGTAAAGTGCTTAACATGTCAGAGAGTCAAGGCTGAGCATCAAAGGTCAAGCGGATTACTTCAACCGTTAGAGATACCGGAATGGAAATGGGAACATATCACAATGGATTTTGTGGTAGGTCTACCAACGACTCAGAAAGGATACGATGCGATATGGGTGATAGTGGACAGATTGACAAAATCTGCACACTTTTTGCCAATAAAGATTAGATTCAATCTTGATCAGCTGGCAAAGTTATATGTTAAAGAGATCATGACAAGACATGGAGTTCCAGTTTTAATTGTGTCAGATAGAGATCCGAGGTTCACATCAAACTTCTGGAAGAGACTACAAGAATGTATGGGAACATAGTTGCTAATGAGTACAGCATATCATGCGCAAACAGATGGCCAAAGCGAACGAACGATTCAGACATTGGAAGATATGTTGAGAGCATGCGTCATAGATTTTAAAGGAAGCTGGGATGAACAATTACCGTTGGTGGAATTTTCCTACAATACTTGATTACTATGGAAGCATCCAGATGCCGCCTACGTAAGCATTATCAGACGACGGAGGTGCGAGAACTCTCCTTTGTCTTTGGGATGTAGTCGATTGAACGTCAATCGTTAGGACCGAATTGGTATAACAAAGCTGCCGAGGTTGTCAAACTCATCGAGAACAAGATTGATAGCTTTCAAGATAGATAGAAAAGAAATATATTTGATCAACATGAGACAAAATCGTGCATTTGGCGTAGGAAATTACATATTCTAAAAGTTTCACCTTGGAAGGAAAAATTCGATTTGTAAAAAGGGGAAACTAAGCTCGAGGTTTATTGGACCTTGAAGTCTTTGCGAAAAGTTGCAGAGGAGGCTTACGAGGTAGCTCTACCTCCAGAATTGTAAAACATTCATAATGTTTTTCACGTTTCGGTGTTACGACCATATAAGTCCGATTACAAGCATGTGATCGAGTACGAACCATTACAATTTGAGAAAGACTTGTCCTATGAAGAGGTTCCTCCCCAAATAGTCGACAGGAAAAAATAAGTGCTTAGAAATAAAGTGATACCTTCTGTGAAGGTAATATGGAGGAACCACAATGTCGAAGAGGCTATGTGGGAACTCGAAGCTGAAATGATGAAGAATTACCCTGATTTATTTGTTTAATCCATGTCTTCGATTCTGGGAACAGAATCTTTGTAAGTAGGGGAGAATGTGACGAATGAATTGTTTGAATTGTGATTCTGAGGATAGAATCCTTGTAAGGAGGGAATGATGTAACATTCCAGAATTTTTAATTGTTATATTAAATATTTATTGAATTATTTAAGTATTTAATGGATGTGTTTATTGTGAATAAATAATTGTTCAAATTTGATTCAATTTGGTAAACTATTTGTTAAATAAATAATTAAGGAAATTAATTATTTTATGCTAATTTAATTTAATTATTAAGTTAGAGAGTTTTGATTAATTGAATTGTTATTCTTTTATTTGAATTTGAACTTAAAAGGATGTGTTAGTTGATTAAATAAAGTTATAATTATATAGAAAATTATCATTTTGTGGTAATAATTTATGTGATGAAGTAATTTAATAAATTGTTATTAGAATTAATTTAATTTAATAAAAGTATGACAAATAATCTTTTATAAGTAGTTATTAAAATAACTTAAAGGAGTTTTAATTCAATTTTGCCAAACAAGGCCTAATGCCTATTAAGTCTTTAATCTAATTGTGTTTTACCAAACAAGGCATAAGGATTAATTGATTATTTTTTTAGTGGTTAGCCAAACAAGCCTTATGGCTCTTGGTTTTCAAAATAAAAAAATAACTGATGTCAGTTAAGTTAGTATTATATTATATAATTAATATATATTATATCTTATATGCGTTATATTCTAAGACGTAAGAATAGAAGAGAGAGGTAAGAGAGAAGAAAAGAAAAACTCAGAGGAAGAAGAAGAAGAGAAGAAAAAAAAAGTGAGAGAATCCTAGAGAATTGGGAGTGAAGAGGAGAAAAGCTTGACAATCAAAGAGATAATATCATCATCTTCTTCAAGGTATTATCCTATTTTTTTAGTTTTAAAAGTTTAGTTTTTCTCTTCCCTAATTCTCTGTAGAATCCTTGTGTAAGGATAAATTGTTATTGTTATGTGGCTTAATATGATATACTAATGATGTTAAAACTATTTTCATAAGTTATAGTCAATGAATTGATGATATGTATGTAATTTGTGAAGAAAAATATTTTTACAGAGAGTTTTTATGAATATATATTGGTTGGTTTAAGGTAGAAATTAAGGGTTAATTAGTTGTTTAGTTGATAAATTGATTATTGAATGTGGTAGAGTATGTATAAACATTGATAAAGTGCTTTGAATTAACTATTTTGGTTGGAGAATAAAATCACAGTGTTTATTTTCATTAAAAACATAAAAAAGTGAGTTTTTATCAAAAATAGTGAAATTGTATGATTTAAATTAGTTGTTTATATTTTTTTATGAGTAAAAACATGTTTACAATCTTTGAACTATGTTTATGTGAAGTCTCTATAGGAATTACATGCTAATTAGGCTGTTAGAAAGGAACTTGTAGGCCAAAATTAGCTTTTGTTCGTACTGTTGTCGAAGTCATTCAAGATCGAAAATAGCTATGCCAGCAATGCCGTACTCCATATGAGCTCAATTGATTCAATTCAGCGTCAGCGGTTCAGTAGTTTAACTTCAACTCTCATTGTGCGCTTATCATCACCATGTATAACGCCGCACTACAAGATATAAAGTGTGGCGTAGAAATGATGATTAGCGAATGGCTTTGATGTTGTACTTTTTGTACTCAAAATTTAAAAGAATTATTATGTGATAATAGTAGGACTGTAAAATGTTGATTTCAGTATTTCTATACTATGAATGAGCCTGTTATTAACAATTAAATTGTTTTGTAACTTGATTATGTGATTAAAAATCCAATTTTTACTTGATGAACGTACTTAGTTATGTTTGTAAGGTGGTAATGACTAATTATGTCATGATGACATATGTTTATAGGATATTGTGATTTGAATTGTTCGGTTTAGCCCACGAGTAAGGCAAGTTCTCTAATCTATTTTCTTATTGAAGCAATTATTGTTTCCAATTCGATTACCTTATAAATGATGCAAGTTTTCTAATCCATTATCTTGTTGAATCAATTATTGATTCCAATATAATAATGCAAGGTTTCTAAACTTTGATTTTTGATATTGAACAAGTTATTCTTGTATTTAACTTGTTGTTTAGCATGCCCAGATATATTTGAATAGTTTTATCGTTCATATTACCATGTATGATTAGTATTCAATTCTAAATAACCTTGACTTAATGTTGTTCAAGCAAGGTGTGTTATAGTTACTCCAGTTGTATGCTATTAGATTATTCCTAAAGCATGACTTTAATTTACCATGTTTATTCAATTACGATTATTCTATAGTATGACGTAATTGGTTTTATTCAACTAATCCTTAGTTGATGTTCGTTGAATTCCAAATTACCCTAAAATGTTTCCAAACCAAACTCACTTTGGTGCGGACTTGTACTCTAAATACTGAGATGAACAACCCTATTATTAGGGGTAACTTAAACGTAGCGTTAAATGTTTGTTCACAATACATGGTACGAAGGGCTGATCCTCCTAAGTACGAGGAGTCCTTATAGTCTTATGACTGTTAAAGTTGGAGTTGAAAGATTACTCGTAACTGTGGACATAGTTCATGGTCTTATGACCCTCAGTTATGTTTATTCCATACTTTGGATTTCAGTTCCTGATTATCATTGTTAGAGTACTATCTAGTTTTGATGAGCCTATTCATTGGCAGTTATTATTGTTATTCTTCTGTTGATTAATTATTTTATCCAGTGAGCAATTATTTTGCTCACTCTTGCATATTTATAAACTCATTGCAGCTAAAGTGGACAAGGTAGATGAACCTTCAACTAGCAAAGGAAAGGGAAAATTGTACAAGTGATGCTGATTTGTACTTTTATTATTGTGATGATCTTAGACTTCTTAATAATGGTGTTATGTAATAATTTTAATTCCGCATTTGAATGATTGTATTTAAAGGTTAGAAAACCTGCGAGATTTTTATTATGTAACCCTTTAATGGGAAAGGTTCTCATTATTTAATTTGATTATGATTGGGTAGTTAGATATGAATGTTTGATTAAGTGAACACAAAATCCTGTGGGAATGAAGTACCTAAGTTTGGGGGTGTCACACACCGGGGTGGGCATATTTATACTATGTACCCCCGCCGGGGCGGGGGGTCTTCATTTGGGCTAGAGCAGAAGGGTGTGCCGTAGAATGGCGCGTTATATATACATACACTTCGTAAAAAGTATGGGTGTGTCGATTCTGAAGTATCCTGCTATGTTTGTAATTCTTTTTGGTCACAGATTTTAGCTATTTGCATGGCAATGTAACTCTAATTGAAGGGAATTTCGACTAGGACTTGTGTGTTGGACATCATATACTCAATTAACAACAACTTCAACAATACACAAGACACATTACGAAGATCTAATCTCAGTTTTTCAGAGCAAGCGTGGACGAGTATTTCGAGGGGATTTTCGAGACGATTGCGATTCTAGGCTACGTGAAGGGTGTTTTTCAATATTCTTCGTGTTAGGCTATTATTTGTAATTGGAAGAATGATTTCTATGATTTATGCAGTGTTTAATTCGTTTATCATGAACTAATTCACTTTTTAGGCTTGTGATAGATCCTTGAGTGAATCAATGATTTTGTAAACTTTAATTTCCAATTTAATAAGCTATTTCCAGTTTATCTATATTGATTTGTTCTTGAATCTATAAATTGTCTGATCAATAATTCTTTGTGGAATTGGATGGAATCGAGAGAGGATATTCAAATCTAGACCTAGTTGATATATCATGTGTTCATGAATTTTGTGAATACCTTAATCTTGATGAATGTTAAAGTAGAGATATGCTTGACATCGCATGTAATCCTATAGAGAACTTATTCTTAAACCTTCTTTAATTGTAATTCATATAGAGATATAGTGAGTGGGAGCTCTCGTTTACACTCCTAAATTAACCTCACTTTCACTTCACAATTTATAATAATTAGCACAGTAATAAGTAAGGATCGATCCCACAGAGAGTAAAGTTGTTTTATAATTATTCTACTATTTCAACAGAAAATAAAGATGGGGGGTTTTTGAAAAATATTTTTAAACTAAGAGAATAAGAATTAATGATGAAGTTAACCAAATATATAAAAACTTCAGTTCTGCAGTTCAGTTTCACCAAGTACAACAATCAATTAATTAAGTAATTATTATTTTTCCTTCAATGAAATTATTAGCCCTAGATAACAATAAGCTCTGCTATCCGAAATTCTCCTTAGAGTATCACTTTATGAAACAAGCTCTTCAGCAGATTCTAACTAGCATATAACCTAGAATAAGCTCTCTAGATTTAATATGATAGAAGCATTAAGAAATAGAGAATTAGGGTAATCCAAGCAACAAACACATAAGCTCGATTTATTTAACTTGTTTTCTAATAATCTTAGCAATAAACAAAAGCTTGTCCACAATTATTATTACTAAGTTGCTACTTCTGATGAAGACAGATATCAATTACACGTAATACCAATCTTAATCTAACAGATGATAATGATCAAATTAACTCAATTGGCCATATTAAATCAATTAGATCAATTAGCATGCAATCAATGAAAACAGATTATCAGAAGAAATTTCACACAAGAAAGAATAAATAATAAAACTCAATTAATCAATTACTTGTAACAAGGATTCACCTCCCTTTAGAATTGAATGAAAAGAACTAGCCTGACATGCTCTTGAGCCTTCACTCCAATAGAGGATAGTTGAATATTGAATGAATAAAATCTTGACTCTCATCCTCTATTTATAGTGCTAGACAAAGTTCTAAATCCTATAGGAAGTAGAAATCCCAATCTTAAAGGAATTACAAATTATACTAATTTCCATAAAGAAATAGAATTCAATTTGGAAATAAATCTTATTCTAAAAGAAATCCTAATTACAAAAGAATTATAAAAATCAATCTTCTAGAATCCAAAATTCAGATTTGAAATTGGAATTAAATTCCAAAGTTTGCCGTGATCAAAATCCTTGTTTGCTTTCGATTTCTTCAATTCCGTGTAAAACCAAGTTGATTAAAAGTGTGGACTTTAGAGATGAGTGTAATTCAGGTTGATAACAATTGCATACAGAATTAGGATGGTGAATAAAATCCGTGGCCCACATGATATATCATATAAATTCATTTAATATCATTTATGCTACCCACGTGACATAAGTTCAAGAATTGCAAGTCTGATCTGCTTGGTTGCTTGTTATACTGGAACATTAATTGGGCTAGGATCTCATGTTGCCCATATTGTTAGTTTGGAGTCCGTGCATTACATTGCTTCTTCCATTAATCAAATTGTGAGAAAATTAACCATGGCCCACATCATATTTGTAATATATTCACTTGATTGCTAGGAATTCTTTCTCCAGTTGAATATTTCGTGGCCCACATGAATATTAGCTCCTTTAATCCAATAATACTCAATTTGTCTTCAAATTATTTCCAAATTCACAGAGCCCATCAATTGTACCTAAAATAAAAATATAAGAATAATGAGTTTATTTAGGCACAAAATAAACATAAAAGATTAAGTATTAAGGAATAAAAATATAACATATTTCATACTCATCAAATTCACCCACACTTATCTTTTTACACGTCCTCGTGTAAACCAAAAATTTGATTTCCAGAAAAATTCTATTCAACCATAGTGTCAAAAGATTTCAAGATACAAATCATGACTATCAACACTAAATTTGCAGAAATCTAATCAACGCTTTATCAATCAATTCACAATTACCAACCTTACCATTTCACCAATGAATTTTATTAAATTAAACTGTAGCCACATAAGTAACTTTCCCAAAATCATCATACTTACTCAACTTAGTTACCATGAAGCAAAAACTGTGCACACTGACTCACAACCAAGAACAACTTTTTCTTGCTTTTTAATTTTTTTTATATAACCTTCTTTTTAGCACAGATGAATGTATTTTCATGCTTATTTTTTCGTATTTTTTTTCTCTTGACATGTGCAATGTCTCCTTTTCTTAGGCTTTTCAGAGTTACCCATTAGCGAACTTTCCACCAACGGCTCCCAAACCAGATGATCTTAGGGCGTTAGGTGTAGAGACACCCCTACGGGCTTACTTATTCAAGTAACAAAGGCCACAAAAGTCGACTAGTCAAGCTGCTTTTATCCATCGCACTTTTCAGCGTGAATACCGATGCTTCCCGAGGCTTAGATACCCAGTTATTTCGCACAATAGACATTGAAGCAGATTTTCAATTTTCATTTTTTTTTCTTTTTTTTCATTCATCATTTTTTTCACATGGTTTTGCAACAACATAAGCAAAATAAAAAGTTCTAAGTCGTGAAATCAGTGCACATAGACAACTCAACAAATAACTTAGCCAAATAAACATGTTTCTAATATTCAAGTACTAGTGTATCACAAATTCAATTCAAATCAATTACTATGGATCATGGCTTAGTAGTCATCATTCATTAACAAATTAAGCATCAACAGATTCTGAATTTTAGCATCAATTTTCAATCTTTGACTTTAACCTTCGAACACATAAGCAAATAGAACCATGGAACCCAAGTTTTCAGTTTTTTTTTAACTTCCCATCAAAATTGGATTATTATTCCTACGTAAAATAAAACCTAAATCTCCCCCCAAACTCAAACCTTACATTGTCCCCAATGTAAGAAAATCATGCAAAGAAGAAAATACTACTAGCAAACATGCAATAAAAAAAACTAAAAAAAGTAAAGGGATAGAAAAATCAAATCTGAGATCTTGGGTTGCCTCCCAAGTAGCTGCCCGTGTTTAACGTCTTTGGCTCGACGTCATGCCTCTCTTCTCAACTTTCATAGATTGGATCGTCTAGCTCCACCATCTCAATATTTTCCACCTGATGCCCCTCATAGAAAGGCTTTAATCTATGTCCATTCACCTTAAAGATCTTGTTTGTGCTCGGGTTCTGAATCTCAACTGCACCATGAGGAAACACATTAGTGATAACAAAAGGACCAACCCATCTAGATCTCAATTTACCTAGAAATAACTTAAGCCGAGAATGATACAGCAAAACTTTTTGTCCCACAATAAAGGTTTTCCGCACAATCTGCTTATCATGAAAAGTTTTGGTCTTTTCCTTGTAAATCTTTGAACTTTCATAGGCTTCATTCCTCAATTCTTCTAACTCTTGTAACTGAAATTTCCTATGTACTCCAGCTGCCTCCAAACTCATGTTACACTGTTTGATTGCCCAAAAAGCCCTATGCTCCAATTCAACAGGTAAGTGGCATGGTTTTCCAAACACAATCCTGTATGGTGACATCCCAATAGGTGTTTTATCTTACATTTCTATAGGCCCAAAGTGCATCATCTAATCTCAGACTCCAATCCTTTCTGCTCGGGTTGACTACCTTCTCCAAAATGGATTTTATCTCTCGGTTAGACACCTCAGCTTGACCATTACTCTATGGATGGTAGGATGTAGAAACCTTGTGCAGAACATTATATTTCTTGAACAAAGCAGCTAACACCCTATTGCAAAAGTGGGTTCCGCGATCACTAATGATGGCTCATGGTGTTCCAAACCTGACAAATATGTTAGTCCTAACAAAATCTGCAACAACTTTAGAATCGTCAGTCCTAGTGGCTTTAGCTTCCACCCATTTTGAGACATAATCAACAGCCAAAAGAATATATAAATTCCCAAAGGATGAAGGAAAAGGTCCCATAAAATCTATACCCCAAACATCAAAAATTTCAACAACTAATATAGGAGTTTGGGGCATTTGATTTCGTTAAGAAATATTCCCCGTCCTTTGACAATTAACACATGTTTTACAAAACAGATAGGAATCTTTAAAAAGCGATGGCCAATAAAAACCACTTTCCAAAACTTTATTAGCAGTTCTTTTTGGACCAAAATGTCCTCCACAAGCATAAGAATGACAAAAGGAAAGAATAGATTGAAATTCACTGTTAGGCACACATCGTCTTACTATCTGGTCAGCACAAAATTTCCATAAGTATGGATCATCCCAAACATAGTGTCTAGCATCACTTTTCAACTTTTCCTTCTGGGATTTAGAAAATTCTTTAGCAAAATATGCACTTACCAAATAATTCACTATATCTGCATACCAGGGAATCTCAGCATGGATGGAAAGTAACTGCTCATCCAGGAAAGAATCATGTAATGGTAGCTCCTCTTCATCTCTCAATAACCTACTCAAGTGATCCGCTACTAAGTTGTCCGCACCTTTCTTATCCTTGATCTCTAAGTTGAATTCTTGTAGTAGCAGAATCCATCGAATAATCCTTGGTCTAGAATCTTTCTTGGTGAGCAAATACCTGAGAGCAACATGGTCAGAATAAACTATAACTTTAGTACCAAACAAATAAGATCAAAATTTATCTAAAGCAAAAACCACAGATAAAAGTTCTTTTTCAGTTGTGGAATAGTTTATCTGAGCCTCATTCAAAGTCCTAGAAGCATAGTAGATGGCATGAACGGCTTTGTCAATCCTTTGTCCCAAAACAGCCCCCACTGCATAGTTGCTTGCGTCACACATGATCTCAAATGGCAACTTCCAATTTGGCGGTTGAATGACAGGAGCAGAAGTTAATAATTTCTTTAAAGTGTCAAAAGCCTCCTTGCATTCATCATCAAACTGAAAGTCGACATCTTTTTGCAGCAACTTACATAAGGGTAATGCCATCTTCGAGAAGTCCTTGATAAATCTTCGATAAAATCCTGCATAACCAAGAAAAGAGCGAATCCCCCGCACGCTGACGGGGTAAGGCAAAGTAGATATAACATCTATCTTAGCTTTATCAACTTCAAGACCTTTAGATGACACAACATGACCAAGTACTATTCCTTGTTCTACCATGAAATGACATTTTTCCAAATTTAAAACAAGATTAGTTTCCATGCATCTATCTAGAACACGATTTAAATTATCTAAGCATGCATGCAAAGAATCACCATGAATTGTGAAATCATCCATAAAAACCTCGATGCATTCTTCTAAAAGATCTAAAAAATTGCTTACCATGCATCGTTGAAAAGTACCTGGGGCATTACACAGTCCAAAAGACATTCGTCGATAGGCAAAAGTACCAAAGGGACATGTGAATGTGGTCTTCTCTTGGTCCTCGGGTGCAATCACAATCTGGTTATATCCTGAAAAACCATCTAGAAAACAATAATAAGTGTGTCCAGCTAATCTCTCCAACATTTGATCAATAAAAGGAAGAGGAAAATGATCTTTTCTTGTTACAGCATTCAATTTTCTATAATCTATACACACTCTCCACCCTGTTTGCATTTGTGTGGGCACCAACTCATTATCATCGTTCTTGACAACGGTGATTCCGGATTTCTTTGGGACTACCTTCACTGGACTCACCCATTGACTATCGGAGATGGGATAGATGATACCGGCATCAAGCAATTTGAGCACTTCTTTTTTCACTACCTCCATCATTGGTGGATTCAATCTCCTTTGCGCATCTCTTGTAGGTTTAGCTCCATCCTCTAACAATATCCGATGTGCATGCACATGGCGGGACTAATACCCTTGATATCCGCTTATTGTCAACCAAAACTCGTAACATGGTCCTTAGGACTCTCAACAATTTTTCTTCCTGCACCTTGGTTAGATTACTAGCAATAATTACAGGCAAAGTGTCATTAGTCCCCAAATATGCATATTTCAAATGAGCAAGTAATTGTTTCAATTCTAGAGTTGGGGCTTGTATAACAGAAGGTAATAACTTTTGATGAGAAACAGGAAATTGAATAGAATATACCGTTGATTTATTTGAGAATTTTGGCAATGAATGAAATGCAGCTACATTCTCTTTCAATTCCTGGGTTTGCGCAATCTCTTCTTCCCTGTCCATGTCCATGTCCAAACTGTTGGTGATTGCAATTTCCAAATTGTCCCTATGTAATTGTTCAAAAGCTCTATGCACCAAGGAGTCTCTCACATCGATAGCAAAAACCTGTCCTATATCACTAGGGTACCTCATGGCATCATAGATGGTAAACTGAATTTTTTCGCCATCAAACTCCATAGTCAAGGTCCCATTATGCACATCAATCATGGTTTTTGCTGTTTTCAGGAAGGGTCTTCCTAACAAGATGTGGGAGGGGTTTGGTGATGTATCATCTTCCATATCTACAATGTAAAAATCTGGAGGAAAGATTAGTTCGTTCACCTGCACTAGGACATCTTCAATTACCCCTCGGGGGTAGGTGTTAGTACGA
Source organism: Panax quinquefolius (assembly GCA_020205615.1). Lineage (NCBI taxonomy): Eukaryota > Viridiplantae > Streptophyta > Magnoliopsida > Apiales > Araliaceae > Panax > Panax quinquefolius. The sequence continues at coordinate 72,196,017 of CM035168.1, forward strand.
TCTGCCAATTGGATAATCACACCAGTGTTTTTCAAAGGGCCTAGATTTAAGGAAGCATAAATAGATAAAGGCATAACATTAATTGAAGCTCTAAATCTAGCATGGCTTTTCAAATCTGGTGTTTCTATTTTGCATGGGATTGTGAACATTCACGGATCTTTACATTTAGGAGGCATTTTTCTTTGAAGAAAGCAGATACATTTTCTCCAAACTGTGACTCTTTCATCATTTTGCAATTCTCTTTTATTAGTGCATAATTCTTTTAAAAATTTAGCATACCGTGGCACTTGTTTAATTGCATCAAGAAGAGGGATGTTCACTTCTACTTTTCTAAAAGTTTCCAAAATTTCTTTTTCTTTTTCATCTTTCTTTGAAGTTTTAGAATTTTTGGAAGGAAAGGGAAGAGGAATGTTTTTAAGCTGATTAGGAGGTTTAGGTTGTACCTTGGATTTTTCAGTTCCCTCCTTAGCTGCTTCCTTCTCGAACTCTACTGGTGTTTGTGGTGTATCCAACTATGTTCCATTCCATGAAAGTTATGGCACTTGCATTTCTCCTTGGGTTGACTCTTGTTTGAGATGGTAATTTTCACGAGCCTCTAGATTTCAATATCCCCCACATTTGTAGCGGTTGTCATACTTGGTTCCTCAAATCTTGAAGCCAAGTTTTTGTCTCTTGCTACAACTGGCCGCGTATTCGATTCATGAACTGTTGTGTCATCCCATGAATGCTTTGAACATATCCTCCAATGATGTTCCAGTGAGGTGCGGGGACCGCTTGCTTGATTGATATTGAGGTTGAAATTTGGTTGAAAGCCCTGCCGCTTAGGTGGAAATGCGGTGGTGCCGCTTGCTTGCTCCCATAACTTCGATTTGGATGATCCTCCATCACAGGTTATATGTGTTTGAGTCTGAGATCATACTTTTTTACGAGGTGGTGGGTGATAATTTCCCATTGCATTAGCTTGTTGCCTGACCTCGTCATCTTGTAATATTGGCATTCATCCTGTATTGTGATTTGGTTGTAGACATATTCCACAAACCTTTGCAATTGGCAGTTGACCTGTAGCTAATTGTCTAACCATAGCAGTTAATTCAGAAATTTGTTGACCATAATCACAAGTGCTTACCTCGCTTACCCTTACTGGTGCATGATTTGTTCTAGTGCCATATTGTTGCGAGTTTGCTGCCATGTTTGCAATTAAATTCCTTGCCGCCTCTGGGGTCTTGTCAAATAGTGCTTCTCCGCTAGCTGCATCAATCATGCTTCTATCCATCGGTACCAACCCTTCATAGAAATACTGGATCAGGTGTTGTTCATCTATTTGATGCGGTGGACAGTTGGAACAAAGCTTTTTGAATCTTTCCCAATACTCGTATAGTGTCTCCCCACTGAATTGTCTAATCCCACAGATCTCTTTCCTTATGTTGGATACTCTTGAGGCTGGAAAGTATCTCTCCAAGAACAACTGCTTCATGTCATTCCAAGACTGTATTGAACCTGAGGGTAGGTAGTACAACCAATCCTTTGCCAAGTCTGCTAAGGAGAATGGGAATGCTCTCATCTTGATTTGCTCTTCGGTGATTCCGTGTGGTTTCATAGTGGAGCACACCACATGAAATTCCTTCAGATGTTTGTAGGGGTCCTCACCTGTAAGACCACGAAAAGTAGGCAGTAAATGGATTAGTCCAGATTTAAGTTCAAATGCAGCATCTAAATTAGGATATTCAATGCACAGAGGTTGTTGATTTAAATTAGGAGTTGCCAACTCCCTGAGAGTTTTATTGTTGTTTGGAATCGCCATCTCTTCTTCTTTGTCGGATTCGTTGGATAATAATTCCAAAGCTAAGTTGAGACCTGGTGATGATGCGAAGCCTAAATCTATATCTCTGCAGAAGACTGTTGAACTTTAAGTTTTTCCTTCTATAGCCTCCTTGCAGTTTTCTCAATCTCTGGATCAAAATCTAATATAGTAGCTTGAGAAGATCGAGTCATAAAATAAGAACAAAACAAATAATAGAATAAAAACAAAACGCCAAATTACTCCCCGACAACGACGCAAATACATGGTACAGAATACAAATACAATCTTAAATATACAACAAGAGCTGTGAGTTTTAATACAAATATTGTCTTCTAGACAATATCCACTCTCAGAATAAGTCCTCATTACAATTATTATCACACTATTTCATAGAATAGTGAGGACTACTAATGCTACCATCTGGACCATCACTCCGTTCCCCGACTAGTCCCTGCTACATTCTCATTTCCTAAAGAGAACAGTGAAAGAAAGGGTGAGCTCAACTAGCCCAGTAAGAAATATTATGACTAAGATAATGCAAGATAAATTATCATTAGCCTTCAACAATATTAAACTGATAAAATACAATATACAACAAGTTTAACTGCAGCGGAATAAGCAATCCATTAAAAGAGTCAAGTAGAGAATAAAATCTACTATCTTTTATGATTTAAAAAGTTTTTCATCACTTTTATCGCTGAGACTCAGCTTAATAAACAATCCACATCATCCCCGCACTACGGCCAAGGATATCCATTAGTATCACGACCACAAATTATCCATGCACTACGGGCCAAGGATATTAATGTATTCATCAATGGTCATGATCATGCCAACAACTGTCCATCAATGCACTATGGGCCAATGAAGACTTTTACAACATCATTTGTAACATTACGGTCATGATTATATCGAATAATCCCTAGTCATAATCATACCAAGTCCATCTATGCTTTTCACAAAAGCCATGAGATGACTTTCAATAAAATATAAACATGAGGATGATGACAATGATATAAGAATTCAATAAAAAAAGTTCAAGAATTAATTTAACCAGGAACTAATAACGTCCAAACTGTCAACATGATACTTCTTTGTAGAGTAAAATTCAAGAATTCTCAGAAGAATATTTCCATGAAAAGATACTGGATGAAGAGCAAATATCAAGGATATTCCACTAATTTCATGGAGTATAGAAGTCAAAACTTTAACCAATTGAGTATAATAAAGAATGGAATAACAAAAGAAATCACCGGGCATGTGATAGATCAAGACAGTGAGTTATTCCAATGAATAATAAATAATGGAACCAGGTTCGGAGTAAAATGCACAGACAAGATATTCTAACAGAATAATAAAGATGGAACCAAGTCCGGCGTAAAATGCACAGATAGGATATTCCAACAGAATAATAAAGACGGAACCAGTCCCGGCAGAAAACGCATGAATGAGGATATTCGATAGAATAATAAAGATGAGAACCGTGTCCCGCGTAAAACGCATGTGCACGCGGATATTCCAACAGAATAATAATGAACGGAATAATAGAATAATTTCACCATGTATGCGGTACTTCGCATAAACAGGTTATTCCAACATAATAATAAAGAATGGAATAACAGAAGAATTTCACCATGTATGTGGTACTTTGCATAATAGGTTATTCCAACATAATAATAAAGAATGGAATAACAGAAGTTCTCTTCATGAATAAGAAAGAAATAATATCCCTTACCGTAAAAGCAACTGGACATAGAAGTAGTGAAGTAGCAGAATACTCTTCTTCTTTCTCTCTAGAGTTTCAATGAATTCGTAAGAAATAATGAAGGAATGAGCTTCTATTTATAGGAGAATGGATTGAATAGTAACTAATTCATGAACGGTCTAGATTGATTTACTTTTAAACGGACGGTTCATATTAATTTACTATTAAAACTTAAAGCAACGGTCCATACTGATTCACTATTAAAACTTTAAACCAGCGATCCATACTGATTCACTATTAAAACTTTAAACCAGTGATCCATATTAATTCACTATTAAAACTTCAACCAACGGTCAGAAAAATTAGCACATCTCCTCACGGAATAATATTGTACCCAAAAATACTTTGGACCGAAAGAAATATATTGTTCGGGTGAATAGTAACTCGTGAATAGTAACTCATGAATAGTAACTTATGAATAGTAACTCGTGAATAGTAACTCATGAATAGTAACTTGTGAATAGTAACTCATGAATAGTAACTCGTCAATAGTAACTCGTCAATAGTAACTCATGAATAGTACTCCGACACGAAAAGTTCCTCGAATACCCGATTGAACAATATAACCTTCAGACATCAATTATTATCGGAATAAATGTCGACTTCCACTAACACCAATAATCCCAACACAATAGAATTATCAAATTCATCTTTAATCAACACGAACTTATTTATCATTAATACCATAACTCATAATTTTTAACAACCAGGTTGTTCCCAGGAATGAGGGGGCTTTCCAATAAGGATTTCTCCCTATTGGCGCGCAATTAGGTGACCAAACCTTTCCTTAACAGAACTTCTAGACATTGTAAATATTGCAATTTAATAATATGAATAACTTTGTCGTCTCAATAATTGATTTAATAATATAACATATAATGCAGATGATACTGTGACAATAATCGAATCAATAATATGAGAGATATGATGCATCAATTACTGTACCAATAATTGAGTATAACTGAGTGACTTCTCCAATAAGCATCAATAATCAATACCGTGTGCTATTATGCAACCACGCATATTACTGTACTTTTACTACCGAGTAGTTCAACAGTTTTTACGGTAAAACTTCCGCCGTTATTTTCATAAAAATATTTTTGTCATTTTCTCAATCCGACAATAATTTCGTTGTGGGGTCCACCAATGATTGCGTCGTTGTATGAATATTCCTTGCTAAAACAAATATTCCCCGACCAATCAAATATAATACAACAACTTGCATACTTTGCAAAATTTATAAATACTACCCACAAATATAACATTATCTCAAATCCACACCATAATATTCAAAAAAATATTTTGAGAAAATTAAATCTTTATTCTTAAAATTTGGGATTTTACAAAACGTGTGCTTTAATTGTAAGCAAGAATGACATATTTCCCTACATTATCCTAAGCCGAATATGAGGAAGTGTTTTTCATGTGGGAGAACGGGTCACGGATTCAATAAGTGTCCCAACAAGAAGAAGATTGGTGAAGGGAGTGGACGGTAGATAGCTTAAGTTTAAGCGATAGTATCTTTTGATAGTGTGTGATATTAACAGTTGTAATATAAAGAATGATGTGTGAACATATGAAAATATATATTTTTATATGAATGAAATCTTTATTTTCTATATGAATATAAGATTAAGATTAATTTGTGAGTTCTTAAAACTCATACTTATGGTAACTTCATGACTCATAATTATATTAAATGTTTTGAACCCCTCAGTGAATGGACGCCAAAGGTCTGACTAGGATAAGTTCATAAACTCATATAATTGTGGAAAGTTCCTGAACCCCTAGGTGTGGTAAGTTTAATGAACTGGGAATAGTTATGTGTGAATGGAGAATTACAACTTTTGTTTAAAGTTGTGTTGTTAATCCTGATATTACTTAAAAGGGGATAGTAATATGTGTTAAGTACTAAATGTACTAAGTGCTATTTGAATAAATATGTGATTATATGAGAAATATGTGTTAAATTTTTATTGTGTTATTAATAAGAATTTGTGTAGAATTAATATAAGATTTTTATCAGATAATGCCGCCAAGGAAGGGAAGTCTAAAGGAAAATATGGAAGAACAATTTTTGAATCTGAAGTAGAAGAATATGACAGTGATAGAATATTTTGTCAAGTTTAACGAATTAGCTAAATTCGCTCCACATAAAATGGACACTGAGGAACTGAAAGCACAATGTTTTAGGGATGTATTAAAATCATTGGTACTCGAGAAGTTAGATGCGCTGCAAATTAATTCATTTTCAACTTTATTGGAAAAAACCATTATTGCTGAGGGAGAAATTGAAGTTGTATTAAAGAATAGTCAAGAACAAAGAAAGGAGGCTGAAGGAAATAATATGATAGGTGGTAGTGGGGGCAGTGATCTTAATAAATGAAAAAGGGATAGTGATGTTAATTCAGGAAATAATCCAAAAGAGAGTAGGAGGAAGGGTACACCGTGTGTAGTTTGCGGGAAGCGTCATCAAGGAGGTTGCTTGAAGAAAAAAGGAGTCTGTTACAACTTTGGCCATGAGGGACACATGTTTCCCGAGTGTCCCATTCCAAAGAAGACACGAGGTTGTTTTGCGTGTAGATCAATTGATCATCTGGTGCGTGATTGCCCAAAGAAGAGGGTGAATAAGGGAACCGATAGAGGAACAATATGGATCAAAGAATCAGCCCAGTAGGAAAGACCAACATCATTCACTTTTAGCATGACAGTTCCAAATGCAGCAGCTGCCCATGAAGAGGCGACAGGTAACGAGTTCGGTTAGAAATTAAATTTCTCGAGAAATACGAGTTAGGTATTACTGTGAATTATTTTCTTTTATAGATCCAAGTCACAGGTTAGAATTTGAGACACAAATTAGTATTGTGTTGATAAGAATAAATTGATGATACAACTTTAAAAGATTGTAGAGAATATGAAAGTGATGATTTCGCGGACGGAATCCTTATAAGGAGGGGAAAATGTGATAACCCGAGATTTCGAATAATCTGAATTTTATGAATAATTTTTTTTATTTAATATTGATATTGACTGTTAATATTGTGCTGTATATCTGTGATACGAGTTTAGAGAATGAGTCAATTTGTGTATTGACTGAGAAATAAGAATAGAGTTGTGCTTAACTGAGAATAGAAACCCTAACCCTAAGTTCGGATAGGGATTCGATAGAAATTGCAATTATAATAAAGGTATATGTGAGTACGCGTTTGTATTGTATAGAATTATTGATCAATGATTGATCGGATAAGGTTTAAAATTAGTAAACCCTAATAAGGGATTAGAAACCCTAATCTCAGGTTTAGAAACCCTAACGTACAGTTAGGAACCCTAAATGAAAGCCAGGAAACCCTAATTTTAAAATTCGGGAATCGTAAACCCTAATTAGGAAACTGTAATCCTAATTAGCAAGCCCTAATGTGATTATTAAACTTTAATATGATTAGAAAACCCTAATTTATTTAAGAAACCCTAATTATATTTTTGAAACATTAATTTTCTATTTAAAACCCTAATTGGAAAATCCTAGAAACTAAAGTTGTAAAACCTAAGGGTTAGAACCTTAGGATTAAACCTTAAGGGTTAAAACCTAAGGGTTTGGACAAAGTCTAGAATGTCATTAAAATTGGAAGGAAAGAGACTAAAATGCCCTTTTTGGATATTTTATTATGTAACTTGTAAATCTTACCAAATTTGTAGTGGTTCACCAACTAAAGCTCAGCCTCTTGGCTTATATCTCAGCAAGATTTAATCTACATTGACACCTTGCATTACATATATCCTTTGTATCTAATCTAAGGATTTAAAGAGAGAAAAACCAAACTTTTTATTCATTTGTGTTCTTCCATCCAACCAACTCCTTCTCTCTCTAAAGTCACGAGTTAGACTAGTAAATCAGTCACGTTATAACCCTCTAAAACACCTAGATCAGATTTGGTAAGGCAATATCAAAGCTTGGACAAAGAAGGTATAAAAGCCCTAACCCTTTTTGATCTTAGTTAGTAAGATAAATTTTGTGTTTAAGTGTTTAAACATTTGTTAGAAGATGTTTTTAGATGATCTATGATGATCTATCATAGATCCATAGCATCAAAAGGCTTTAAAATGGTGTTTTTCAAAAACTTCTCAAGAACAGTCATACTGGTCTGACAAGCTAAAGTCATAGCCCATAGATTCTTTTCTGTTCTTGATTTTTGATGTTTTATGTTTTGGATCTATAGCTTGATATGTGTTCTTTGATCTGCAAGTGAAAGCACATTCATTTGATGTCTAGATTGTAATTTATAATCTGTCAAAACCCGTTGACCAGGCATGACCAGATGAATTCTGGTTAACCCATAATTCAAAAACTAGTGTCTGACAACGCGTTGTAATGCTTATATCTGACAGGTGTTATGTGGTAATTTGATTTTATGATAACAAGTGTGTAGCCTAATATATGGACTTGAGATCTATACCTTTAGATCTCTTAAATAACAAACATGTGGGATATAGTGGATGGTCAAACTAAGCCATCCCCATTCATTCAAGTCATTTTTCGGAAATTCGAAATGGTTAGATCAAGCCCCTCGGCGTGGTTTGATGAATCATAACTTATGATTCTATTATATTTGGACTGTGATCATGATATGTAGTTGTTCCTTGTTATGTATACTACATGTATGAACCATAAAATCACTAATACAATGACCAGAACCTAGAATAAAATGAGCTAGAATGTGCTGGTTGACATCATGCGGGTTTCGGGTTACCCAGAAAACCAGATTTGGTCCGACAAGAATTTGTGCTGCGCTTTCAGATGATCGTGATGTGTGGTTAAATAACTCAGTTGATGATTAGAACTTGTAATACTACATATCTACTACAAAATTGATGCATAAGAAAGCCCATAAACACAATGGAGTGGAAATTCGAAGTGGTCAAACCGAGCACCTTGAACATCGATTGTCGTTGTTCTTGAGCTCAAGAACACCAAGACGACAAAAAAAAGTGTCATTTATATCATATAGCTTACGATTTCTATTTTTTTTCCCGAATTTCGGAAAATGATTAAAAATAGAAAATAAATTCTAAAAATTACAAAAATGGTTTTAAAAATTATTTTAAATTATAAAAATTAACTTTTGACAAATTGGGTTATTTTCATTAATATTTATAATTATTTGAATAATAATTATATTTAATTTATTTAATTAGTATATTAAATAAATTAGAGAAAAATGTTATAAAAATCATTTTAAATGAGAATAAAGTGTTAGACAATATTTTGAATTATAAAATATAATTTTCAATATTTTTGGAGAATTTTCATTAATAATTTAATATTAATGATATTAGATTTATTTAATTATAAAACGCAGATAAGTATATTGTGTAGCAGTAATCAACGCGGAAGGCAAGTTTCCTTAACTCAACCTTGAGTTATATTTGTTCAAATATTATGGTGGTTAATTATTGTTGATTAGACCACGTCTGAGAATTTATTGTTGATTATTTGCAGTTAGCACATACTTATTAATTCAAATTGAATCAGTGATTCTGAGAATATATATTTGTAGAGTAATTGTTATTGGATATTCACATCCGTAAAATCTATTAGTGATTGCAAATAGTACACATAATTCATGTCTATTGTCGAATCATGTTAAGAAATGTCTTAGCCAATTATTCTGGCTAGACAAATATTTGTTAGAACTTGTTAAGAAGAGAAGAGAACATAAGAGAATTCAATTATTATTGATAGATCGATGCCAATTATTTCGGCTAGATCAAGAAAGTAAATTTGATAAGTTCAATAAGAGAAGAAAAGAGAAGTGATTAGATTTTGAAATCATTTTATTTCATTGTTAAATCAAATTCTGATTCTAAGACTGAGAAGAACAACCTTTTATTATAAAAGGGTAGAATTTTTGGTCGTATATTCGGCCATTGTGCGCATTTTAAGTATTATGCATAATATAGGGTATAATAAAGCTGATCACTTGTTATACTTGCAGAGGGGTATGATTTAATCTTTATGGTTATCTAATACACCTGAGTATATCAAAGTTAAATCTTTGATAGTTACTCGAGAAGAGAAGTTCAAGATCCAATGGATCACTTAGCATAAATCTGGAAAACATTCCACTTTGTTATTGCGTAGAATTGATTCTTGATTATTCATTAGAATATCGTAGAAAATTTGAAAGCGTTGTACTCTTTCATTATTAGATTATTGTGTTACATAAAATGCGAGAAGACTTGTTAGTTATTAAAGCTTTGTTCAGATATTTCAAAGTTTCCCGAACTTTGGTGTTATTCAATCAAATTAGATAGTATGTTCTTATTGATTCTTATACATTTATTGTATATCTTAACTTGCAGGGCAAACTTGTTGCTCAGCCTTGCTAAATAAAATATTTCTGCTAAGAACAAAGAGGCCAGCAGGGCTAAGAAGAACAAAGGCAAAGGCATAGTGCTGGAGTAGTTTTATATTAAGCATATTTATTATGTTGTTTTGTAAATCCTTTTTGTATATCTAAAAGGTATGTTTGTAATGTTAAGGTTAGACGACCTGTGACTAATGTATTAACAATATCTGTTAATGAGTTATATATTACTATTTATAAATAATAGGTAGTTAGATGTTATTATATTGTGGATCGTGAGCACCAAACTCGGGGGTCAGGTTGTTAGGTTTTAATGAAAATCAGAGTAGCAATCAAATTGCAAAACGTAGCGGAAGCGAGATAAAATCAGATTTTAAAATTTTTCACAAACCAATTACCCGGATCATCCTTTATGCATATTATTAATTAAAACGAAGAATAAGAAATTATGAAATCATACCCTTGTAGAAACGAGCTTCCTCAGGTATGAGTTCACCTCCTAATTCTCCGCGATCTCCTTGAATCTCCGGGTTGATTCCTTCCTTTGATTAACGTAAGCCACCCAAGTGTATGGCCTCTATAGGTGATCCACCAAGGAAGAGGAATTTTTCAAGAAGAAGGGATTTGGCTCAAACCCTAGTTTTTCCTATCCTGAATAAAAAAAGGGTGTACTCTCCAAATCTTGGAATTACGTATATCTCATATCTAATATAAGACTCCTCTTATAAAGATATTATATAACCCTATTTTAATTAAAATAAGATATTATTTATTTAATTAAACTCTTTTAATTAAATGGGCTCCCTAATCCTATTAGGGATAATTAGTTAAACTCCTTTAACTAATTTTCTTTCCTAATCCAATTAGGAATAAATGAGAGTACTAATATTAAATTAATTCCTAAACCTTTTAGAAATTAAAATAATAATAATTATAATAATATTAATAAGACTCCTCTTATTAATTTATATTTAATATTTCTAAAATATTAAATAATAATATTAAGCTATTTAATTTATTCTATCACCATAGATTAAATTAAATATACTTAATATATTATTACAATTATGCCATTAACTTCTTAAATAATTATTCTTTCTTTTTATGGTGTGACCCTTTAGGTTCTCCATATTAAACAGGTTGTGAATAAATCAATTAGAACAATTCTAATCTCATTTAAATAAATAAATTAAACAAATAATTTATTTAAATAAATAATATTTATTCTACAATAGGGATAAGCCTCCCTAGCGATCAACGACTTTCCAGATAATATAGATTTCAACATTAATCATAAAAGAACCTTTGAGTAAATAGTTACCGCATAATTCAATCCTTCCACCATATACTATGTCCCCAATTAAATATAAGACATGGAATTTATGTCAAGTCTTATTTTATTTAATTATATGTATTTCGATTCCTAAATGAATAACTCCCTAATGAATGCAAATTAGAAACTACTTTCTAATTTCATTCCACCTCGCCAAGGATTCCGGGTTGTCATTTATCGAATCACATAGATTTCTCCTTTTTACTAGAAGTGGTAGATTCTTTATTGATCATTCATTATCTTCATATATAACTTATTACACCCAAGCATACCCTTTGATATACTCTAAGAGTCTTAAGGAATAAGTCAAAGTGTAATTCATTATATATAAGATACTATGATGATCTCAAGTCTAAGGATCATTTATACTACTATCACTACAGAATTCCTATCGATAGGTAAGTAAAACTCCATTAGGAATTCCTTAGCGAGTCATGCTCAAAGTGAACTTATTCTCTAATAAGCACCTACATACTTGCTTTAGTGTTCCACACAAATGATCATGAGATCAATCATCCTCATCCAACGAAAGCAAGCAACGATGTACCAATCTATCCGGATTCACTAATCCCCTATTTAGTAATCCAATGATTGGGAACTATTTTAGTTTTAAGCTTTTAAGAATTTAGATCTCATTAGAATGATCATCATCATTATTCTAAAAGCGTTGCTTAAAACTATGGGTTTATCACATATTATTAAAACAAAGACCATGTAGATAATAAATGCCTTTAATAAATAATTCTTTTTATTAATAAATAAATAAGATTGATTACACAAGATATGCTTTATCATCATACATGATCGGGCTCAGATGCATAATACTTTCAATCTCCCACTTGCACTAAAGCCAATCGCCGTGGTATCTCATACCCATCTTCTAAGTGACGATCAAACCGTTGTTGTGTTAACGCTTTAGTAAATGGATCGCAATATTGTCTTGAAAGTCCACACGCCTCAGGTGACGCTCCTCTTTCAATGATCTCTCTAATCAAATGAAATCGCCGCAACACGTGTTTAGATTTTCGATGAGACTGGGTTCCTTAGCTTCATGCATAGCAATGCCTCCAAATGTTGTCCTGAGAATAAAGGCAATTGGTCCTTTAATGCTAGGAACCACACCAAGTTCTAGAATGAACTTCTTCATCCAAACAGCTTCCTTTGCAGCCTTCACTTGCAGCCTATGTACTCGCCTCTCACATCGAATCAAGAATCGTCATTGCTTGAACTTTTCCAACTCATCGCGCCACCGTTTAAGGTAAACACATACCTCAAACGGATTTATCATCATCTTGGTCTGCTTTGAAAACTTGAGTCCGTGAAGCCCTCTAGTTTTAATTCGCACTCCACCGAGACAAGAAATACATCCTTAGTTCTTCTTAAGTACTTTAGATATTTTTCACCGCCTTCCAAAGTTGTTCTTCTCCGGATTCGATCGATATCTCGCTTGTTACACTAAGTGCATGAGCGACATCCGGTCTAGTACATATCATACCGTATATGATAGATCCTATTGTCAAGCATAAGGAATCTTACTCATATACCGCTTTCTCTCCTCGTGTGTCTTTGGGGCTTGTTTTTGGAGAGATGTATTCCATGGCTCATCCAAGATGAGACCTCTTTTGGAATCTTCCATGCTAAACCTTTTTAGCATCATGTCAATGTATCGTTCTTGGGATAAGCCAAGCATCCTATTAGATCTATCTCTATAGATCTTTATCCCCAAAATATAGGATGCTTCTCCCAAGTCCTTCATGGAGAAGTGTTTAGATAACCGATTTTAATTGTTCATAAAGATAGAATATCATTCCCTATCAAGAATATATCATCAACATATAATACAAGGAATGAAATAGCGCTCCCACTAACCTTCTTGTACACACATGGTTCATCCTCATTTTTGATAAAATCAAACTTTTGATTGTCTCATCAAAACGGATGTTCCACCCACGAGAAGCTTGCTTTAATCCATAAATGGATCGTCAGAAGCTTATGTGACTTGATTTGTTCCAACCTTTGAAACAAATCCTCCGGTTGTGTCATATACACATCCTCCTCAAGTTTCCCATCGAGGAAGGCCGTTTTCACGCCCATCCGCCAGATTTTGTAGTCATGGTAAGTCGTAATCGCAAGCAAAATCCGAATGGACTCGAGCATTGCACAATGGTGAGAAGGTTTCGCCATAGTCAACTCCTTGTCTTTGTTTGAAACCTTTTGCAACCAAATGGGCCTTATAGGTCTCTACCTGCCTGCCCCGCTCCATTTTCTTTTAAAGACCCATTTACACCCAATAAAGCTTAATGCTTGTGTGGTGAGACCAAAGTCCATACTGGTTCTCATACATGGAGTCCATCTCGATTTCATGGCTTTTGCCACTTCTCCGAAGTCTTTACTACTCATAGCCTATTCAGTAATTCAATGGATCATCATCATCTATGATGCGCACCTCATGTCATCTTCTATGACAAGTCCATACCGTCTGGTATCTTTGGTACTCTTCCATTTACTTAATAGGGTGTGGTATGAATGAATCTCTACTTGGTTAGGTACCTCACTTTGATCTCAGTAGTATTTTGTGGTTCTTGAACTTCTTCAAGATATATCTTACTCCCATCGACCCCTTCAAGGATAAACTCCTTTTCCAAGAAGGCGCATGTTTCGCAACAAACACCTTTCGATCGGTTGGATGATAGAAATAATACCCCGATGTTTCTTTAGGGTATCCCACAAATCTACATTTGTCGATCTAGTCTGCAGATTTATCGCTTTTCAAACTTTTTGACATAAGTCGGACAACCCCAAGTCTTAACATGCTTAAGATTTGGTTTCCTCCCCGTCCATAACTCATATGGGGTCTTGGGGACGGATTTTGTAGGTACCTTGTTAAGTAGGTATGCAACCGATTCTAGGCATATCCCCGTAAGGAAACCGGAAGGCTCAGAAAGCTCATCATAGATCGAACCATGTCCAACAATGTTCGATTTCTCCTTTCGAGATACACCATTCATTCGTAGGGCGCCCCCGGTGGAGTCCATTGTGAGATTATACCATTTTCTTTGAGACAATCGAGAAACTCACCACTTAAGTATTCTCCTCCTCGATCGATCAAGAATCTTAATACTCTTACCGCTTTGCTTCTCAACTTCACTTCGAACTCTTTGAACTTTTCAAATGATTCAGATTTGTATTTCATTAAATACACATATCCAAATCTTGAGTGGTCGTCATGAATGTAATAAAATAAGAATACCCTCCTCGTAAAGGGTCGTTGTCATAGTCCACATACATCTGTGTGTACCAACGCTAACAACTCAGAACTCTTTCTCCTTTTCCACTAAAAGGAGATTTAGTCATTTTACCCATGAGACAAGATTCACAGTTCGATATGATTCATAATCGATAGCTCTCAGAGCCCATCTTTTACGCAACTTGGATAATCTTGTTTCATTAATACGACCGAAGTCTACAATGCCACATGAAGGTATAATTAACATCATCTCTTTTCCTTTTATTAGTTTGTTCAATTTGAAATATATTTTCATGCAAGTCAAGTATATAAAGTCCATTTCAGAAATTACCAACACCATATAAAACATTATCATTATAAATGGAACAACTGTTGTTCTTTATTATAATATTAAAACCATCCATATCCAATACAGAGATAGAAATAATGTTTCTAATGATATTTGGAACAAAATAACAATTATTTAAATTAATGAACTTGCCTCAGTAAGTGCTAAACAATAAGTCCCTATGCCTAATGCAAAGAACCTTTGCTCCATTTCCCACTCGTAGATAGACGACCTCACCTCATCCTTCTTTCAACTTTCTACTCGACCTACCCTCGATATTATTACATATGTGAGAACCACATCCCAGATCCAATACCCAAGTAGAAGATCGACTTTCGTAAAAATTAATTTCAATCATAAACAAACCTCGATTAGGATTCAAGCTTCTCCAAGCTTCTTCGCTTTTGTTCGCAAGATAATCCTTGCAGTTCCTCTTCCAAAGGACCCGCTTATTGCAATGGAAGCAAATTCTTTGCTAAATGGATCAGTTTCTTTTGATCCTTCACTTTCGCCTTTCCCTTAGCCTTCTTGGATTTCTTCCTTTCGTAAGATACCTTGGGCCTCTTCCTTTCTTGGAAGAATCATCCACCAAGAAGACATGGTTCTTCTTGGATGGGAAGTGACCTTCAGCAGCTTTTCAACATGTTAAGTAATTCGTGCAAGTCGACATCCAACTTATTCATGTGAAAATTCACAACAAATTGTGAGAAGGTATCCGGGAGTGATCGCAAGACTAAATCTCGACTCAACTCCCCATCCACGATTTAACCCAAGTCGCCCAAGACGCTCAATTAGATTGATCATCTTGAGGACATGAGTCTCAATCAGAAGTGCCTCTGGCCATCCGAGATCGGAAGAGCTCCTTAGATATTTCATATCTAGCACCCTACTTTGCTCACCATACAACTCTCCAAGGTGCAAGAAGATAAGAGAGCATCCATGTTTTCATGCCGACGCCAAGCTCGTTACTCATGGATGCGAGCATGATGCATCGAGCCACGATGCATCATCTTGCCACCGCTTAAAAGTAGCAATCTCTTCCTCGAGAGAGGTGTCTCTCGCAACTTTTTGTGTACGGCTAATTTAGGACATAAGAAATCTTTTCAAAGAAGTGAGAACAATTTCGATTCCTTAACCAAATTGCCGTAGTTCTGGCCCCGCCACTTTGTTAAGATCAAGTATGCTTCGCAGTTGAAATTAGTGAATGTGACATTTTCAAAATTTCGCATGTAAAAAGACAATATTTTAGCAAACATTCATTTATTAATTATCAAAATAAATTAGGTCTTATTTTATATTGGTATCTCCCACTATTTTCTTCAAACTATATTACCCACATATATATAGTTCGCAAAATCTAATTAAAGTTTTTTGCTAGTGAGAATAAGGATCCCATTTCAAATATATATAGCCTTGTGGTGACACAACAAACTATATATAAATAAATAGGTAGACAACTCCTGTCAATTACATCAACATGTAACTCCTTATGTTTTGCCTCTTGGATTATTTTGATCAAGTGGTGGCACATCCGAATCAAAATTATCTAAGTTAAGTCCAACCTAGCACTTCCATATATTCAAAAAAGAAAATATCGCCTCTTGTGGTGACACAACAAAACAATATTGTTCAATTTTCTTTATAAGCATCAAATGTGATAATTAACATCTTAAATACTTAATACTTGCCTTGTGGTGACACAACAAACTCATATTAAATATTTAATACTCTATTAATTTTATCATGCTAGAAGGCGACGCTCGATATTCTAAATATCTTTGAACGCTTAAGACTTAATAATAAAAACTTTGAGGGATTTGTTATTATTAGTGTCTCATCTTGTTTAGCAAGCATGCAAATATATATATAAATACGTCATTATATTATTAAACATGCAAGCATGTTTGCATAATATATATATATATATAATACTAGCATGCACATATAGAATACTATATTCTACCCTTGATTGATTATGGACTTTTATTCTAGTTTGGTTCACTAGAGCCACCAAGTGAACCAAAAGGTCAAAACCCTAGGGTGCAAAGAATAAACATTTAAATATAACTATTACATTTAAACCCTGCTCCATTACAAACTGTCTTCAAGCGCCTCGATCTAGGTCTTGGTTCTTCTTCAAAAAATTCTAACTAATCCTATTACATTAAACTATTTAATTTAAATAGAAACCTTGATCAAGCATCAAGGGAAGTACATATAGAGAGAGATAGAATTTACATCAAGAAGAAAACCGTAAAAAAGACGAGGTACGCAGAATTCCCATTTAATAAAACCCATTCATTCAAACATCCAACTAAAATAAATCCAATCATATTGGTCAATTGTCCATAATCAATCCCATTTATTATCATACATATCATCATATGTATCAATAAATTAAATCATTCCATATATATATGAGTATCATTTAATGGGCAATTTTATGTTGCATGAAATCCAATTTCAAGATTAAAATAAACTTTTATTTTATTTTAATTATAAAATTATTATATATATATATATATATATATATATATATATATATAAAGTCCTACTTTTAATTATATGCAACTTGTTGCTATCTCGCTTATTATAGATTCCAAAGAAGTCCTTTTTATGCTATGCAACATGCATAACAATATATATATATATATATATATATATATATATATATATATATATATATATATATATATATATATATATAATATCAATTCCTTTATAACACATCAAAACCGATCGCTTGTAAAAAAAAAAAAAATTTGATTTGATAACTTTTATATAAAACCAAAAGCAATATGATGCCAAAAAAAAAATTTCACGGACAATAACTATCGCCACGTGTAACATCAACACCAAAATTCGGACAATCTTAAAAAAAACAGTTTTTCCAAAAAAAAAAAAACTTGATTTTCATGTAATCATATTACATCACTGTCATACGGATTCCCCAAAAAAAAAAAAAAATGATTTCAAATACAAAATTATAAAAAAAAAAGTTATTTTTTTTTTTTTTTTTTCTTTTCATAAAATAATAATTTTATACAACAAATTATGCCCAATAAATTATTCTAAATACATACCCATATATATATGGAATCAAAATAATTAATAATTCGCATAAAGTTTGGCTCATGATACCACTGTTAGGTTTTAATGAAAATCAGAGTAGCAATCAAATTGCAAAAAAATAATAAGAAGAGATAAAATCAAATTTTAAAATTTTTCACAAACCAATTACCCGGATCATCCTTTATGCATATTATTAATTAAAACGAAGAATAAGAAATTATGAAATCATACCCTTGTAGAAACGAGCTTCCTCAGGTACGAGTTCACCTCCTAATTCTCCGCGATCTACTTTAATCTCCGGGTTGATTCCTTCCTTTGATTAACGTAAGCCACCCAAGTGTATGGCCTCTATAGGTGATCCACCAAGGAAGAGGAATTTTTCAAGAAGAAGGGATTTGGCTCAAACCCTAGTTTTTCCTATCTGAATAAGAAAAGGGGTGTACTCTCCAAATCTTGGAATTACGTATATCTCATATCTAATATAAGACTCCTCTTATAAAGATATTATATAACCCTATTTTAATTAAAATAAGGTATTATTTATTTAATTAAACTCTTTTAATTAAATGGGCTCCCTAATCCTATTAGGGATAATTAGTTAAACTCCTTTAACTAATTTTCTTTCCTAATCCAATTAGGAATAAATGAGAGTACTAATATTAAATTAATTCCTAAACCTTTTAGAAATTAAAATAATAATAATTATAATAATATTAATAAGACTCCTCTTATTAATTTATATTTAATATTTCTAAAATATTAAATAATAATATTAAGCTATTTAATTTATTCTATCACCATAGATTAAATTAA
This sequence comes from Panax quinquefolius, assembly GCA_020205615.1. Classification (NCBI taxonomy): domain Eukaryota; kingdom Viridiplantae; phylum Streptophyta; class Magnoliopsida; order Apiales; family Araliaceae; genus Panax; species Panax quinquefolius. The sequence continues at coordinate 72,214,741 of CM035168.1, forward strand.
ATATACTTAATATATTATTACAATTATGCCATTAACTTCTTAAATAATTATTCTTCCTTTTATGGTGTGACCCTTTAGGTTCTCCATATTAAACCCGGATTGAATAAATCAATTGTAACAATTCTAATCTCATTTAAATAAATAAATTAAACAAATAATTTATTTAAATAAATAATATTTATTCTACAATAGGATAAGCCTCCCTAGCGATCAACGACTTTCCAGATAATATAGATTTCAACATTAATCATAAAAGAACCTTTGAGTAAATAGTTACCGCATAATTCAATCCTTCCACCATACTATGTCCCAATTAAATATAAGACATGGAATTATCACAAGTCTTATTTTATTTAATTATATGTATTTCGATTCCTAAATGAATAACTCCTAATGAATGCAAATTAGAAACTACTTTCTAATTTCATTCCACCTCGCCAAGGATTTCTGGGTTGTCATTTATCGAATCACATAGACATTTCTCCTTTTACTGAAGTGGTAGATTCTTTATCGATCATTCATTATCTTCATATATAACTTATTACACCCAAGCATACCCTTTGATATACTCTAAGAGTCTTAAGGAATAAGTCAAAGTGTAATTCATTATATATAAGATACTATGATGATATCAAGTCTAAGGATCATTCAGATTACTATCACTACAGAATTCCTATCGACATGTAAGTAAAACTCCATTAGGAATTCCTTAGCGAGTCACGCTCAGTGAACTTATTCTCTAATAAGCACCTACATACTTGCTTTAGTGTCTCCACACAAATGATCATGAGATCAATCATCCTCATCCAACGAAAGCAACAACGATGTACCAATCTATCCGGATTCACTAATCCCTATTTAGTAATCCAATGATTGGGAACTATTTTAGTTTTAAGCTTTCTAAGAATTTAGATCTCATTAGAATGATCATCATCATTATTCTAAAAGCGTTGCTTAAAACTATGGGTTTATCACATATTATTAAAACAAACACCATGTAGATAATAAATGCCTTTAATAAATAATTCTTTTATTAATAAATAAATAAGATTGATTAAATATGCTTTATCATCAATAAGATTGGCTTGATGCATAATACTTTCAATCTCCCACTTGCACTAAAGATATGCTTTATCATGTTGTGTTACGCTTTAGTAAATGGATCTCGCAATATTGTCTTGAGAGTCCACACGCCCAGGTAATCCTCTTTCAATGATCTCTCTAATCAAATGAAATCGCCGCAACACGTGTTTGGATTTCGATGAGAGACTGGGTTCCTTAGCTTGCGCTTAATGCTCCGGTGTTGTCGCGAGAATAAAGGCATTGGTCCTTTAATGCTAGGAACCACACCAAGTTCGATAATGAACTTCTTCATCCAATGACTTCCTTTGCGACTTCACTTGCGGCCTATGTACTCTCTGCCTCATCACTTTGAATCAAGAATCATTTGCGTCTTGGAACTTTTCCAACTCAACGTGCCGCTAGTTTAAGGTAAACACATACCATGAAATGGATTTATCATCATCTTGAGTGCGTTTGAAAACTTGAGTCCGTGAAGCCCTCTAGTTTTAATTCGGACTCCAAGAAATACATCCTTAGTTCTTCTTAAGTACTTTAGGATATTTTTCAACGCCTTCCGTTGTTCTTCTCCGGATTCGATCGATATCGCTTGTTACACTAAGTGCATGAGCGACATCTGGTCTAGTACATATCATACCGCATACATGATAGATCCTATTCTTTGAAGCATAAGGAATCTTACTCATACGGTTTCTCTCTCAGTGTCTTTGGGGCTTGTTTCTTGGAGAGATGTATTCCATGGCTCATCGGCATGAGACCTCTTTTGGAATCTTCCATGCTAAACCTTTTTAGCATCATGTCAATGTACGTTCATTGGGATAAGCCAAGCATCCTATTAGATCTATCTCTATAGATCTTTATCCCCAAAATATAGGATGCTTCTCCCAAGTCCTTCATGGAGAAGTGTTTAGATAACCAGATTTTAATTGTTTGCAGCATAGGAATATCATTCCCTATCAGTAATATATCATCAACATATAATACAAGGAATGAAATAGCGCTCCCACTAACCTTCTTGTACACACATGGTTCATCCTCATTTTTGATAAAATCAAACTTTTTGATTGTCTCATCAAAACGGATGTTCCACCTACGAGAAGCTTGCTTTAATCCATAAATGGATCGTTGTAGCTTATAGACTTGATTTGTTCCAACCTTTGAAACAAATCCTCTCGGTTGTGTCATATACACATCCTCCTCAAGTTTCCCATTGAGGAAAAATTTTGCATTTTCACATCCATCCGCCGATTTAGTAGTCATGGTAAGTCGCGAATCATAAGCAAAATCCGAATGGACTTGAGCATTACTCTTGGTGAGAAGGTTTCGTCATAGTCAACTCCTTGTCTTTGTTTGAAACCTTTTGCAACCGTCGGGCCTTATAGGTCTCTACCTTGTAAATCCGCTCGGTCTTTCTTTTAAAGACCCATTTACACTGAATAGCTTAATGCCTTGGTGTGGTGAGACCAAAGTCCATACTTGGTTCTCATACATGGAGTCCATCTCGGATTTCATGGCTTCTTGCCACTTCTCCGAGTCTTTACTACTCATAGCTTTGTTCAGTAATTCAATGGATCATCATCATCTATGATCGTACCTCATTGTCATCTTCTATGACAAGTCCATACTGTCTGGTATCTTTGGTACTCTTCCGATTTACTGAATAGGGTGTGGTCTGAATGAATCTCTACTTGGTTAGGTACCTCACTTTGATCTCGTAGTATTTTGTGGTTCTTGAACTTCTTCAAGATATATCTTACTCCCATCGACCCCTTCAAGGATAAACTCCTTTCCAAGAAGGCGCATGTTTCGCAACAAACACCTTTTGATCGGTTGGATGATAGAAATAATACCCCGATGTTTCTTTAGGGTATCCCACAAATCTACATTTGTCGATCTAGTCTGCAGACTTATCGTCTTCAAACTTTTTGACATAATTTGGACAACCCCAAGTCTTAACATGCTTAAGATTTGGTTTCCTCCTATCCATAACTCATATGGGGTCTTGGGGACGGATTTTGTAGGTACCTTGTTAAGTAGGTATGCGGTGGATTCTAAAGCATATCCCCGAATGAAACGGAAGGTCAGTAAAGCTCATCATAGATCGAACCATGTCCAACAATGTTCGATTTCTCCTTTCAGATACACCATTCATTTGTGGCGTCCCCCGGTGGAGTCCATTGTGAGATTATACCATTTTCTTTTGAGACAATTGAGAAACTCACCACTTAAGTATTCTCCTCCTCGATTAGATCGAAGAATCTTAATACTCTTACCAGTTTGCTTCTCAACTTCACTTCGAACTCTTTGAACTTTTCAAATGATTGATTTGTATTTCATTAAATACACATATCCAAATCTTGAGTGGTCGTCGGTGAATGTAATAAAATAAGAATACCCTCCTCGTGCAAAGTCGTTGTCATAGGTCCACATACATCATGTGTGTACCAACGCTAACAACTCAGAATAACTCTTTCTCCTTTTCCACTAAAAGGAGATTTAGTCATTTTACCCATGAGACAAGATTCACAGGTTGGATATGATTCATAATCAGACAAGATTCATTATACGTTCATTTTGGTTCAAGAAATATTTAAGGGTTGAAGAAATGGGTTTTGTACTAGGGTCAATACAAAATTCAATTTCACGCTCTAGGGTAGGCTAGGAAGTCTTCAAGAATACGTCAGGAAATTTATTAATAATAAAAATATCATTCAAAACTGTGACCCTCATCCAAGACTTGGATAGCACATGTAATGAAGGTTTCTCCTAATGGAGCTTCAACAGATAAGTTAAAGTCTAATTTCTCTAGAGACAAATTTAAACGTTGAACGCAAGCAAGAGAGATAAAAGAATGGGTAGAACCGGTATCTAATAAGGAATAGACTTCTCAAGAATTTATAATTAACTAACCCGTGCTAACTTCGTTCGGGTTACTCACTTTTTGAGAAGTCACAAAAAATGCTCTTCCTGAAACTACCAACTTTTTTTTGTCCGTATCCGTCTTTGGTGCCACCGTCCCAGCTGGGCTTGACTTTGGTGCACAACAAAATCGGGCTATGTGACCTTCTCTTCTTGAAATTTCCACTTCTATTATCTTGGCCATGATTACCACCGAAGTGGTTACCATTCTTGGCATGATAATTTTCCCCACGATGGTTATCATTATTCCGATGGTCGTTGCCATCAATACGATTATTATCGTGTTTTTGCTCGTTACCTTTTGGTTGTGCTGACTCATTATTGGGCTCCAATAACTTAGCCCTATTCACAACATCTGAATATAAATAAAGTTTATAAGAAATAAGATATTGACGTATATCGGGTTTCAAACAACTTAGAAACATTCGCGTCATTCGCTCCTCATTATCGACCAAATGGGATGCAAACCGGGATAACTCCGCAAATTTAGCCTCGTATTGCGACACAGTCATATTGTTTTCCTCCATTGCTTATCTCAACATTTTCAGATGCCATTCTCAAACACTATCACAAAAACAACGGTTAATTGACATGTCACATATTATCCGTATACTCTGACCGACCAATTAAATACAAAATAACTTAAGTAGGTCATACTAGCGAAAGAATTCCCTGTCTCACCCCTCCTAGTTCTTGCCTCACATCTCAGCCAGGGATCATATCCCTAAGCTTTGATACCAACTGTGATGCCCCCAAAATAGGTATACATCACCCATCTTGAGTTACCAAATACATGGTACAGAATACAAATACAATCTTAAATATACAACAAGAGCTGTGAGTTTTAATACAAATATTGTCTTCTAGACAATATCCACTCTCAGAATAAGTCCTCATTACAATTATTATCACACTATTTCATAGAATAGTGAGGACTACTAATGCTACCATCTGGAGCATTACTCCGTTCCCCGACTAATCCCTACTACGTTCTCATTTCCTGAAGAGAACAGTGAAAGAAAGGGTGAGCTCAACTAGCCCAGTAAGAAATATTATGACTAAGATAATGCAGGATAAATTATCATTAGCCTTCAACAATATTAAACTGATAAAATACAATATACAATAAGTTTAACTGCAGCAGAATAAGCAATCCATTAAAAGAGTCAAGTAGAGAATAAAATCTACTATCTTTTATGATTTAAAAGTTTTCATCACTTTTATCATTTGAGACTCGATTTTAATAAATAATCCACATCATCCCCGCACTACGGCCAAGGATATCCATTAGTATCACGACCACAAATTATCCATGCACTACGGGCCAAGGATATTCATGTATTCATCAATGGTCATGATCATGCCAACAACTGTCCATCAATGCACTACGGGCCAATGAAGACTTTTACCACATCATTTGTAACATTATGGTTATGATTATATCAAATAATCCATACTCATAATCATACCAAGTCCATCTATGCACTACAGGCCACAGATGACTTTCAATAAAATATAAACATAAGGATGATGACAATGATATAAGAATTCAATAAAACAAGTTCAAGAATTAATTTAACCAGGAACTAATAACGTCCAAACTGTCAACATGATACTTCTTTGTAGAGTAAAATTCAAGAATGCTCAGAAGAATATTTCCATGAAAAGATACTGGATGAAGCGCAAATATCAAGGATATTTCACTAATTTCATGGAGTATAGAAGTCAAAACTTTAACCAATTGAGTATAATAAAGAATGGAATAACAAAAGAAATCACCAGGCATGTGATAGACCGCACAGGCAGGTTATTCCAATAGAATAATAAATAATGGAACCAGGACTGGCGTAAAACGCACAGACAGGATATTCCAACAGAATAATAAAGACGGAACCAAGTCCGACGTAAAACGCACAGACAGGATATTCCAACAAAATAATAACGAACGGAATAATAGAAGAATTTCACCATGTATGCGGTACTTCGCATAAACAGGTTATTCCAACATAATAATAAAGAATGGAATAACAGAAGAATTTCACCATGTATGTGGTACTTCGCAAAACAGGTTATTCTAACATAATAATAAAGAATGGAATAACAGAAGTTCTCTTCATGAATAAGAAAGAAATAATATCCCTTACCGTAAAAGCAACTAGATATAGAAGTAGTGAAATAGTAGAATACTCTTCTTCTTTCTCTCTATAATTTCTCTATCTAGAGTTTCAATGAATTCGTAAGAAATAATGAAGGAATGAGCTTCTATTTATAGGAGAATGGATTGAATAGTAACGAATTCATGAACGGTCTAGATTGATTTACTTTTAAACGGACGGTTCATATTGATTTACTATTAAAACTTAAAGCAACGGTCCATACTGATTCACTATTAAAACTTTAAACTAGTGATCCATACTGATTCACTATTAAAACTTTAAACCAGAGATCCATATTAATTCACTATTAAAAATTCAACCAACGGTCTGAAAAATTAGCATATCTCCTCATGGAATAATATTGTACCCAAAAATACTTTGGACCGAAAGAAATATATTGTTCGGGTGAATAGTAACTCGTGAATAGTAACTCATGAATAGTAACTTGTGAATAGCAACTCGTGAATAGTAACTCATGAATAGTAAATCGTGAATAGTAACTCGTGAATAGTAACTCGTGAATAGTACTCCGACACGAAAAGTTCCTCGAATACCCGATTGAACAATAAAACCTCCAGACATCAATTATTATCGGAATAAATGTCGACTTCCACTAACACCAATAATCCCAACATAATAGAACTATCAAATTCATCTTTAATCAACACGAGCTTATTCATCATTAACACCATAACTCACAATATTTAACAACCAGGATGTTCCTAGGAAAGAGAGGGCTTTCCAATAAGGATTTCTCCCTATTGGCGCGCAATTAGGTGACCAAACCTCTCCTTGACAGAACTTCTAGACATTGTAAATATTGCAATTTAATAATATGAATAACTTTGTCGTCTCAATTATTGATTTAATAATATAGCATATAATGCAGATGATACTGTGACAATAATCGAATCAATAATATAAGAGATATGATGCAAAGAATTCTTTGTTCAATAATTGAGTATAACTGAGTGACTTCTCACATAAGCATCAATAATCAACACCGTGTGCTATTATGCAACCACGCGTATTACTGTACTTTTACTACCGAGTAGTTCAACAGTTTTAATGGTAAAACTTTCGCCGTTATTTTCATAAAAATATTTTTGTCATTTTCTCAATCCAACAATAATTCCGTTGTGGGGTCCACCAATGATTGCGCCGTTGTATGAATATTCCTTGCTAAAACAAATATTCTCCGACCAATCGAATATAATAAAACAACTTGTATACTTTGCAAAATTTATAAATACTACCCACAACTATAACATTATCTCAAATCCACACCATAATATTCAAAAAAATATTTCGAGAAAATTAAATCTTTATTCTTAAAATTTGGGGTTTTACAGAACGTGTGCTTCAATTGTAAGCAGGAAGGACATATTTCCCTACATTGTCCTAAGTCGAATATGAGGAAGTGTTTTTCATGTGGGAGAACGGGTCACGGATTCAATAAGTGTCCCAGCAAGAAGAAGATTAGTGAAGGGAGTGGACGGTAGATAGCTTAAGTTTAGGCGATAGTATCTTTTGATAGTGTGTGATATTAACAGTTGTAATATAGAGAATGATGTGTGAACATATGTAAATATATATGTTTGTATGAATGAAATCTTTATTTTCTATATGAATATAAGATTAAGATTAATTTGTGAGTTCTTAAAACTTATACTTATGGTAACTTTATGACTCATAATTATATGAAATGTTTTGAACCCCTCAGCGAATGGACGCCAAAGGTCTGACTAGGATAAGTTCATAAACTCATATCATTGTGGAAAGTTCCTGAACCCCTAGGTGTGGTAAGTTTGATGAACTAGGAATAGTTATGTGTGAATGGAGAATTACAACTTTTGTTTAAAGTTGTGTTGTTAATCCTGATATTACTTAAAAGGGGATAGTAATATGTGTTAAGTACTAAATGTACTAAGTGCTATTTGAATAAATATGTGATTATATGAGAAATATGTGTTAAATTTTTATTGTGTTGTTAATAAGAATTTGTGTAGAATTATTATAAGATTTTTATCAGATAATGCCGCCAAGGAAGGGAAGTCTAAAGGAAAATATGGAAGAAATTTTTTTGAATCTGAAGCAGAAGAATATGACAGTGATAGAATATTTTGTCAAGTTCAACGAATTAGCTAAATTTGCTCCACATAAAGTGGACACTGAGGAACTGAAAGCACGATGTTTTAGGGATGTATTAAAATCATTGGTACTCGAGAAGTTAGATGTGCTGCAAATTAATTCATTTTCAACTTTATTGGAAAAAACCATTATTGCTGAGGGAGAAATTGAAGTTGTATTAAAGAATAGTCAAGAACAAAGAAAGGAGGCTGAAGGAAATAATATGATAGGTGGTAGTGGGGGCAGTGATCTTAATAAATGAAAAAGGATAATGATGTTAATTCAGGAAATAATTCAAAAGAGAGTAGGAGGAAGGTACGTGTGTAGTTTGTAGAAGCGCCATCAAGGAGGTTGTTTGAAGAAAAAGGAGTCTGTTCTGTTGTGGCCATAGCGGACACATGTTTCCCGAGTGTCCCATTCTAAAGAAGACACAAGGTTATTTTGCGTGTAGATCAATTGATCATCTGGTGCGTGATTGCCCAAAGAAGAGGGTGAATAAGGGAACCGACAAAGGAACAATATGGATCAAAGAATCAGCCCAGTAGGGAAGACCAACATCATTCACTTTTAGCACGACAGTTCCAAATGCAGCAGCTGCCCATGAAGAGGCGACAGGTAACGAGTTCGGTTAGAAATTAAATTTCGCGAGAAATACGAGTTAGGAATTACTATGAATTATTTTCTTTTATAGATCCAAGTCACAGGTTAGAATTTGAGACACAAATTAGTATTTTGTTGATAAGAATAAATTGATGATACAACTTTAAAAGATTGTAGAGAATATGAAAGCGGTGATTCCGAGGACGGAATCCTTATAAAGAGGGGAGAATGTGATAACCCGAGATTTCGAATAATCCGAATTTTATGAATAATTTTTTTTTATTTAATATTGATATTGACTATTAATATTGTGTTGTGTATCTGTGATACGAGTTTAGAGAATGAGTCAATTTGTGTATTGACTAAGAAATTAGAATAGAGTAGTGCTTAACTGAGAATAGAAACCCTAACCCTAAGTTCGGATAGGGATTCGATAGAAATCGCAATTATAATAAAGGTATATATGAGTACGCATTTGTACTGTATAGAATTATTGATCAATGATTGATCGGATAAGGTTTAAAATTAGTAAACCCTAATAAGGGGTTAGAAACCCTAATCTCAGGTTTAGAAACCCTAACGTACAGTTAGGAACCCTAAATGAAAGCCAGGAAACCCTAATTTTAAAATTCGAGAATCCTAAACCCTAATTAGAAACCCTAATCCTAATTAGCAAGCCCTAATGTGATTATTAAACTTTAATATGATTAGAAAACCCTAATTTATTTAAGAAACCCTAATTATATTTTTGAAACATTAATTTTCTATTTAAAACCCTAATTGGAAAATCCTAGAAACTAAAGTTGTAAAACCTAAGGGTTAGAACCTTAGGATTAAACCTTAAGGGTTAAAACCTAAGGGTTTGGACAAAGTCTAGAATGTCATTAAAATTGGATGAAAAGAGACCAAAATGCCCTTTTTGGATATTTTATTATGTAACTTGTAAATCTTACCAAATTTGAAGTGGTTCACCAACTAAAGCTCAGCCTCTTGACTTATATCTCAGCAAGATTTGATCTACATTGACACCTTGCATTACATATATCCTTTGTATCTAATCTAAGGATTTAAAGAGAGAAAAACCAAACTTTTTATTCATTTGTTTTCTTTCATCCAACCAACTCCTTCTCTCTCAAAAGTCACGAGTTAGACTAGTAAATCAATCACATTATAACCCTCTAAAACACCTAGATCAGATTTGGTAAGGCAATATCAAAGCTTGGACAAAGAAGGTATAAAAGCCCTAACCCTTTTTGATCTTAGTTAGTAAGATAAATTTTGTGTTTAAGTGTTTAATCGTTTGTTAGAAGATATTTTTAGATGATCTATGATGATCTATCATAGATCCATAGCATCAAAAGGCTTTAAAATGATGTTTTTCAAAAACTTCTCAAGAACAGTCATACTGGTCTGACAAGCTAAAGTCATAGCCCATAGATTCTTTTCTATTCTTGATTTTTGATGTTTTATGTTTTGGATCAATAGCTTGATATGTGTTCTTTGATCTGCAAGTGAAAGCACATTCATTTGATGTCTAGATTGTAATTTATAATCGGTCAAAACCCACTGACCAGGCATGACCAGATGAATTCTGGTTAACCCATAATTCAAAAACTAGTGTCTGACAACACGTTGTAATGCTTATATCTGACAGGTGTTATATGGTAATTTGATTTTATGATAACAAGTGTGTAGCCTAATATATGGACTTGAGATCTATACCTTTAGATCTCCTAAATAACAAACATGTGGGATGTAGTGGATGGTCAAACTAAGCCATCCGGTCACGAAGCTGTTTTCTGGAAATTCCAGAAATGGTTAGATCAAGCCATCTGACAGGGTTTGACCGAATCATAACTTATGATTCTGTTATATTTGGACTATGATCATGATATGTAGTTGTTCCTCGTTATGTATACTACATATATGAACCATAAAATCACTAATACAATGACCAGAACCTAGAATAAAATGAGCTAGAATGTGCTCGGTTGACATCACATGCGGGTTTCGGGTTACCCAGAAAACTCAGATTTGGTCTGACAGTAACATTGTGAGCTCAGATCATCGTAAGGTGTGGTTAAATAACTCAGTTGATGATTAGAACTTGTAATACTACATATCTACTACAAAATTGATGCATAAGAAAGCCCATAAACACAATGGAGTGGAAATTCGAAGTGGTCAAACCGAGCACCTTGAACACTGACTTGTCAGTGTTCTTGAGCTCAAGAACACCTAGAACGACAAAAAAGTGTCGCTATAGCATATAGCGACGATTTCTATTTTTTTTCCTGAATTTCCAAAAAATGATTAAAAATAGAAAATAAATTCTAAAAATTACAAAAATGGTTTTAAAAATTATTTTAAATTATAAAAATTAACTTTTGACAAATTGGGATATTTTCATTAATATTTATAATTATTTGAATAATAATTATATTTAATTTATTTAATTAGTATATTAAATAAATTAGAGAAAAATGTTATAAAAATCATTTTAAATGAGAATAAAGTGTTGTATAATATTTTGAATTATAAAATATAATTTTCAATATTTTTGGAGAATTTTCATTAATAATTTAATATTAATGATATTAGATTTATTTAATTATAAAATTAAATAAATAAATTAAAAATGATTTTATTAATTTGAAAATCATTTGAAAATGAGAAAAATAATTTAAAAATATTTTAAGTTATAATTATTGACTTTTTAATATTTTTTGATAATTTCTTTAATATTTAAATATTAATGGTAATGGTTTAAAATAATTTTATTTATTTTAAAAATCATTTAAGTAGAATATTGATAATTTAAAAGTATTTTAAGTTATTATTAATAACTTTAATATTTTGACAAATATGTCATTAATATTTTAATATTATTAAATATTAATGATGATAAGATTATTCGATATTTAAATTATTTAAAAATGATTCCAAAGTGTTTGAAAATTTATTATAAATTATAATAATTAATTATTAATTATTAAAAGCTTCCAAAAAATATTATAAATGATATTTGACTTATCTAAATAATATTGAATCTTAGAGACCAAGTTTAATTGACAATAAATGTGTTAATTAACGGATAAGATGACCAGAACACCAAAATGAGACCGAAGTCCAACCAGACCGAACTAGTTAGACTTGATAAGTGTTTATATAGGTTATAAACACTGATGTGACTATGTGGAAATGTGTCTAAGAGAAGTATTGATTGTAAATTACAGTATTGTGTGTTGTGAATTATTGTGCTAATTGTAAGACCGATATTGTGATTATAGGTTTTTCAAACGCAGATAAGTATATTGTGTAGCAGTAATCAACGCGGAAGGCAAGTTTCCTTAACTCAACCTTGAGTTATATTTGTTCAAATATTATGGTGGTTAATTATTGTTGATTAGACCACGTCTGAGAATTTATTGTTGATTATTTGCAGTTACTGCATACTTATTAATTCAAATTGAATCAGTGATTCTGAGAATATATATTTGTAGAGTAATTGTTATTGGATATTCACATCCGTAGAATCTATTAGCGATTGCAAATAGTACACATAATTCATGTCTATTGTCGAATCATGTTAAGAAATGTCTTAGCCAATTATTCTGGCTAGACAAATATTTGTTAGAACTTGTTAAGAAGAGAAGAGAAGATAAGAGAATTCAATTATTATTGATAGATCGATGCCAATTGTTTTGGCTAGATCAAGAAAGTAAATTTGATAAGTTCGAGAAGAGAAGAAAAGAGAAGTGATTAGATTTTGAAATCATTTTATTTCATTGTTAAATCAAATTATGATTCTAAGACTGAGAAGAACAACCTTTTTATTATAAAAGGGGTAGAATTTTTGGTCGTATATTCGGCCATTGCGCGCATTTTAAGTATTATGCATAATATAGGGTATAATAAAAGCTGATCACTTGTTATACTTGCAGAGGGGTGTGATTTAATCTTTATGGTTATCTGATACACCTGGGTATATCAAAGTTAAATATTTGATAGTTACTCGAGAAGAGAAGTTCAAGATCCAATGGATCACTCAGCATAAATCTGGAAAATATTCCACTTTGTTATTGCGTAGAATTGATTCTTGATTATTCATTAGAATATCGTAGAAAATTTGAAAGCGTTGTACTCTTTCATTATCAGATTATTGTGTTACATAAAATGCGAGAAGACTTGTTAGTTATTAAAGCTTTGTTCAGATATTTCAAAGTTCCCCAAACTTTGGTGTTATTCTATCAAATTAGATAGTATGTTCTTATTGATTCTTATACATTTATTGTATGTCTTAACTTGCAAGGAAAACTTGTTGTTCACCCTTGCTAAATAAAATATTTCAGCTAGGAACGAAGAGGCCAGCAGGGCTAAGAAGAACAAAGGCAAAGGCATAGTGCTGGAGTAGTTTTATATTAAGCATATTTACTATGTTGTTTTGTAAATCCTTTTTGTATATCTAAAAGGTATGTTTGTAATGTTAAGGTTAGACGACCTGTGACTAATGTATTAACAATATCTGTTAATGAGTTATATATTACTATTTATAAATAATGGGTAGTTAGATGTTATTATATTGTGGATCGTGAGCACCAAACTCGGGGGTCAGGTAACCCAGATTTGGGGGCGTCACAGGTTGGTATCAAAGCTTTAGGTTATAAATCTTAAGTGGGAGGGGAAACCCTAGGATAATAACCATAAGCGAGATAGTGAATACTCATTTAGAGTACTAAGTGAGAGATTGATAGAGCATATCGATAGTGAGATATGTGGACACATAGTGTGAGAATTTTGTACTGGTAAAGTACTAACAACATCGCAATCATAAACGCATACGATCTTCTACTCAACGCGTTAGCTACCACGTTCGCTCTTCCATGATAATATTGAATGGTATAATCGTAATCTTCAACAGCTCGAGCCAACTTCTTTGGCGCATTATACGTTCATTTTGGTTGAAAAAATATTTAAGGGTTGAAGAAATCAGTTTTGTACTGGGGTCAATACAAAATTCAATTTCACGCTCTAGGGTAGGCTAGGAAGTCTTCAAGAATACGTCAGGAAATTTATTAATATTAAAAATATCATTCAAAACTGTGACCCTTATCCAAGACTTGGATAGCACATGTAATGAAGGTTTCTCCTAACGGAGCTTCAACAGATAAGTTAAAGTCTAATTTCTCTAGAGTCAAATTTAAACGTTGAACACAAGAAAGAGAGATAAAATAATGGGTAGAACCGGTATCTAATAAGGAATAGACTTCGCAAGAATTTATAATTAACTAACTTGGTGCTAACTTCGTTAAGCTACTCACTTTTGAGAAGTCACGAAAACGCGCTCTTCTGAAACCACCAACTTTTTTTGTCCAAGATCCGCTTTGGTGCCACCGCCCCGGTGGACTTGACTTTGGTGCACAACAAAATTCCAAGCATGTGACCTTCTCTTCTTGAAATTTCCACTTCTATTATCTTGGCCATGATTACCACCGAAGTGGTTATCATTCTTGGCATGTTAATTTTCCCCACGATGGTTATCATTATTCCGATGGTCGTTGCCATCAGTACGATTATTATCGTGTTGTTGCTCGTTACCTTTTGGTTGTGCTGACTCATTATCGCGCTCCAATAACTGAGCCCTATTCACAACATCTGAATATAAACAAAGTTTATAAGAAATAAGGTATTAACGTATATCGGGTTTCAAACCTCTTAGAAACATTCGCATCATTCGCTCCTCATTATCGACCAAATGGGATGCAAACCGGGATAACTCCACAAATTTAGCCTCGTATTGCGACACAGTCATATTGTTTTGCTCCATTGCTTATCTCAACATTTTTAGATGCCATTCTCAAACACTGTCACAAAAACAACGGTTAATTGACATGTCACATATTATCCCTAAACTCATACCGACCAATTAAGTAGGTCATACTAGCGAAGGAATTCCCCGTCTCTCCCCTCCTAGTTCTTGCCTCTTATCTCAGCCAGGGATCATATCCCTAAGCTTTGATACCAACCGTGACGCCCCCAAAATAGGTATACATCACCCATCTTGAGTTGCCAAATACATGGTACAGAATACAAATAAAATCTTAAATATACAACAAGAGCTGTGAGTTTTAATACAAATATTATCTTCTAGACAATATCCACTCTCAGAATAAGTCCTCATTACAATTATTATCACACTATTTCATAGAATAGTGAGGACTACTAATGCTACCATTTGAACCATCACTCCGTTCCCCGACTAGTCCCTGCTACGTTCTCATTTCCTGAAGAGAACAGTGAAAGAAAGGGTGAGCTCAACTAGCCCAGTAAGAAATATTATGACTTAGATAATGCAGGATAAATTACCATTAGCCTTCAACAATATTAAACTGATAAAATACAATATACAACAAGTTTAACTGCAGCGGAATAAGCAATCCATTAAAAGAGTCAAGTAGAGAATAAAATCTACTATCTTTTATGATTTAAAAAGTTTTTCATCACTTTTATCGCTGAGACTCAGCTTAATAAATAATCCACATCATCCCCGCACTACGGCCAAAGATATCCATTAGTATCACGACCACAAATTATCCATGCACTACGGGCCAAGGATATTCATGTATTCATCAATGGTCATGATCATGCCAACTACTGTCCATCAATGCACTATGGGCCAATGAAGACTTTTACCACATCATTTGTAACATTACGGTCATAATTATATCGAATAATCCCTAGTCATAAACATACCAAGTCCATTTATGCATTAAAGGCCACAGATGACTTTCAATAAAATATAAACATGAGGATGATGACAATGATATAAGAATTCAATAAAACAAGTTCAAGAATTAATTTTACCAGGAACTAATAACGTCCAAACTGTCAACATGATACTTCTTTGTAGAGTAAAATTCAAGAATGCTCAGAAGAATATTTCCATGAAAAGATACTGGATGAAGCGCAAATATCAAGGATATTCCACTAATTTCATGGAGTATAGAAGTCAAAACTTTAACCAATTAAGTATTATAAAGAATGGAATAACAAAATAAATCACCAGGCATGTGATAGACCGCACAGGCAGGTTATTCCAATAGAATAATAAATAATGGAACCAGTCCGCCAGAAACGCATGCATGTGATATTCCAACATAATAATAAAGAGCGGAACCCAGTCCGGCGTAAAACGCATGTGACATGGATATTCCAATGTAATAATAAAAGCGGAACCAGTCCGGCGTAAAAGCATTGCACGAGGATATTCCAATGTAATAATAAAGATGGAACCGGTCCGGCGAAAACGCATGCATGCGAGGATATTCCAAATGTAATAATAATGAGCGGAATAATAGAAGAATTTCACCATGTGCGCGGTACTTAGCAGATAAACAAAGTTATTCCAACATAATAATAAAGAATGGAATAATGTAAGAATTTCACCATGTATGTGGTATCAGACATAAAAGTTATTCCAACATAATAATAATGAATGGAATAATGAAGTTCTCTTCATGAATAAGAAAGAAATAATATCCCTTCTAGTAAAAGCAATTTGGATATAGAAGTAGTAAAGTAGTAGAATACTCTTCTTCTTTCTCTCTATAATTTCTCTCTCTAGAGTTTCAATGAATTCGTAAGAAATAATGAAGGAATGAGCTTCTATTTATAGGAGAATGGATTGAATAGTAACTAATTCATGAACGGTCTAGATTGATTTACTTTTAAACGGACGGTTCATATTGATTTACTATTAAAACTTAAAGCAACGGTCCATACTGATTCACTATTAAAACTTTAAACCAGCGATCCATACTGATTCACTATTAAAACTTTAAACCAGCGATCCATATTAATTCACTATTAAAACTTCAACCAATGTTCTGAAAAATTAGCACATTTCCTCATGGAATAATATTGTACCCAAAAATACTTTGGACCGAAAGAAATATATTGTTCAGGTGAATAGTAACTCGTGAATAGTAACTCATGAATAATAACTTGTGAATAGTAACTCGTGAATACTAACTCATGAATAGTAACTCGTGAATAGTAACTCGTGAATAGTACTCCGACACGAAAAGTTCCTCGAAAACCCGATTGAACAATATAACCTCCAGACATCAATTATTATCAGAATAAATGTCGACTTCCACTAACACCAATAATCCCAACACAATAGAACTATCAAATTCATCTTTAATCAACACGAACTTATTCATCATTAATACCATAACTCACAATATTTAACAACCAGGTTGTTCCCAGGAAAGAGGGGGCTTTCCAATAAGGATTTCTCCCTATTGGCGCACAATTAGATGACCAAACCTCTCCTTGACAGAACTTCTAGACATTGTAAATATTGCAATTTAATAATATGAATAACTTTGTCGTCTCAATTATTGATTTAATAATATAACATATAATGCAGATTATACTGTGACAATAATCGAATCAATAATATGAGAGATATGATGCAAACAATTATCGTAGTAATAATTGAGTATAAGCGAGTAACTTCTCACGTAAGCATCAATAATCAATGCCGTGTGCTATTATGCAACCACAGCAGTACATTGTATTTTTACTACTGAAAGTAGTTCAACGGTTTTAACGGTAAAACTTCCATAGTTATTTTCATAAAAATATTTTTGTCATTTTCTCAATCCAACAATAATTCCGTTGTGGGGTCCACCAATGATTGCGCCGTTGTATGAATATTCCTTGCTAAAACAAATATTCCCCGACCAATCGAATATAATACAACAACTTGCATACTTTGAAAAATTTATAAATACTACCCACAACTATAACATTATCTCAAATCCACACCATAATATTCAAAAAAAAAATTCGAGAAAATTTAATCTTTATTCTTAAAATTTGGGATTTTACAGAACGTGTGCTTTAATTGGAAGCGGGAAGGACATATTTCCCTACATTATCCTAAGCCGAATATGAGGAAGTGTTTTTCATGTGGGAGAACGGGTCACGGATTCAATAAGTGTCCCAACAAGAAGAAGATTGGTGAAGGGAGTGGACGGAGATAGCTTAAGTTTAAGCGATAGTATCTTTTGATAGTGTGTGATATTAACAGTTGTAATATAGAGAATGATGTGTGAACATATGAAAATATATATGTTTATATGAATGAAATCTTTATTTTCTATATGAATATAAGATTAAGATTAATTTGTGAGTTCTTAAAACTCATACTTATGGTAACTTATAAGGAGGGGAGAATGTGATAACCCGAGATTTTGAATAATCCGAATTTTATGAATAATTTTTTTTAGTTAATATTGATAGTGACTGTTAATATTGTTCTGTGTATTTGTGATACGAGTTTAGAGAATGAGTCAATTTGTGTATTGATTAAGAAATAAGAATAGAGTTGTGCTTAACTGAGAATAGAAACCCTAACCCTAAGTTCGGATAGGGATTCGATAGAAATCACAATTATAATAATGGTATATGTGAGTACGCATTTGTACTGTATAGAAATATTGATCAATGATTGATCGGATAATGTTTAAAATTAGTAAACCCTAATAAGGGATTAGAAACCCTAATCTCAGGTTTAAAAACCCTAACGTACAGTTAGGAACCCTAAATGAAAGCCAGGAAACCCTAATTTTAAAATTCAGGAATCCTAAGGGTAAGAACCTTAGGATTAAACCTTAAGGGTTAAAACCTAAGGGTTTGGACAAAGTCTAGAATGTCATTAAAATTGGAAGGAAAGAGACCAAAATGCCTTTTTGGATATTTTATTATGTAACTTGT
This sequence comes from Panax quinquefolius, assembly GCA_020205615.1. NCBI lineage: Eukaryota > Viridiplantae > Streptophyta > Magnoliopsida > Apiales > Araliaceae > Panax > Panax quinquefolius. The sequence goes on from CM035168.1 coordinate 72,233,412, forward strand.
AAATCTTACCAAATTTGTAGTGGTTCACCAACAAAAGCTCAGCCTCTTGACTTATATCTCAGCAAGATTTGATCTACATTGACACCTTGCATTACATATATCCTTTGTATCTAATCTAAGGATTTAAAGAGAGAAAAACCAAACTTTTTATTCATTTGTGTTCTTTCATCCAAACAACTCCTTCTCTCTCTAAAGTCACGAGTTAGACTAGTAAATCAGTCACATTATAACCCTCTAAAACACCTAGATCAGATTTGGTATGGCAATATCAAAGCTTGGACAAAGAAGGTATAAAAGCCCTAACCCTTTTTGATCTTAGTTAGTAAGATAAATTTTGTGTTTAAGTGTTTAATCATTTGTTAGAAGATGTTTTTAGATGATCTATGATGATCTATCATAGATCCATAGCATCAAAAGGCTTTAAAATGGTGTTTTTCAAAAACTTCTCAAGAACAGTCATAGTGGTCTGACAAGCTAAAGTCATAGCCCATAGATTCTTTTCTGTTCTTGATTTTTGATGTTTTATGTTTTGGATCTATAGCTTGATATGTGTTCTTTGATCTGCAAGTGAAAACACATTCATTTGATGTTTAGATTGTAATTTATAATCTGTCAAAACCCGTTGAACAGGCATGACCAGATGAATTCTGGTTAACCCATAATTCAAAAACTAGTGTCTGACAACGCGTTGTAATGCTTATATCTGACAGGTGTTATGTGGTAATTTGATTTTATGATAACAAGTGTGTAGCCTAATATATGGACTTGAGATCTATACCTTTAGATCTCTTAAATAACAAACATGTGGGATATAGTGGATGGTCAAACTAAGCCATCCGGTCACGAAGCTGTTTTCTGGAAATTCCAGAAATGGTTAGATCAAGCCCTCTGACAAGGTTTGACTGAATCATAACTTATGATTCTGTTATATTTGGACTGTGATCATGATATGTAGTTGTTCCTTGTTATGTATACTACATGTATGAACCATAAAATCACTAATACAATGACCAGAACCTAGACTAAAATGAGCTAGAATGTGCCTGGTTGACACTGTCTGGGTTTCTGGGTTACCCAGAAAACCCAGATTTGGTCTGACAGTAACTTTGTGAGCTCAGATCATCGTGATGTGTGGTTAAATAACTCAGTTGATGATTAGAACTTGTAATACTACATATCTACTACAAAATTGATGCATAAGAAAGCCCATAAACACAATGGAGTGGAAATTCGAAGTGGTCAAACCGAGCACCTTGAACACTGACTTGTCAGTGTTCTTGAGCTCAAGAACACCTAGAAACGACAAAAAAGTGTCGTCATTATAGCATATAGCGACGATTTCTATTTTTTTTCACGAATTTCCAAAAATGATTAAAATAGAAAATAAATTCTAAAAATTACAAAATGGTTTTAAAAATTATTTTAAATTATAAAATTAACTTTTGACAAATTGGGATATTTTCATTAATATTTATAATTATTTGAATAATAATTATATTTAATTTATTTAATTAGTATATTAAATAAATTAGAGAAAATGTTATAAAAATCATTTTAAATGAGAATAAATTGTTAGACAATATTTTGAATTATAAAATATAATTTTCAATATTTTTGGAGAATTTTCATTAATAATTTAATATTAATGATATTAGATTTATTTAATTATAAAATTAAATAAATGAATTAAAAATGATTTTATTAATTTGAAAATAATTTGCAAATGAAAAAATGATTTAAAAATATTTTAAGTTATAATTCTTGACTTTTAATATTTTTATGATAAATTCCTTAATATTTAAATATTAATGGTGATGGTTTTAAAATAATTTTTATTTATTTTAAAAATCATTTAAGTAGAATATTGATAATTTAAAAGTATTTTAAGTTATTATTAATAACTTTAATATTTTGACAAATATGTCATTAATATTTTAATATTATTAAATATTAATGATGATAAGATTATTCGATATTTAAATTATTTAAAAATGATTCCAGTGTTTGAAAATTTATTATAAATTATAATAATTAATTATTAATTATTAAAAGCTTTCAAAAAATATTATAAATGATATTTGACTTATCTAAATAATATTGAATCTTAGAGACCAAGTTTAATTGACAATAAATGTGTTAATTAACGGATAAGATGACCAGAACACCAAAATGAGACCGAAGTCCAACCAGACCGAACTAGTTAGACTTGATAAGTGTTTATATAGGTTATAAACACTGATGTGACTATGTGGAAATGTGTCTAAGAGAAGTATTGATTGTAAATTACATGATTGTGTGTGTGAATTATTGTGCTAATTGTAAGACCGATATTGTGATTATAGGTTTTCAAACGCGAGATAAGTATATTGTGTAGAAAGAATCAACGCGAAGGCAAGTTTCCTTAACTCAACCTTGAGTTATATTTGTTCAAATATTATGGTGGTTAATTATTGTTGATTAGACCACGCCCCGAGAATTTATTGTTGATTATTTGCGATTCATCGCATACTTATTAATTCAAATTGAATCAGTGATTCTGAGAATATATATTTGTAGAGTAATTGTTATTGGATATTCACATCCGTAGAATCTATTAGCGATTGCAAATAGTACACATAATTCATGTCTATTGTCGAATCATGTTAAGAAATGTCTTAGCCAATTATTCTGGCTAGACAAATATTTGTTAGAACTTGTTAAGAAGAGAAGAGAAGATAAGAGAATTCAATTATTATTGATAGATCGATGCCAATTGTTTTGGCTAGATCAAGAAAGTAAATTTGATAAGTTCGAGAAGAGAAGAAAAGAGAAGTGATTAGATTTTGAAATCATTTTATTTCATTGTTAAATCAAATTATGATTCTAAGACTGAGAAGAACAACCTTTTTATTATAAAAGGGGTAGAATTTTTGGTCGTATATTCGGCCATTGCGATTTTAAGTATTATGCATAATATAGGGTATAATAAAAGCTGATCACTTGTTATACTTGCAGAGGGGTGTGATTTAATCTTTATGGTTATCTGATACACCTGGGTATATCAAAGTTAAATATTTGATAGTTACTCGAGAAGAGAAGTTCAAGATCCAATGGATCACTCAGCATAAATCTGGAAAATATTCCACTTTGTTATCAAAGTAGAATTGATTCTTGATTATTCATTAGAATATCGTAGAAAATTTGAAAGCGTTGTACTCTTTCATTATCAGATTATTGTGTTACATAAAATGCGAGAAGACTTGTTAGTTATTAAAGCTTTGTTCAGATATTTCAAAGTTCCCCAAACTTTGGTGTTATTCTATCAAATTAGATAGTATGTTCTTATTGATTCTTATACATTTATTGTATGTCTTAACTTGCAAGGAAAACTTGTTGTTCACCCTTGCTAAATAAAATATTTCAGCTAGGAACGAAGAGGCCAGCAGGGCTAAGAAGAACAAAGGCAAAGGCATAGTGCTAGAAATTCCAGAAATGGTTAGATCAAGCCCTCTGACAGGGTTTGACCGAATCATAACTTATGATTCTGTTATATTTGGACTGTGATCATGATAGTAGTTGTTCCTTATTATGTATACTACATGTATGAACCATAAAATCACTAATACAATGACCAGAACCTAGACTAAAATGAGCTAGAATGTGCCTGGTTGACACTGTCTGGGTTTCTGGGTTACCTAGAAAACCCAGATTTGGTCTGACATTAACTTTGTGAGCTCAGATCATCGTGATGTGTGGTTAAATAACTCAGGTGATGATTAGAACTTGTAATACTACATATCTACTACAAAATTAATGCATAAGAAAGCCCATTAACACATTGGAGTGGAAATTCGAAGTGGTCAAATCAAGCACCTTGAACACTGACTTGTCAGTGTTCTTGAGTTCAAGAACACCTAGCACGATAGAAAAGTGTCGTTATAGCATATAACGACGGTTTTTATTTATTTTATTTTTTAAATTTTTAGAAAATGATTAAAAATAGAAAATAAATTCTAAAAATTACAAAAATAGTTTTAAAAATTATTTTAAATTATAAAAAATAACTTTTGACAAATTGGGATATTTTTCATTAATATTTATAATTAGTTGAATAATAATTGTATTTAATTTATTTAATTAGTATATTAAAGAAATTAGAGGAAAATGATTTTAATATTATAAAAATCATTTTAAATGAGAATAAAGTGTTAGATAATATTTTGAATTATAAAATGTAATTTTAATATTTTTGGAGAATTTTCATTAATAATTTAATATTAATGAAATTAGATTTATTTAATTATAAAATTAAATAAATGAATTAAAAATGATTTTATTAATTTAAAAATCATTTAAAAATGAGAAAAATTATTTAAAAATATTTTAGTTATAATTACTGACTTTTAATATTATAGACACTCGAAATTTTCTGCACACCTATTACTAACATTATAGTAGGGCAGATTCGTCTTTCAGAGATAACCGTGGAAGACAGCTCACATCCATTCCAGATACTACTAGAAGTTCAGTCTCAACCCCGGAACACACACCGGGAGTATCAATTGCAACCTCGGAGATAACCCCGAGTTTCGTCCTTGGAGATAACCCCAAGAAATGTTGTTGTAGTTTGACGATAACTCCGGAAATACTTGTTTCAAATGCATGCAATCAGCTTCAATCTTAGACCTTTTGCCGAGGTACTCATTCCAAAGACCCGGAGATAACACTGGGAAGACAGACACACTTATAGATGACCTTGCGGAATTCAAACACTTGCAACACTTCAATCTCAGATGTAACCCTGAGCAATATCTGCTATAAGCCCAAACCGGAGATAACCCCGGCAAGGAGTCAAATCGTAATCTTGCCACCTCAACCCCTGCGCGTCGTCTCAACATTTGTACACAACAATGTCCGACAAGAGCCAATGAGTTCTAATCCCAAGTGACTATTACGTGTGGCAGCACACCGGATAGAATTTGAAGCTTGAAGACTATGGGCATGGTCCCCTCTTCCTGACTTCGTACAACCTCTAATCCCATGTCATTGCATAACTCTCAACAAAAGCAGTCCGAAGATGGACTTGTACACCTCGTTCAGATGCTCGGATTAAAGTTCTGCAAGTTCGAGCGGACATCACAGCACACGTACTTTGAGACGGCAGGACCCGGGGAGCCCAAGGCACCCGAGGCAACCCATGAGTGCATCTCACTTGGTGCCTGCAGTACACTGCGGCTCCCCCTCTATAAATAGAGGGCTTGGGGTGGCCATATTCAAGAGAAAAAAGGCGAGGAAGCCCTGTCCAATTTTCTCTGTACACACCCCATATTGAGTGTTTTCTCATTTTAAACACCTATTAGCTCACATATAGCTATATTTTACCGGTGGGAGCTGAGTGTTTATCCCTCTAGAGTCATAGAAGCTCGCCTTCATGCGTACCCCAATCGTAAGCCTTCTCACACTCTATAAAGCCTTTCTCTTCATCTTTGCACACACTATTCTTCACATTGAGAGTCGTGTTGTGTGTGTATGCCCAAACTTCGGTCTGTGGTTATTATTTCTGTTTGTATATATATACTTATACATGTATATATTTATATATGGACTAACATTATCGAGTTATGTCTCGATTAAGCCTAGACTTATGTTTGGTGCGTTTATTTGCTTATATATATATATATATAAAACTGTTGTCAGACTCTGTCTGATGAGCATGGATTTTACATTTGAAGCGTTTATTGCTTTTATATATATATATATATGAACTGTTGTCAGACTCTATCTAATGAGCCTGGATTTTACATCCGGAGCATTTATTACTTTTTATATATATATATATATATATATATATATGAACTGTTGTCGAACTCTGTTCGATGAGCCTGGGTTTTATATCCGGTGCATTTACCACTTATATATATATATATATATACATTTCTATCAGGCCTGGAGTTTACTTTATGGCCTTTTATTGCTTTATTTACATTTCGTCCCGCCTGGAGTTTACTTCGTAGCGGTTGATCGTTTTTACTGCTTTCTTTACATTCAGTCCCGCCTGGAGTTTACTTCGTGGCGATTGATCACATTTATTGCTTTATTTACATTTCTGGTCCCCCGTGGAGGTGCTTCGTGGTGGTTGATCATGTCCATATATATATATATATATATTTACCGCTTTTATATATTTACATTTTCGATCCCCCATGGAGGTGCTTCGTGGTGGTTGATCATGTCTGTATATATATATATATTTACAGCTTTTATATATTTACATTTTCGATCCCCTATGGAGGTGCTTCGTGGTGGTTGATCATGTCTGTATATATATATATTTATAGCTTTTATATATATAACTGCTTACTGCTTTTCATATAAACTGTGGCATCATGTGAGCCTAGGAATCATGTGATCACAGATTTAGTCTACTGAATCTAGATTCGGTTCCTGTGATGTACATTTTCAGCTGTAAGCAGCTTGTATATTATTTACGGTGTCCGAATTTCCTTAAATGGCTTTCATGCCCATGAGGAGTTCATCATTACTATATATTATTTTCTCGAAGATGCCTCGCATCTCGAAAATAAAAGCAAACAAGCCGAACATTTAATAATAAAATGGAAGTATGAAAAGGTCTCAATTACTATTGAGCACAGGGTTTGAAAAACCTCTTTTACAAAACTTCACTGCTATATCATGTTTAAAACTGAATTTTTTAAATTCAAACCCTTTGTATATAGGTGCGAACGAGGCCTCGTACTACTTCTAAATAAATTACACATTGATCCACATACACACACACACACATTCATATAACAGTTTCTTGAAAAGTGGTGGTCACCGTGGTAACATGGATGTCGTGGGGTGCCTAACACCTTCCCTCCGCATAATCAAGCCCCCGAACCCAAATGAATCTCGGTTTCATAGACCCGTTTAGCAGTGTTACATCACTGGGTCAATGTGCAAACCTTTTCTCGGTTGCGTTGGTGCAACCAGTTAAAAACACCAACTAGCGACTCTTAAAGTCAAATCGTCGACATTACACATGTAGGACCTTTTTCACTTGTTTTTTCAAACAAATCTCACCTAACATGAGAACACCAAAGAACAAGTAACGAAAAGGGACAAATAAAAATCCCGACGTCGACATGTGGCGACTCTGCTGGGGACTCCAGTAAGAGGGCTTAAGCTGCTATTACAAGCTTTTCAAAACTGTTATATGCTTGTGTGTGAATGTTGCATTTACATTTATGATGAATGTGTACGAATGCATTTTACTTACTGCACTGGAATATATCTATCTGTGATATTAGTGCTTCGCACATGTCATCATTTTAATAAACGATGAGACACGTTGTATGTGAATGTATGTTGTGTGGTTCCTCCATCAGAAGACTATCCTGTCGGTGTTTGATTATTTGACTCATAGGAAGACTAATTCCAACGAGGCTCGAGAAGGCACCACCCAGATTCTCTCCAGTTGAAAGACCGTATTAACTTCCTGTCAAGTAAATTACGATGATCTGGGAACCTTCTTGCCAAAAAGTCGTGAGAGTAACCCTAAGATAAGTCAACCTCTGATAAACCAAACGCGGAGGAAAGTCTCTTCATGCTTTTAATTTTTCAATTACTTGTAAAAACATTTACTTGTAATTTTATTCCATGTTCATCTTTATGTAATGGAAAATATGAAGAATATTTGTGCATACATGAAATGTTATCAAATAACGCCCGTTTTTGCAAGATGATATTCCTAAAATGGACACATAATGATAGCATTTACATTATCCCTAAAGACTAAACTACATAAGTCTTTTGTAGGGAAACAATTGGGCCTGTTACTCGCTCAAAATCCAAAAAAACCACGAGCCTACAGCCAATCATATCTTCTTCTGACCAGTCTAATGCCGTTTCTCGAGAAGAATTTGTCGGATTAAGTAAACAAATTATAGATTTGGTTGTCCTGCTTAAAGAATTGCATCAATCTACTCAGGGTACAAAGATGCCTACACATACAGAATCCTCTGCATAAGGAGGAGCTTAAGGTTTAGATAAAATAAATCCAGAACCTCAGTTGGATACGACCAACAAAGATCCTGAAAACACCCATCTCAAAGGAGATCCAAACACCGGTGATATCAAGAAGAAGGTCTTTCAAATGGAAGAAACTATTCGTGCTCTCAAAGGGATTGGAACACGCGGAGCATTTTATATGTTGATCTTTGCATATTCCCTGGTGTTCATTATCCAGAGAAATTTAAAACCCCTGACTTTGAAAAGTATGATGGATTAGAGGATCCTTACACACATTTGAAGGTGTTCATTGGAGAACTTGGATCTTATGCGGAAAATGAGAAGCTTAGAATGCAACTATTCCAAAAGAGTCTGACTAGATAAGCCCATTCATGGTATACCGGATTAGACAACTCAAAGATATATAGATGGGAAGAGCTAGCTCACGCCTTCCTCACTCAAAACAGTTTTTAATCTCAGATGGCTCCTGACCGGTACCAGATTACCAAGGTCAAGAAACAGTCCAATGAATCTTTCAGAGATTACGCTCAAAGGTAGAGGCGCATTGCTGCTCAAGTTATTCTTTCTATGACAGAGTTAGAAATGGTCATGACTTTCATAGATATACATGAAGCTCCTTTCTATGAGAGTCTTAGCTGGTATTGGCAAACCATTCTCTAAAATGATCAAGCACGGAGAGATGGCTGAGATGGGATTGAAGTCCGGTATGATTCAAGACCTAGCCGCTCTTAAAGCAGTTGCTGAGCACATCCAGTCCGGATCTTATGGAAACAACCCCTGGAGGGTCCATAAAAAGAAAGAAGAGGATGTTTCCTTAAAACTACAAGGTTAAAAAGGCAGTCAGAACATGCCTATACAGAGGAGAAACTACTCCCCTTTCCAAGCACAGTCTTCAAACCCTCTATTGCCTAAGAGCGGAGAAGCAAAGCGCCCTCGAATGTTCACGCCCTTAGGGGACTCGCTCGAGAATATTCTTGCTATTCTGACTACTCAGAAGAAAATCACGCATCTTCTTCCACCAACCAACCCTAATGGAAGGGGTTTCAATGCTACTCGGAAGTGTGTTTATCATGTCGGGGCACTTGGACATGATACTCAAGATTGTTGGGCCTTGAAATACAAGATCCAAGATTTGATAGACAACGGTTAGATCGTGGTTACAAAACCAGATCAACCTCATGTGCAAGACAACCCTCTTCCTCAACACAAAGAAGGAGTGGTCAATATGATTAGTTGGAGCAGTGGACAGAGTTCCAATTTTAATGGTGAATCATCCCAGACCATAAAAGACAGTGTTGACAGATGGGATTATGCAAAGTTTCAATTTTCTATTGAACGAAAGATGAAAGCTCTTTGCAAGCAAATTGAACAATTGGCAGAACTGGTCACCTATCAGCATCAAGTCATACGCCAATTAGTCAGCCAGGAGCATGCTTATCTCCTTCCTTTTGTTATGAATGCTCCACCATCACCTTTAGAAAGCGAAGCTATGGAGGATAAGGTTGCGAAGAGAGCAAGTGCTAAAGCCCGTCGAGATTTTGCCAATCAAAGGGAATTTATATTCCTGGGCCAACCTATGGAGGAGATATTTTAGATGCTAATCAACAAAGGAAGAATCACCTCCCTTCTACCTCTAATTAATCCTCATTCAAGACGATTTAACTCTGATGGAGTTTGTTAATATCATTCACATTCGCGCAGTCATAGCACAGAAGAATGCTTGGCACTCCGCCACCTTATTCAGAATTTAATTGACAGCGGTGTCCTGCAAATAGCAGACGATGACACTGTGCTACTCAAGAGTGGGAATACATGTCCTACCAAATGGAAGGGATTAGTAGCAGTTATATCCACTGAGGCTAATGAGACTGTCAAACCATTTCCCATACAAGCAATTCAACTCAAAGGAGCTGACAATCCTTTGAAAGTGGTTGCACCAGAGCAAATTTCTTTACCCTTCAGACCACAAGATATCGTTGTCCGACACACAAAGTCCCATGGAATTATGGAGAAGCTGAAGGATCCACGTCTCATACTACTGCTACAGTGTCGAAGGAAAATCCACTGTATCTTCCTCGGTGGGTTATGAAGCCCACCTTCAAAGCAAATGGGAAGATTCCCATGGAGAAGATTGAAAAATTCCTCCGCACTATGGGCCATAATGAAGCCAAGGTGGTTTTAAGCTTAAGAGAAGCTCCACATCAGATCTCAATACTGGACTTAGTTTTCTCTTCCGAGGATCATAGGAAGATTTTATTTAAGGTTTTGGAATAAGCCTACTTGCCAAAATCAGTGGATGTGGAAAAAGTTCAACATCTGGTTGATCACATTTTTAACAACAATGTGATATCCTTCACTGATGACGATATACCGCCCGAAGGGACCAGTCATTGCAAGCCATTGCACATTGCAGTTTTGTCCTTCGGGTATATGTTAGCTGGAGTTATCATAGATGGAGGTTCGTCTTTGAATATCTGTCCTTATGCCACCTTGGTGAAGATAAACGTCAATCTCAAATGAATCCGAAGCATCCATACGGTTATCAAAGATTTTGATGGATCCCGATAAAATTCTGTCGGAGAGATTGAGCTGCCAATTGAGATTGGTCCAAACACATTCAATGTATCCTTTCATGTCCTCAAGATAGATTCAGGATACAACCTGCTATTGGGGAGACCATGGATCCACAAGGCTGGAGCCATCCCTTCTACACTACATCAACAACTCAAATACATTGTCAATAATAGCCTAGTCACTGTCAACGCTGAGCCAGAATATCCTGAACAAGGAAATCTACCAATCATCAACTTCAATTCTAAAGTTGAGTCGGCCAGTTTTTATACTTTGGAAGTGAGCAACACGCAATACCATCCTATTGGAGTGCCACTTCCTGTACCCAAGATTTCTGCCGAGGTTATGTCAGCCACTTAAGAAATGATGTCATTGGGTCATCAGCCTGGACAAGGGCTGGGTAAAAATCAGCAGGGTATTAAACACCCAATTCAAATGTCCAGGCAAACCGGGACAGCCAGATTAGGCTATTCTGCTAGTTTCAGGAATCCTCACAAGCACAAGTAGATTCCACAAACTTCCGCCACATGACGATTCTCTCCATCCGCACCTCATGAGCTGATACAGTCTCCGATAAAGGTGCCAGCCCATGTTATGACTATGTTGTTTCCCAAGCCAGTACCATTCAAAGCAAAAAAGGTGCTGATTCTTGATCCCAAAGTGGAAGAGAGGGAACAGAAATGTAAACATAACATCGCCCTGATGATGTCAGGCATACGCATCATTGTCCATGATGAACATACAAATAGATACACCCTAGACGATGATTGCCCAGATGTTATGGTTATCATTCGGGAAAAGGAGGACGATGACAATCCCTCCATCACTGCAGTCCATCAGAACTTTACCCTCGATAATTGGAGCAGCACTCCATGCATTGTTCGACGAGGGTAAAATGGGCAGAAAATCCCTTTGCCCTGTAGATAACTTTAATTGCTTACTTTTCTATACAGTATTAGCAGTTATTTTATCAGTACATGCTAACACTTGTGTATGATTAAACAGTTTCATATATTAAGTGAAAGTGTATTTTGTTTCAGGACTCTGAATTTAGATGTACATGTACTTGCTGATGAGGTGCCTTTTCTCCACAAGGACTGTAACTTTGATGCAAAATTGGACTCAGACTTGATGTAAATACTAGAGAACATTGAGACACCTCAGGAGATTAAGGAATGGGTCAAAGACAAACCTAAACCCAACCTTAACCAAACCACTTCTTTCAATCTTGGAACCGTAGAAAGCCTTAAGCTAATCCAGATTGGTTCAGACCTCACCCCAAACCAACGGAATGACATAGTTGTGCTATTAACCCAATTCCAGAATGTGTTTACATGGTCTTACAAAGACATGGTGGGTTTGTCCACTGACATTGTCCTCCATCGCCTTCCCATTAAAGAAGGATTCAAGCCAGTCAGGCAAAAGCTCAGGAGATTGAAACCTGAGTGGAGTTTAAAGGTGAAAGAAGAAATTATGAAATAATTTCAAGCTGGCATTATCATGGTGTCTACATATCCGGAGTGGATATCCAATATAGTTCTCATGCCTAAACCAGGAGGAAAGGTGCAAGTTTGCATGGATTACCGGGATCTGAACAAAGCTTACCTTAAAGATAGCTTTCCTGTGCCCTTTATCCACATTCTCATTGACAATATTGCTCAATATGGCATTTACTCCTTTACGGATTGATTCGCGGGATACCATTAGATTATGGTCGCTGAGAAAGACCGTGAGAAAACTGCTTTCATCACACCTTGGAGAACCTTCTGTTATAGACGGTTGTCATTCGGCCTCATCAATGCCGGGGTAACCTATCAGCGAGCTATGATGGCTCTTTTCCATGATTTAATGCATAAAAAGATAGAGATCTACGTGGATGACATCATTGTTAAGTCCCGAAGGGACGAAGACCACTTAGACCATCTCAAAAAGCTCTTCAACAGGTTGTGTAAGTACAACTTGAAGTTGAATCCAGCCAAGTGCGCCTTCGGCGTTAAATCAGGCAAGTTGCTAGGTTTCCTAGTCAGCCATAAAGGGATTGAGCTAGATCCCACCAAAATCCAGGCCATCAAGGAAATGCCCATTCCTCGGATAGAGAAGGAGATACGAGGATTTTTGGGAAGAATCAACTTCATTAGCAGATTTATTTCTCAACTCACAGGAACCTGTGAGCCCATCTTCAAATTTTTAAGGAAGAACTCCTCAATGAAATGGAACGATGAGTGTTAGAAAGCCTTCCTTACCATTAAAGAGCAGCTGGTTAATGCTCTTATTTTGGTACCTCCCAGGATGATGTTCCCCTGTTCATGTACCTGTCCATTAATGATAATGCTATGGGCTGCATGCTGGGACAGAAAGATGATAGAGGCTAAGAGCGAGCTATCTATTACCTCAACAAAAGATTCAGCAACAATGAACACAAATACACTCTGATTGAGAAGACTTGTTGTGCTTTAGCATTGGCGTCCATGAGGTTACATCATTACCTCCATGGTCACACAACCCATCTCATATCCCGCGTGGATCCTCTTAAGTATGTGTTCAATAAGCCCATACTGAATTGTCGGCTGTCCATATGGCAGTTGATCCTACAACAATTTGACATCGTCTACGTGACACAAAAGTCTTTCAAAGGGCAAGGAATTGTGGATCAACTGGCCACCGCACCTGCAGGGGACTACAAACCCTTGGAAACATACTTCCCCTATGAAGGGGTAATGGCAGTTCAGCAACACCATCAGTACAATGCATGCCATATATGGAAAATATATTACGATGGAGCTGTTAACATAGAAGGTTCTAGAGCTGGAGCAGTTCTAGTATCGAGATCTGGGAGAAGCGATATCCGTCGCCGTCAAATCTGCAGATTTATCGGCACCAACAACATAAATTTACGACTATGAAGGCTATATCATGGGGCTAAAACTTGCCTGTTCAATGGGCATAAGGCGGTTAACTGTCTTTGGGGATTCCAAATTGGTAATCAAATAATCCACAGGAATCTATCAAACCAAAGAGCTACATTTGCTGCCTTACCATCAACAAGTTTTATAGATGGCTTTGGAGTTCGAAGAAATCTCCTTTCTACACATTCCTCGTAATAGGAATGATTTTGCGGATGCGCTAGCAACATTAGCCTCCTTGATTCACATACCTGACAAGGAAAACATGCCAAGCATTACATCTGCCCTGCAAAAGGCCCCAGCCTATGAGAACTATGTTGGAGAAGTATCGGATGAGCTACCTCCCATCCAAAACCCTTGGTATTAACATATCAAGGAGTATCTGCGAGATGGATCTACACCCGCTGAGGCGAGCCTGACTGAAAAGAGGCGGATCCATCGACTTGTTATGAAATTCTATCTGAGCGGAGATGCACTCTACAAAAGAGATGCAGGATTAGGTCTCCTTAGATGTCTGGACAAAGACCAAGCTCAGAGGCTCATGGATGAGATCCATGGTAGAGTATGTGGCCCACACATGAGCGGACCCCTACTTGTTCAGAAAATCCTCAGAACAGGGCATTATTGGCTTACACTCAAAGCTGACTGTGATGATCATGTCAAGAGGTGCTATCAATGCCAAATTCATGGGAATGTTATCCACGCCCCTCCAAGGGAACTCCACAACATGAGTTTGCCATGGCCCTTCTCTATGTGGGGAATGGATGTGATCGGGCCTATCGAGCCCAAAGCCAGTAATGGACATCGATTCATATTCACCATGATTGACTACTTCACCAAATGGGTAGAAGCAGCCTCCTTCCCCAGGGTTACCAAAGAAGTCATCATTGCTTTCATCAAAAATAATATCGTTTGTCGATATAGAAAACCAGAGGTCATTGTGTCAGACAATGCTAAGAACCTCAACAACAAAATGATGGAGGAGTTATGCCATAAATTCCATATCAAACACCTTAACTCCGTCATCTACCATCCAAAGATGAATGGTGATGTTGAAGCAGCTAATAAAAACATCAAGAAGATTATGCAGAAAATGTCCGCCAATCGCAAAGGATGGCCTGACCTCTTGCCTATGACTTTATTAGCCTACAGAATTTCAATGCGTACTTCCACTGGGGCAACCCCCTACTCATTAGCCTATGGGATGGAAGTAGTGCTCCCCATATAGGTGGAAATGGAATCCCTCAGAGTGTTGATGGATTCTCAGCTGGATGAAGACCAATGGATACAAGATAGGTATCACCAGTTGTCTCTAATAGACGAAAGGAGAACCGCGACTATCTTCCATGGTCAGTTATATCAGCAAAGGATCGCCAGATCCTATAACAGAAATTCGGCTACAACAGTTTAAATAACACGACTTGGTTTTGAAGAAGATCATTGACAACCAAGACCAATCCAAGGGAAAATTCGCTCCTAACTGGGAAGGCCCATTTTTTGTCAAGGAGATATTGACAGTAGGCGCTCTCAGACAACAGGAAATGGTTGGCGATGAATTTCCATAGCTTATAAACTCAGTCACCGTGAAATGGTGCTATGTCTAAGGCTAACTTCAAGCAAACATCCTGGCTTTAAATCATCAGATCACCAGTCATTCTGGTTTTCTAACCCTTTTTACATGCTCTTTTGCCCCTTAGGGAAACATACACTTCAAACCAGTAGCCTAGTTTCACCTCATTTAATATCTTTCATACAATTTCAGTTATCCCCTGATAAGTGGGTTTTATACCTACTTATTGGATATCAATTCATGCGAACTATGCTCGTACATTTTAGTGTATTTTTAGTTGCATTTCATAATATTTTGCATTGCATGTACTGAGAACTCCTTTGGTGTAAAAGTGCAGGAAATGGCATAGCTTGGCGATGGTAGTTGGCATGAGGCTAATGGAAGCATGATGCGAGGAACAAGTAGAGATATGCAACCGAAGATGGATGAAGGAAGAGTAGCGTGACAATGACTCAATAGCAGCAGGACAAAGCAGTAGCAGCAGCAGAACACAGAGTCAAAACTGCAGAAGCAGCGTGGCCGTGCGGCTATACAGGCTTCAACATGCGCACCCGCGTAATCACTCGAACTTACCAGATTTTAAAGACGAGTGCCCGCGCGCGATATCTGAGGCTGCTGATCTGTTTTATTTTAATTTTTATATTGGAAGAGTTGTAGTTGGTTAAAACAATTCTGGTTGGTACCAGACGTATTATGTTAGTAGTTTTTACGTGTTTTTCATATTAGAACTAGGGTTTTACACTTTGAGAGATTTCCAACGTAGAACTAAGCCAAAATTTTGTATTTTCTACTTCTTCTTTTGATTTTCAATCACTGTGGATGAACTACTGTTATTTTGCTGGATATTAGTATGGATTTGAACGTTACTACTGAAATGTAATCAACAATTGGGTTTGATCAATTCTTTCTTCTCTCTTTCAATTGTTTGCTTATTATCCATGTATTTCTTTGATCCCATAATGGCTTTTGGTTCAGTCATGAACTAAACTCTATTATGGGATTCTAATAGATTTTAATATGAAGTTTAATTGATTGCTTGACTGCTGGACTGTTTTGCGTATCATAAAGAATTTATATCATGGTTGATTTGCATGCATGAATGATTGATCACCATTCATTTTAGGTACTTGTATGGAATTGAAAAATAACATGCGAGTATGGATTGTAATCATGATAGCATGCGTATATGGGGCTGTTTTGCTTAGCTTTGTATTTCGTGAATCAGATAGATATATACTGTTTCACCGTATGAGTTAATATAAGGGCTTGTGCTTAAATTCGATATGGATGCAATTTAACATAGAAATATAGTGAGGTTGGTTTTATTGGAGATTACATGGTATCTATTGCATGTGGATGTTATGTAAGTAGGTCATAATTCATTAAAAAATGGTTATGTCTACATTAGTGCTCTTGGCTACTTTTCTGTGATACGTGAACAATCTTGCATGATGGTAGTAATTAGATGAACTATTAAATGAAATTATGATCCCATTATTTCCAGATTTGATTTATTACATTATTATTCTTATTTTAGTTATTCTTTGCATTTAGAGTAATTCACAATTATAAGCATTAGTTTAAGCATATAAAAATAGTGATTTAGTTGATGCATAATAGTTTAATTTAGATATCTTTCTCCGTGGATCGATACTCGACTTTACTCAGATCGCTTGCTTGACACACATGTATGCTTGCATGAGTTAGAGCTCTTTTGTTAGAACTAAAAAAGAGGCAACAAGTTTTTGGCGCCGTTGCCGGGGAAAGGCGATTAAATTTAAATAATTATCATCAGTTTTAAGCTATATTGTATGACTTAGACAAATCTAATCTTATCTCATTTCTATTTTTGTTTTTGTTTTTGGTTTCAGGTACTTGTAGATTTTTTTATGCACACGCGATCATCTAATTCCGAGTTAATACCAGTGTAGGATAATATTAACGGGAGAGGTTGGAAAGAGAGAGTGCGGAGAAATTTACAAGCACAGTTAGAGGGTACTACATCTAGTATGGCAGAAGAACATAGAGAAGAGCAAAGAGAGGAGCATAGGGCTTTGACGAACTATTCCATGCCGAACATTAATGGACTACAGTCGAACATAGTCAGACCGACGATAGCAGCAAATACTTTCGAGATTAAACCGGGCACTATTCAGATAGTGCAGAATTCAGTACAGTTTGGGGGTGCTGCTACAAACGATCCGAATGAACACCTGTTGAGCTTTATTGAGATTTGTAATACATTCAGATACAATGGGGTGTCGGAGGATGCTATCAGACTGAGGCTATTTCCATTCTCATTGAGGGATAAAGCGAGAAGTTGGCTTCATTCTTTGCCTTCAGGATTAATTACTACATGGGAGGACCTAGCACATACGTTTTTAGCCAAGTTTTTCCCAATGGCTAAGACCGCAAAAATGAGGACAGCGATCACTCAGTTCGAACAACAATAGGGTGAATTCTTATACGAGGTCTGGGAGAGATATAAAGAGATGCTACGAAAGTGTCTGCACCATGGTATGCCAGATTGGATGGTGATCAACACATTTTACAATGGATTGGGATGGCAGTCTAGGCCGATTGTAGATGCAGCTGCAGGAGGAGCATTATGGGCAAAGAGTTATGAGGAAGCCTATAACCTTATCGAGACGATGGCAGCAAATGATTTTCAAAATCCTACATCTCGGATGCCACAGTCCAAAGTTGCAGGTTAGTTGGAAGTGGATGCTATTACTCAGTTGTCGGCACAGATGGCAGCTATAGTGAAGAAAATAGATTCAATAGCAGAGAGCAAAGCGAAAATAGTTGCCTTCGTATGTGAGATTTGTGTGTGGTCGCACTCGACAAATCAATGTCCTATCAGCTCGGGGTTGGTACAGTATGTGAGCAATTACAGGAAAGACCAAGGACAGTTTCAAAACACATACAACTCCAACAACCGCAATCATCCTAACTTCAGTTGGTCAAATAACCAAGGGAATCAGCAGAATCAGTTTCAGCCGAATCAACAATTTCAGTCATAGCCATCTCAGCCACAGTTTACACCAAAACCACTGTTTTCGCCGGGATTTTCTCAACAACAACAACATCACACTCCAGCTGCACCTAAGCAAGAGAAGAAATCAGAAATGGAGGAGATGATGATGAAGTACATGGAAAACACGGAGGTTATGATCAAAAGCCAAGTAGTGGCTATTAAAAAACTAGAAACTCAGATGGGGCAAATGGCGAGCATGCTTAACAACAGGACCCAGGGTTCATTTCCAAGTAATACGGAAGCAAATCCATGAAGAGACGGGAAGGAATAGTGTCAAACGATCACATTAAGGTCTGGGAAAAATATTGCAGTTAGCATCGCGCGCCCGTGCCTTGTTGTACTGAGGAGGACGCGTGACCGCGCGAGGAGAAAACTGTGACTGCTGAGAAAGAAAATCCGAAAAATTCTGAGATACAGCAGGAAGAGAAGGATAAATCAGGTTCAAATGAGAAGCCTAAGAGTTCAGTACCACTAGTTCACCCTCCGGTTCCGTATCCGTAGAGATTGAATAAGCAGAGGGAGGACAAGCAGTTCAGCAAGTTCTTGGAGGTCTTTAAAAAGCTGCAGATCAACATACCTTTCGCAGAGGCATTGGAATAGATGCCAAGTTATGCAAAGTTCATGAAGGGTATATTGTCAAGGAAAAGGAGATTAGACGAGTTTGAGACAGTGGTCTTGACTGAGGAATGCAGTGCAGTGCTTCAGCGTAAATTACCTCCAAAGCTGAAGGATCCGGGAAGTTTAACAATTCCATGCACGATCGGGAAGATGAGTTTCAGTAAGTGTCTATGTGATCTTGGGGCAAGTATCAATTTGATGCCCTTGTCAGTATTCAATCAGTTGGGATTGTTGGCTCCAAGGCCGACAAACATTTCTTTGCAGCTAGCCGACAGATCGATCACATATCCATGGGGAATAGTTGAAGATGTGTTGGTGAAAGTGGACAAATTTATCTTTTCAGCGGACTTCATCATTTTGGATTACGAGGAAGATAAAAGTATACCAATCATACTGGGGAGACCATTCTTAGCCACATGAAGGACTTTGATAGACGTGCAGAAAGGGGAACTCACTATGCGTGTACATGATCAATAGGTTACCTTTAATGTCTTCAAGGCAATGAAGTTTCCAACAGATGAAGAGGAATGTTTCCGAGTTGATTTGGTGGATCGGGTCTTAAATGATGAAGTAGAGAGTCTAGTGGACTATGAACCTTTGAGAAGTGTAATTGCTAAAAATTCAGAGTTGGAGGACGAGGAACTCAACGAACTTGTGCAATATCTGGATACCACTCCAAAATTTAGAAAATTCAGAACACCTGTCGAGCCATTGACGAAAGCTGGAGAGTGATCGGTAAAATTAAAGCCATCTCTTGAGACACCTCCAGAGCTTGAATTAAAACCACTTCCAGATCATCTCAGGTACGCATTTTTAAATAAAGATTCAAAGCTACCTGTGATTATTTCTTCTGCACTAACATCTTTTCAGGAAGAAAAACTGCTACGAGTGCTTAAAGAGTTCAAATCAGCTATTGGGTGGACCATAACAGATATTAAAGGGATTAGCCCTTCGTTTTGCATGCATAAGATCCTGATGGAGATGGGAGTAAGTCGTCAGTTGAGCAACAAAGAAGACTTAATTCGATAATGAAAGAAGTGGTCAAGAAAGAGGTACTGAAATGGCTAGATGGGAATAATTTATCCGATTTCAGACAGCTCATGGGTGAGCCCAGTGCAGTGTGTACTGAAGAAGGGTGGTATGACCGTTGTGACAAATGAGAATAATGAGTTAATTCCAACACGAACAGTGAAGGGGTGGAGAGTCTGCATGGACTACCGCAGGCTCAACAAAGCTACAAGGAAAGATCATTTTCCACTACCATTCATTGATCAGATGTTGGACAGATTAGCAGGTCATGAGTAGTATTGCCTTCTGGACGGATATTTGGGATATAATCAAATTGTGATAGCTCCAGAAGACCTGGAAAAGACAACCTTCACATGCCCATACGGCACTTTTGCTTTTAGAAGGATGTCCTTCGGGTTGTGCAATGCTCCAGCCACCTTTCAGAGATGTATGATGGCTATATTTTCATATATGGTGGAGCAGAATGTGGAGGTATTTATGGATAATTTCTCAGTCTTCGGAGACTCGTTTGATTTATGCCTTGAGAATTTGATTATGGTTTTGAAGCGGTGTGTTGAGACAAACTTAGTGCTGAATTGGGAAAAGTGTCATTTCATGGTACAAGAAGGAATCATACTGGGACACAAAGTTTCGAAGAAGGGACTCGAGGTGGATAGGGCTAAGATGGAAACTATAGAGAACTTTCCACCACCTACTTCTGTAAAAGGTGTTCGCAGTTTTTTGGGACATGCAGGTTTTTATCGCAGATTCATTAAGGACTTCTCTAAGATAACTAAACCACTATGCAGTTTATTGGAGAAGGATGCGCAGTTTAATTTTGATGAGGCTTGTGTGTCAGCATTTGAGCACTTAAAGGGGAAACTAACTTCAGCACCAGTGATTACTGCTCCAGATTGGGATTTGCCATTTGAGCTGATGTGCGATGCTAGTGATTATGTCGTAGGGGCTGCTTTGGGTCAGAGAAAGGAAAAGATGTTTCACGTGATCTATTATGCTAGCAAGACCCTTATAGATGCACAGTTGAACTACACCACCTTAGAGAAAAAGTTATTGGCAGTGGTGTATGCCTTTGATAAATTTCGAGCATATCTGATTGGCACAAAGGTGATTGTGTACAAGGATCACGCGACAATTCGACATTTAGTGGCAAAGAAGGATGCAAAGCCCCGGTTGATCAGATGGATTTTATTACTACAGGAATTTGATTTGGAAATCAAGGACAGAAAGGGCACTGACAACCAAGTTGTGGACCACTTATCGCGACTAGAGAATCCAGAAAGGAAGGCAGACGATAAAGTTATGATCAATGAATCCTTTCTAGATGAACAGTTGTTTATGGTGAAAGGGGAAGTGCCATGGTTTGCAGACTACGCGAACTATTTGGTGAGTAAGATGGTACCTTCTAACTTGGTGGGGTATCAAAAGAAAAAATTTCTGCATGATGTCAAATGGTATATATGGGATAAGCCTTATTTGTTTAAACAGTATTTTGATCAAATGATAAGAAGGTGTATTCCGTATAGCGAGACCGAGGGGATTTTGCAGGACTGTCATTCTTTAGTGTATGGGGGTCACTATGGTGGAGAAAGAATAGCGACTAGAGTACTACAAGCAGGATTCTACTAGTCGACCATTTTTAAGGATACATACACTTTTGTCGAGCGGTGTGATAGATGTCAGAGAGCGGGGAACATTTCCAAAAGAAATGAAATGCCATTGAATACAATCCTCGAAGTAGAAATTTTTGATGTGTGGGGGATTGATTTCATGGGACCTTTTGTTTCATCTTGCGGAAATCTCTACATCTTGCTCGCATTAGATTATGTGTCAAAATTGGTAGAAGTGGCAGCTCTTCCGACAAACGATGCCAAGGTAGTCCTAAGGTTTTTACACATAAGTATCTTCACTAGGTTTGGGACTCCAATGGCCATCATCGTGATTTAAGGCGGTCATTTTCGCAATAGGCGGTTCTGAGTTTTTGTTGGCTAAGTATGGGGTGAACCATCGATTACTCTGACTTATCATCCCATAAACGAATGGCCAAGCTGAAGTGTCGAATCGAGAAGTCAAAAGAATCCTTGAAAAAGTTGTGAATCCCACGAGGAAGGACTGGTCGTTAAAGTTGGATGATGCAGTATGGGCATATAGGACGGCATACAAAACTCCGTTGGGCATGTCACCTTTTCAGTTCGTATATATAAAAGCTTGTCACCTTCCTATGGAGCTAGAGCATAAGGCATATTGGGCAATTCGGAAGCTCAATTTTGATTTAAAAGCTGCAGGGGAGAAACACCTACTCCAACTCAATGAGTTGGATGAATTTAGATTACAGGCATATGAGAATTCAAAGCTGTACAAGGAGAAGGTGAAGAAATGGCATGATCGAAAAATCCTAGAGAGAACATTTGAACCGGGACAAAGAGTTTTGCTCTTTAACTCCAAACTTAAACTTTTTCCCGGAAAGCTGAAATCAAGATGGTCAGGGCCATTTATAGTAAAGACTATTTTCCCACATGGTGCAATAGAAGTGTTCGATAAATTCCCGGATCAGCCTTTTAAAGTGAATGGGCAGCGATTGAAGCATTACTTTGGTGGCGAGGTGGATAGACAGAAAGTCACCTCAATTCTTTCTTCGACATGAAATTCAGAGACAGTCAAGCTAATTAACTATAACTTAGCGCTTGATGGGAGACAACCCATTGGTTCTATCTCTATTTTTTATTTATTCAGTATTATGTTGTTTTTTTTAGTCATTTTCATTTTAATTGTGATACATTACTGTGTTTTGCATAAGTGAGTGTGTAGTTATATATGTATTGGACTGTGTTTGAGTATAGTATAGAGTTTATGTGGTGATTTATGCTTATTTAGTAGTTCACACTTTAACATGAGAGATTTGTGTTTATGGAGGTGAATTAGATTGGAGGCATTACTGTCTTGCAGTACTGGAAATGAAAAATTGACAGTACAGGAAGTGGAAACGCGCGGCCGCTCCTGGAAAAGCTTTAGAACTCATGGCTACCACGCAAGAAGCAATTTTGTGCAAGATAAGCCACTCCTACTCGCTGCCTTTAATCCCTTTGACAAGCCACGCACATTGCGCGACAATGAGAGTCAGACGTTACAAAGCGCCTAGGCGTTCAAATCATACCTCAACCAAGCACTTAAGCACCTCAAGTCAAGAGTCTATGTACGATGTGACAACCGCTTTAGGCGGTCCAATCGATCTGCAATACAAAATGCCTAGCGCTCCTCACACTGCATACCGCAAGACGAAGCCCTTTGAAAATTTGCGTGCCCGCGCGCAATATCGGGTCTTGAAAAAAAAATTTGGATTTTAAAAAAACATGTTGTGGCTCATTTGGTCTCCCACTTGAAATAACAGAGGCATAGTCTCTAGCTCTCCTCCACACGCACGTCTCTTCATCTCTCGGCAGTTATAACTTGCAGCCATACATCGTTCCTCGACTACCACGATTCTACCCACACTCATCTCTGCCGTATAAATCTAGGGTTTCCGATTGAGTGTGCCGAAGTCAGTTTGGGGGTCATCAATCATCGGTTAGAAATCTCTATCAGGTAAGCAAATCTTCATCTTCAACATTCAAAACAATGGGTCCAAAGAGAGCGCGATCTTCTTCTTCATCATCATCATCTTCCTCTAGCAGTCACGGGGAGGATGTTGTGGATCATACCAGATTTCTCAGTCTCGATGCCCAGCAGGAGTATTGCAGAATTGTTGTAAAGACGTTTGTCAAGGAGCGCGGTTTCAAACCTGAGGGGCAAGATGGTCAGCTATGTGATATGATTCGCGAAAGAGGATGGGGTGGATTGACTGCCACTCCTATGCCTATTTCGATGAGTATAGTCCGAGAATTCTATGCAAATGCTAAAGCCACCATGAGCGGTCTATCTTTGGTTCGCGGTTTTGAAATAGATTACAGACCTCCCACCATCAGAGCAGTTTTTAGGATTACTGACACACCACCGCCTGGGTCTGCTAATTGGGTAACAGGTGCACATATAGAAACAGACTTGGAATTGGTTATTGCTGAATTGTGTGTGCCAGGCACGAAGTGGACTTATAAAGTCGGTACGAATCAACCTTGCATATTCCCAGCCGCAGCTTTAAATCGATATGCAAAGGCATGGAATTTATTCATATGTGCCAAGCTTGTTCCGTCGTCTCATCAGTATAAAATCACAGCGGAGAGGGCCATCATTCTGTGGGGAATAATCACCGGCAAATACATTAACGTGGGCCATATGATTCACCAAAATATGTTATGTTATCTGTGGGGAAGTACTACAGGGAGTATTCCCCACACGTCGGTTGTGGCTATGTTATGTGCTCATCAAGGCTGCCATTGGGACAATGAACAAATGCAAAACCCAAGCCAGGATATCACTCATGCCACCATTGCGAAATTTGAGGATTGGGCAGGAGGTGTACTGCACCCGCGAGGAAGAGGATTTATCATCCAGCCCATATTCCCAGAGCCACCATAGCAGCTCTCTCAGACAGATGAAACGGGCCTGTCAACCTAAGCTACCACTGTTCATGTAGATCGACAGCTCCGAAGGTTAGAACGCAAGGTCGACGCCATGTACGACAACTTTTGCGGCGTTTACCAAATCGGGTTTGACGAGGTCCTCAAGTGAGTCATTTTTACAAAACGAGGGACGATGCTTGAGTGGCCTCAGTTTGGGACAGCCGTGCCATATCCACCACTAGATTCACCACCCGAAGAGGGTGGTGCTGCTGAACACTAGGGGTGTTTTCGATAACCCTTTACCTTCATTCATTGGGATAATGAATATTATAAGTTTGGGGGTATTGGGGTAGTAGTGTAGTTGCATATAGTTTTTGCATGATTAGTTTAAATTTTGCATGTTTATTTGCATGTTTCATATTTAGTTTAACAGTTTATATATGTATGTGTTAGATAATAATTGCATGTTATAGTGTCCTATTTTAGTCATCATTATTTTTGTTAGTATATGGATAGTTGCATGTCTCACAGTTCTTGCTTTATAGGAATGATGTCTAGCCTATGATGAAATTGAATTTTGAAAGATTGTTGAGTATTTTGGATAGCATGAACTTAGATATAATGTTTTACATGATGTAATTCATGATGCTGTTTAAGTGCTTTCGGTTTGCAGTACGTTGTTCACAATTCCTTGTAGGCTTAAGAATGATGTGTTGCATTGCTTAGTAGGAAATATGGTTTTAAAATAGAGAAATTTGTGGAAAATGGACTTAGACTGTATAAAACATTGATAATCAAACTGTGGGAACACATGGGTATGCTATGTATAAAGAAAACAGAAAAGAAAAGAAAACGCTATCTTGAAACCTTCTTGAGCTAAATGATTGACTCTTTGGAAGAAGCGAGATGGAGCGTAAAATGCACTCGCTGAAAAAAAAAGAAATAAACACCGCGAAAAAGAGCGAGAATCGCCCTCGTGAGTAGCAATAAAGTAGTTAAACCCATTGTAGAACCTCATTTTGTTTTGATATGTTGGAATAGTCTTTGTTACATAAGTATACATGAATCTTGATTTGGACTGTAATTTTCTGTTTTGAGCAGTTTAGCATGTGTATTCTTTGCTTAAATCAAGTTTTGGTGAACACAACACACATACACAGAGCATCTCTATAGCATATATGAATTATTTAAGTGTATGATATTATGCCTATAGTTTGGTTTGAATCTGTATTCTTGAATTTGGATAATTCACTGAGGCATTTTGGACTGAAATTCTGTTATAGCTGGAACAATGTGAGACTCGTTTGCATCATGATTTAGTAGCAAAGCATGTAGTTGCATTTTCAGTGTTTTATGTTGTATGCATTGCTTGAGGGCAAGCAATAGTTCAAGTTTGGGGGTATTTGATAAGTGGGTTTTATACCTACTTATTGGATATCAATTCACGCGAACTATGCCCATCTCAAGTACATTTTAGTGTATTTTTAGTTGCATTTTGTAATATTTTGCATTGCATGTACTGAGAACTCCTTTGGTGTAAAAGTTCAAGAAATGGCATAGCTTGGCGATGGTAGTTGGCATGAGGCTAATGGAAGCATGATGCGAGGAACAAGTGGAGATATGCAACCAAAGATGGATGAAGGAAGAGTAGCATGACAATGAATCAATGGCAAAGAGGAAAAGCAAAGAAGAAGCAGCAGTAACACGAAGTCAAATCGCAGGAAGTCGCTGGCGGCTATCAAAGCTTCAAACACGCGCCGCACGCCGATCACCCGAACTTACCAGATTTTAAAGATGTGTGCCCGCGCGATGATTACAAAGGGGAAGCGTGCGCCCGCGCGCGACATGTGAGGCTGCTGATCTGTTTTATTTTAATTTTTATATTGGAAGAGTTGTAGTTGGTTAAAATAATTATGGTTGGTACCAGACATATTATGTCAGTAGTTTTTACGTGTTTTTCATATTGGAACTAGGGTTTTACACTTTGAGAGATTTCCAACGCAGAACTAAGCCAAAATTTCATATTTTCTACTTCTTCTTTGGATTTTCAATCACTGTGGATGAACTACTGTTATTTTGCTGGATATTAGTGTGGATTTGAACGTTACTACTGGATTGTAATCAGCAATTGGGTTTGATCAATTCTTTCTTCTCTCTTTCAATTATTTGCTTATAATCCATATATTGCTTTGATCCCATAATGGCTTTTGGTTCAGTCATGAACTAAACTCCATTATGGGATTCTAACGGATTTTAATATGAAGTTTAATTGATTGCTTGACTGCTGGACTATTTTGCGTATCATAAGGAATTTATATCATGGTTGATTTGCATACATGAATGATTGATCACCATTCGTTTTAGGTGCTTGTATGGAATTGAAAAATAACATGCGAGTATGGATTGTAATCATGATAGCATGTGTATATGGGGCTGTTTTGCTTAGCTTTGTATTTCGTGAATCAGATAGAGATATACTGTTTCACTATATGAGTTAATATTAGGGCTTGTGCTTAAATTTGATATGGCTGCAATTTCACATAGAAATATAGTGAGGTTTGTTTTATTGGAGATTACATGGTATCTATTGCATGTGGATGTTATGTAAGTAGGTCATAATTCATTGAAAAATGGTTATGTCTACATTAGTGCTCTTGGCTACTTTTCTGTGATACGTGAACAATCTTGCATGATGGTAGTAATTAGATGAACTATTAAATGAAGTTAGGATCCCATTATTTTCAGATTTGATTTATTACATTATTATTCTTATTTTAGTTATTCTTTGCATTTAGAGTAATTCACAATTATAAGCATTAGTTTAAGCATATAAAAATAGTGATTTAGTTGATGCATAATAGTTTAATTTAGATATCTTTCTCTGTGGATCAATACTCGACTTACTCTGTACTGCTTGTTGACACATGTATGCTTGCATGAGTTAGAGATCTTTTGTTAGAACTAAAAAAGAGGCAACATCACCCCAGGGATTGAACCTTTCACACCTGCAGTTTATCCTGAAGACGGGATTAAACTTTTCTACGCTTGCAATTTATCCTGCAGACGGGATCAAACTTTTTCCACACCTGCAGTTTGTCCCAATCATGGGATCAAACTTTCTTCTCCCTGAAGTATAGCCTACACATGGGATTCGTACTTCTCTTTGGCTGCAATTCTTCCTGAGGGGCGAACTACATCGACCTGATCTCCCTGATACCCGGGAGTACGTAGGCAACCATATTCTATATGGCCCGGTCACAATAAACAAAAAACAATAAAAAAAATTCTACCCTTTTCTCTACATAAACAAAAACAACAAAAACACTTCTACACCCTTCTTCATCAATAAAGCTTCTATACCCATCTGCCTTTCACATTCACCGTTGAACCTCTTACACCAGGTTTAAACTACGCAGACCTGATCTCCTATTCAATAGGAGTACGTAGGCAACCATTTATGGTTCGGTCTAACCCCCTACCAAAACACAAATACTTGTCAGCGGTACTGGGATCAAACCTCAATCCGCCACATTTCATCGGCTTCAGACCAAAGGGATGGAATTACCCAACCTCTCCTCACCAATAAGAGATTCAGTGACCATCTAAGCTGCGGTTGTGCCTCAAAGAGCAACGCCAATCCATAAGAGATGGAATTAACTAGGCTTCTCACCAATAGAAGTACTGGCGACCATCTGTGGTGCGGTCAATCTCAGAGAGGAAAAGCCACACTCCTCTCCACATTTCCATACAGAAACCAGTCCCAAGACACCAAAGATGGTAGGGATACATATAGATCAATGATCAGTTCTGAAAGATCCTACGACGTCTCAATGTCCAGACATCAAGGATGAGTTCAGAATGCATCAAGATCACAAGCCCTGAAGAAACAGGCAAATATCAAGCAAGTATCAAGGCATAACTGAAAGGGAAGTGAATCAAAATAAATTTTCCTGCCATATATAATACTGTTTGATATATACATATGTGTTGTACATGACAAAATGGTTAAGCTAGTCTGTGCAGGAAAATACAAAGTTATTTACGGATTTATATGTATACGGACTATCAGATCTAACATAGCATCCCTCTCCAAAGAAGGAGGTAACGCTGCAAGCTCCTGCCCAATGGTATCTACACGAGCTAGCAGATACGAGGCTAACTGCATGGTGGCATGATGCTCATCAATATATGCACTCATATCGGCAAGGATGTTAGCTGTAAGGGATCTCACTGAAGTACTGTCTGTGACAGCCACATCCCGGGCAGATAGGGAAGCATCATGATCTACAATCAATGCATCTCTGGCTGATCTGGCCTCATCTCTCTCTAATAGAACGGCCTCTCTCCCATCAAGAGCTATCAACATCAAGGCCCTAGCCTGATCTCTCTCAAAGGTCATTAGATGTAGACTTTGCTCTAGATACTGTGCTAAATGCTGAATGACCGTAGCACTCGTAGTGGGAGAATCCATCACAAATCCTGGCAACCCAGTAGTCAATTCCTCGATGGGAATATTAGTCTCCTCCATAGGCTCCTCATCGTCGGAATAAGTCCTCTGCACTGTGGATACTACTGCAGCCGCTGTAAGACCCCAACTTATTATAAATAAAATTAAATTTCTCTATTCATTATCTTGAAATAATAAGGAGTTAATTTGATATAATACTTTGGTTATAGGTGAAATGTGCAAATTTTATAAAATAATTTCAAATATTTCAAATATTTCAAATATAATAATTTGAAATATTTTTTTTCCTTTCAAGTTATCTATTGTGACCCTTATTCTTGAAATTGAATCCATGTTTTGATCTTCACTATGGTTTATTATGGAGCGTTTTTGAACTTGGTTCATCTAAAGTACGAATCCCTAATCTTTGTTCTTCTATCTCACTGGATTCGTTCTCAAAAACATTTTTCATCATCCTCAGTCTTTAATGGTGATACTTGATGAATATCTTTGGCCCGTAGTGCAAAGATGAATATTTGATGCAAGATGTATATTGATTAATGTTATAGGGATAAAATATTGATGATGAACTTTTAAATTCATAGATGATAGTAGATTTCATTCTTTACTTAACTCTTCTAATGAATTGTTATTTCTGCTGCGAATATTGATCTAAAATGGGTTGTCCATTATATTTTATCTAATTTGTTGAAGGCTAACGATAATTTGTTTTTCATTATCTTAGTCATAATATTCTTTACTGGGCTAGTTGAGCTCACCCTTTTCCTTTTTGTTCCATTTTTCTTCTCAGGAAGCGAGAATATAGCGAGGAGTAGTCAGGGTGAGAAATGATGTTGCATGACAGTTGTTATAGGAGTCCTCACTATTTGTAAAATAGTTTATCAATAATTTTAATGAGGACTTATTTCAGTGTGGATATTGTCTAGAGGGAAATATTTGTATTTAAACTCACAGTATTTGTGTTGTTGTATTTTGCACAACAATTGTAATAATGATGTTATAGTTGTTTCTGTACCATGTATTTGGCGACTCAGGATGGGTGATGTATACCTATTTTGGGGGCGTCACAGTTGGTATCAGAGCTTAGGGATATGGTCTCTGGCAGAGATCGCTGAATAGAACTAGGAGGGGAGAGACGAATAAATCCTTCGCTAGTGTGTCCTACCTAAGCTTATTTGTTGGTCGGTCATAATATAGGGATATTATGTGATATGTTAATTTGTTTAATTAACCCCTGTTTTATGCCTGTTTTTAAGAATGGCAGCTGAGAACGTTAACAATGGAGTGTATGAGACCGTGGAACAACCTTCAATCATTAACCAAGAGAACGTGCAACAGGAAGGCAATATTCCTCCTATAAACAACACTATGGAGCAAACGATGAATGATGGAATGTTTAGAAGCTTTTTGCAGTTCATGCAAAATCAGACGAGGGAGACTCGTGTACAAAATACGGGTGGAAATGATAGCAATGCGCGGTTTGTCACAGCCAATCAGTTCAAGGAGTTGGGACCACGATTAAGGCAGATCCATGGGTAAAGCAAATTACTAAGATATTCGATGTCTTGGGATGCACGAAAGAACAGAAGGTTCCGTTCGCCACCTTTATGTTCCGTGGTGAGGCTTATTACTAGTGGGAATCTGTGAAGCGTACCCAGCTAGCCGCACTCAACATGTCTTGGGAAAGATTTCAGAAACTGTTCAATGACAAGTACTTTTCTGAAAGTATTCATCATATGAAGGAGGTAGAGTTTATTAGATTGGAACAGAACAACATGACGGTGTCCCAGTACGAGGCAAAGTTCGCAGAGTTATCCAGGTTTGCACCTCATTTGGTAGAGAATAAGGAACGTATGATGCGGATGTTTCTGAGAGGTCTAAAACCTGAGATTCGTCAATACCTTATCTCTCATAAATTTTCTCTGTATTCAGATGTTGTCAACAGGGCTCAATTATTAGAGCGAGATAATGAGTATGTTCAACCAAGAGACCACAACCAGGGTCATACCGGTGACAGTAGTCATCGGAGTGATGATAATCAGCGAGGAGGGAAAAATACGGACAAAAGCATTAACCACTCAGGTGGTCATCGTGCCCATAATAATAGGAGAGGTGAGTCAAGTGGAAATTTCAAAAAGAGGAGATTCTATAATGACGGGAAGAAATCAGCACCAGCACCAACAACAAATTCTATGGGTGGAGAACGACCACCAGTTAGATGCTACAAATGCGGAGAGGAGGGACACATAAGTCCAAACTGTCCACAGCCTTCCAAGGTGTGTTTAAATTGTGGAAAAGACGGTCATATAGCCCAATTTTTTTTGGTAGCGAAGTCAAGTCCAACTGGGACGGCGACACCAAAAGCGAATATGGATAAAACAAAGTCAGTGGTTCAAGGGAGGACGTTTGTCGTGACTGACCAAAATGCGAGAAATCCAAATGAGGTGATCACGGGTAAGCTAATCTTGAACTCTTACGAAGTTTATACCTTACTAGATACCGGTTCTACCCATTCTTTTATCTCTCATGCTTGTGCTCAACATTTAACTTGACTCTAGAGAAATTGGACTTTAAATTATCCATTAAAACTCCGTTGGGTGAAACCTTCGTTACATCTACAGTTTATAAATCTTACTTGATCCAAGTTGGCACAATCACATTACCTGTTGATCTTAAAGATACTTGCATTTGATGTGATTTTAGGGATTGATTGGTTAACCACTCATCATGCCAAAATTGATTGTTTTTGTAAGGTTATTAGTTTCCATATTCCTAACCAACCTGTTATACGAATTCAAGCAACTAAAACACTAAAATCAATCACTATCATATCAAGCCATAAAGCTATTCGTTTATTGAAAAACGAATGTCAAGCTTTCTTAGCCCATATTATGGACATGAACAAAAACACGTCAGATTTGAATAATATTTCTATTGTTAGTGAATTTCCTAACGATTTCTCAAGAACTTCCCCGTCTCACCCCTAACGTGAAGTTGAATTTTTTATTGATCTTGAACCGGGTAAAAAGCCCATTTCTAAAACCCCATATCAAATGGCTCCTATTGAAATTCAGGAGTTAAAAGTCCAACTATAGGAATTGTTAGACATCGGTTTCATTCGTCCTAGTACATCTCCTTGGGGTGCTCCTGTTTTATTTATAAAGAAGAAAGATGGGAGTATACAACTTTGTATTGACTACCGGGAATTGAACCATGTCACCATCAAGAATATGTATCCCCTACCTCGCATTGATGACCTGTTTGACCAGTTGCAAGGAGCATAATTCTTTTCAAAGATCGAACTTCGTTCTGGATATCATCAGCTGAAGATTAAAACTGAGGATATTCCAAAGACTGCTTTTAAAACTCGGTACGGGCATTATGAATTCTTAGTCATGTCTTTTGGATTGACTAATGATCCTGCTACTTTCATGGATATGATGAACCGTGTATTCAAGGAATATTTGGATTAGTTCATTGTTGTCTTTATTGATGACATCCTCATCTATTCCAAAAGCCGTGAAGATCATGAGCACCATTTGAAGTTGGTACTTCAAAGACTTCGTGACAACAAGCTATATGCCAAGCTGAAGAAATGCGAGTTCTAGCTTAAGGAAGTAGCATTCCTTGGGCACGTGGTGTCAAAACATGGAGTATTTGTTGACCCGACAAAGATTGAAGCAATACAAAGTTGGGAGTGACCGACATGCATAGCTTTTTGGACTTAGATGGTTATTATCGGAGATTTGTGGAAGGATTTTCTCGAATCGCTACTCCGTTAACTCAGCTGACTCAGAAAGATACAAAATTCGTATGGAGCGAGGAATGCGAGAAGAGTTTCCAAGAGCTTAAAAAGAGACTCATTTTGGCACCTGTTCTAACAATACCATCTAGTTCGGATGGATTTGTTATCTACAGCGGTGCTTCAGGCAAAGGGTTAGGATGTGTTCTCATGCAACATGGGATAGTCATAGCTTATGCCTCGGGACAACTCAAAGAATATGAGAGGAATTATCCTA
Organism: Panax quinquefolius; assembly: GCA_020205615.1. Lineage (NCBI taxonomy): Eukaryota > Viridiplantae > Streptophyta > Magnoliopsida > Apiales > Araliaceae > Panax > Panax quinquefolius. The sequence goes on from CM035168.1 coordinate 72,266,130, forward strand.
CTTATGATCTGGAGTTGGCAGCAGTCATTTTTGCGTTGAAAATCTAGAGACACTACATGTATGGGGAGAAATTGGAGATTTATACGGATCATAAAAGCCTCAAATATTTCTTCACCCAAAAGGAACTCAACATGCGACAACGACGTTGGCTCGAGTTGTTGAAAGATTATGAACATATCATTCATTATCATCCTGGAAAAGCAAACGTTGTAGCTGACGCATTGAGTAGAAGATCATATGGGGGTACGAGTGCAATGTTGTTAACACAAAGACCCATTTTGTATGACTTACAAAGGATGGAGATAGAGTTAAAGACTCCAGGGACCCACATGATGATGGCAAATATATGAGTAGAACCGACTTTAATTGATAAAGTTAAAGCTGCTCAAACTACAGATATGGAGCTGATGAGTATGAAGAAGAAAGTGCGAGAAGGTGCTATTTCGGAAGCAAGAATCGATGAAGAAGGAATACTTTGAGTCAACTCTAGACTTTGTGTTCCTAACAATTCTTACTTGAAGCATAGAATCATAATGGAGGCACATAACACACCATTTGCAATCCATCCTGGGAGTACCAAAATGTATCACAATCTTTGACATACATTTTGGTGGAGAAATATGAAGAGAGAGATCGCGGAGTTTATTTCGAGGTGTTTAACCTGTCAACATGTAAAGGCGGAGCATCAAATGCCAAAGGGTCCATTGCAACCACTTGAGATTCCAAAATGGAAGTGGGAACACATTACCATGGATTTCGTTACAGGTCTTCCTAAGGTTTCTCAAGGCATATATGCGATTTGGGTTATTATTGATAGATTAACCAAGTCTGCTCATTTCTTGCCTATACGTGAGACTTATTCCCTAGAACGTCTTGCTCGTATATACATGAATGAGATTGTGAGATTGCATGGCATGCCAGTATCCGTAGTTTCGGATCGTGACCCAAGATTCACTTCACGATTTTGGGTTAGCTTGCAGAAAGCTATGGGCACAGATTTACGATTCAGTTTGGCATACCATCCTCAAACAGATGGGCAATCAGAAAGGACTATTCAAACCCTTGAAGATCTATTAAGACTCTGTGTCCTAAATTTCAAAGGAATTTGGGATAAGTACTTGCCACTGGTGGAATTCTCTTACAACAACAGTTATCAAGCAAGTATAGGCATGGCTCCATTCGAGGCGTTGTATGGACAAAAGTGTCATTCTCCAGTATGCTGGGATGAGGTGAGAGAAGCAATGTTGTTGGGACCAAAATTAGTACGCATGACTACAGAAAAGATTTAAATGATCCGGCAACGTATAAAGACCTCACAAGATCGACAAAAGAGTTATGATGATCTTCATCGAAAGGACGTGGAATTTAATATTGGAGATTATGTACTATTACGTATTACTCCATGGAAGGGAGTTACAAGATTTGGGAAGAGAGGAAAGCTCAATCCACGATTTATTGGTCCATTTGAGATTCTTGACCGAATAGGAAATGTGGCCTATAGACTCAAGATTACCTCCAAGCACGCGGTGTTCATAATGTTTTTCACATATCTATGCTTCGTAAATATGTGAAAGACCCAAACCACATTATTGCGTTAGAACCAGACGACATAGCCGAAGACTTAACGTGCGAAGAGGTACCTGTTAAGATCTTGGATAAGAAAGAGCATGTCCTACGAACAAAGGTCATACCACAAGTCAAGGTTTTGTGGAGAAACCATGCTATTGAAGAAATGACCTAGGAGTTGGAAACAGAAATGAAAGCGAGGTACCCTCACCTTTTCGAAACACCAGGTACGTATGTCAATTTTGAGGATGAAATTTTATAAGGAGGGGAGGTTGTAAGACCCCAACTTATTATAAATAAAATTAAATTTCTCTATTCATTATCTTGAAATAATAAGGAGTTAATTTGATATAATACTTTGGTTATGGGTGAAATGTGAAAATTTTATAAAATAAGCAAGTGGTTATAAAATAATCATTGTTGTCGAGAAATATTCGTTTGGTCGTGGAATATTCTTGTTGTCAGAGAATATTCGTACGACGGTGCAGCCATTTGTGGGCCCCATAACAGAATAACATTTGGATGAAAAAAACAACAAATTTGAGTTTTTATAAATAACGACGTAATTGTTACTGTTAACACTGTTAGATTACCCGGTGGTTAAAATATAGTAATACGCGTGGTTTCACAGTAGCACACGGTATTGTACAGCATTTTTGAATTATTGATTCTTACGTAAGAAGGCACTACTCAATAATTGTTATAGTAATTACTGTTCAATATTTTATTTTATTGATTCAATAATTGCTGCGTTGATATTTTATATTATTATTGTTTCAATAATTGTCACTGCATAATATTTCCCATTATCAGATCAATAATTCTTATTATTTGAATAATATTATTAGATAGCATTATTGGCAATGTCTAGAAAGTTCTGTCAAGGAGAGGTTTGGTCACCTAATTGTGCGCCAGTAAGGAGAAATCCTTATCGGAAAGCCCCCTCTTTCCTAGGAACGGCCTGGTTGTCATTATTGTGATTCTATAATATTATTTATAATTAATTATTGGTTTATATGATAAGGAAATATTTATTTTATGTGGTTATAAACGAAAGAATTTTAGCATGAAATAATTGTTGAAAATTTGGCATATTTTTGTGGAATTATAATTATTTCTCCGATAAAATATTCATTTAAATATATTATAATTGTTTAAATAATAGTATTATATATATACATGTAATAAAAGTTATGGTGGGTGGAAAAAATGTGGCCTGCAAACTTATTCCAAATGGTGGGCCTCACCAATTGTGATTAATTAATATGTTAGGCATTGAAAAATGAGATGCTTGCCTTTACTTTCCCTTGTTTTTCAAAAACCGGTGCAGACATTCTTTGGTTCCATCATGTGCTAGTATCATAATTCCTCCCATGGGACCACTTGGTTGGTAGAGAATTTGCCTGCAAGATTTTGTTTTCCAAGGTGTGGGCCTTTAGCCAATTAAAAGGAAGAGAAAGTTGGGCATTAGTTAGGCGTAGAAATTGTTTGGCAGCGTTAGGCAGCCTGTTCATTTTTCCTCATCTCACTATAAATAAGGGGTAACCCCTCCTTCCTCAATCACACCTTCATAATTAGAAATTCTTATTCTATAGTATTGTGAGTATTTTCTTGAGTATAAGAATACTTGGAGCGTAGTTTTTCTGCAAGATTTTCTCAAATAATATCTGATATTCCAGTCAAATCCAACTTCTACTAAGGTAAAGGATATTATTTTATTGCAATACTCGTGAGAAATATTATTTCCTTTCATACTCCATATTATGTAAGCAATATTATTTCATCTCGTATTCCTAAATTTGAACTTACTATGGTAAGTATTGCTTTTATAATTCCTGAAATGATTAGAAATTTCGCTTCATCTAATATCATTTCATAGGAATATCGGTCTGAACTTTTTAATCAAATTTGAAACTTTTCATTATTGTGCATCGTTTCACGGAACTGCTCACGATTCATCGCTCACTTGCATCGTTTCACTTGCATCGTTAACAAAAAGAAAAAAAATTATTTTTTTTCCTTTCAAGTTATCTGTTGTGACCCTTATTCTTGAAATTGAATCCATATTTTGATCTTCACTATGGTTTATTATGGAGCGTTTTTGAACTTGGTTCATCTAAAGTACGAATCCCTAATCTTTGTTCTTCTATCTCACTAGATTCGTTCTCTAAAATGTTTTTCATCATCTTCAGTCTTTAATGGTGATACATGATGAATATCTTTAGCCCGTAGTGCAAAGATGAAAGATTACTCGATGAATATCTTTGGGTCCAGTAGTGCAAAGATGTACATGTGTGTTGAGATGAGAATAATACGACCAATCGGTAATATAAATGAATATCTTTGGCCCGTAGTGCAAAGATGAATATTTGATGCAAGATGTATATTGATTGATGTTACAGGGATAAAATATTGATGATGGACTTTTAAATTCATAGATGATAGTAGATTTCATTCTCTACTTAACTCTTCTAATGAATTGTTATTTCCGCTGCGAATATTGATCTAAAATGGGTTGTCCATTATATTTTATCTGATTTGTTGAAGGCTAACAATAATTTGTTGTTCATTATCTTAGTCATAATATTCTTTACTAGGCTAGTTGAGCTCACCCTTTTCCTTTTGTTCCATTTTTCTTCTCAGGAAGCGAGAATATAGCGGGGAGAAGTTAGGGTGAGAAATGATGTTGCATGACAGTTGTTATAGGAGTCCTCACTATTTGTAAAATAGTGTATCAATAATTTTAATGAGGACTTATTTAAGTGTGGATATTGTCTAGAGGGCAATATTTGTATTTAAACTCACAGTATTTGTGTTGTCGTATTTTGCACGACAATTGTAATAATGATGTTGTAGTTGTTTCTGTACCATGTATTTGGCGACTCGGGATGGGTGATGTATACCTATTTTGGGGGCATCACGGTGATGCGATCTCGTCTCCATCCATGCGGAATACTGTAGAACAAACCTGCATGGATGACGTAAAACTCAAATTAACTCTCGCTGATCCCAACAAGCATACAACCTGGATCTATCCTCTGCTGATAAGTGGTGAGAAGCGAAGCGCTGACTCGATGCCCCCTCAAAAGGATAAAAATCCTGAAGCTGGTCAAACTGACACATCACAGCCAGCGGGTGGTAAGTAATAATACCTCTCAAACCAGCCAGAGGAAGATAATACATTCCCGGACCATGAGTAATGAAGCTGTAGGGTGAACTAAGCCCTGTACATGGCAATATAGCGAATGGATCTCCAATTCCTGCCAGAAAAGCTGACCAAGATGCAGCATCTATATAATCCGCAGGCTGAAAGGAGTATGACATGGATATATCATGGGTGAAACAATACCCATGCCGTCTGAAAGTGCCAATCGGTCTCAAGTGTGACATAAACCACACGTAAAGACGATACCGAAGCCGCTCAGAACACTCCTCGCCAGATAAGTGCAAAGAGATGTAGTCGACCTTAGAGTCTCAGTGATGATCATCGGTATTATGGTGTGACCCTCCCTGAGAGCTCTCACTACCATAATGATGCCAATGTCCAACTCATCCATGTATCTTGGCATGTAGACATACGATAATACGCATAATAGCAGTACATCCACTCTGGCCGAACGCCAATGATCCTCCGGTGTGGTGAAATCCCTGGAATACCGTGCATAACTATCCTCTAAGCCAAATCTGTCAAACAGAAAATGCTGGGATATAACGTGGTCGGATGTAAGCTCATCCTGCACCACCCTACACCTCAATTCAGTGAGGGTCATGAACTGCCGACTCATGTCTCTAATCGCCATATGCATGCAAGGTCTGTCCTGTGGCAGCATCATCAAACGTGCATACTCCTCAAGAGTAGCAGTCAACCCATACATGGGTCCCACCACTCCGGCTCCGTTCAGTTCAAGTTGCAAAGAAGGTCTCGCAAGCTGAAAAGGCCAAATCAGGAATAAAAATGCTACGCAATTGAGCGGAATAGCCTAAAATCCTGGTTTTCACTGGCCAAACATTGGCTTCACGCATCACTCATTGGTATTCGCCTGAATACAAGGTATACTATAACGATGAGCTCAACTTTTGCAAATTATGCTCGGAAATGCCTCACATAGGTCTGACGCCGCCATATACAGGGTCATAACCCTAAAAGACAACCTTCCCCGGCGGGGGTTACAACGCATTGTCATCCATTGACATGACCCTGGTGGGGGTTACAACACATTATTCGTCTATGAATGAATCCCCGGCAGGGGTTACAACACGTTCTCAACCATTGATATACACATCAATGAAGGTCAAGCAGCCTTGACATACTCCCCGGCGGGGGTCACAACGCCAAAGTTAAACATTAATAAAGTATCCCCGGCGGGGGTCACAACACAATTCAACCATTGATGTACGTGTCAATGAAGGTCAAGCAGCCTTGACGTCATTTCAACTGATGGTAAGTAAACCCATCGAAACATCGGAGGCCATTCGATGATCTTATCCATCAGTGCACTTATCCACAACCTTCCCCGACGGGGGTCACAACGCCGAAGTCAGACATTGATAAAGTATCCCCAATGGGGGTCACAACGTGATTCAACCATTGATATACGCATCAATAAAGGTCAAGCAGCCTTGACATGCTACCCAGCAAGGGTCACAACACAATACAATCATTGATACATACATCAACGAACATCAAGCAGCCTTGACAGTTTGCCCAACAGGGACATATCCAGTGATACACACATCAGCGAAGGTCAGGCAGCCCTGACAATACATACTATTGGTAGTAACTCAAATAGGATCATGGTATATACTGGTGACAAAAACCAGAGAAGACCATCCTCATCGGAGAGGACCGATGGTGGAATATGTTATACACATCCTCAAACAGACAAAGCTTTGTCCCCACAGATCTCTTGTACATGAGAGGCGCATCTTTGGAGTAAAGTTTGTATCAAGGATCCAGGACTTTGGTGATAACCCCAACGTCAACATTCTTGAAAACTTGGATTGCATGTCCAAGACATTATTGATTGTCATCCCCGACAGGATTAACAGGGAACCAACAATCATTCATTCATGCATCAAACATTTGCATCATGTTGCTACACATAGCATCATGTTTATCTTGTTGCATTTCAAGTGTCTAGGATTCTTTATTCTATCCATACCTTGCATTGCATGAATATGATAAAGAGGGGCATCTGTAGACACTCAAAATTTTCTGCACACCTGTTACTAACATTACAGGAGGGCAGATTCATCTTTCGGAGATAACCCTGAAAGACAGCTCACATCCATTCTGGATACTACTGGAAGTGCAGTCTCAACCCCGGAACACACACCGGGAGTATCAATTCCAACCTCGGAGATAACCCCAAGTTTCATCCTTGGAGATAACCCCAAGGAATGCTGTTGCAGTTCCGATGATAACTCTGGATATGCTTGTTTCAAATGCATGCAATCAGCTTCAATCTTAGACCTCTTGCCGAGGCACTTATTTCAAAGACCCGTAGATAACACCGGGAAGACAGGCACACGTACAGATGACCTTGCGGAATTCAAACACTTGCAGCAGTCCAATCTAAGATGTAACCCTGAGCTACGTCTGCTATCAGCCCAAACCAGAGATAACCCTGATGAGGAGTCAAATTGTCATCTTTCCACCTCAACCCCTGCGCGCCGTCTTAACATTTCATACACACATTTCTACACAATAATGTCCCACAAGAACTAAGGAGTTCCAATCCTGAGAGACTATTACGTGTGGCAGCACACTGGATAGAATTTGAAGCTTGAAGACCATGGGCATGGTCCCCTCTTCCTGACTTCGTACAACCTCTAATCCCATGTCATTGCGTAACTCTCGACAAAAGCAGTCCGAAGATGGTCTTGTATACCTCGTTCAGATGCTCAGATTGAAGTTCTACAAGTTCGAGCGGACATCACAGTGAATGAGTGCACATACTTCGAGATGGCAGGACCCATGGAGCCCAGGGCACCCCGGGCAGCCGCAGGTGAATCTGCGACTACCGCAGGTACACCTGCGGCTCCCCTCTATATAAATAGAGGGCTTGGGGTGGCCATATTCAAGAAAAAAAAGGCGAGGAAGCCCTATCCAATTTGCTCTGTACACACCCCATATTGAGTACTTTCTCATTTTAAATACCTGTTAGCTCACATATAGCTATATTTTACCGGCGAAAGCTGAGTTTTTATCCATCTAGAGTCATAGAAGCCTGCCTTGGCAGCCCACTGTAAGCCTTCTCACACTCTATAAAGCCTTTCTCTTAATCTTTGCACACACTATTCTTCACATTGAGAGTCGTGTTGTGTGTGTATGCCGAACTTGATTCGTGGTTTTCATTTTTGTCTGTATATATATACTTATATATGTATATATTTATATATGGACTAACATTATCGAGTTATGCCTCGATTGAGCCTAGACTTATGTCTGGTGCATTTATTTGCTTATATATATATATATATATATATATATATATATAAACTATTGTCAGACTCTGTCTGATGAGCCTAGATATTACATTTGGAGCGTCTATTGCTTATATATATACTTATATATATGAACTGTTGTCAGACTCTGTCTGATAAGCCTGGATTTTACATCTGAAGCGTTTATTACTATATATATATATATATACTTATATATATGAACTGTTGTCAAACTTTGTTCGATGAGCCTGGGTTTTATATCCGGTGTGTTTATCGCTTATATATATATATATATATATATATATATATATATATATATTTTCGTCAGTTCGGAGTTTACTTCGTGGCCTTTTATTGCTTTTATTTACATTCCGTCCACTACCGAGTTTACTTCATGACGGTTGATCGCTTTTTATGCGCTTTTACATTCATTCCGCCTTGAGTTTGCCGTGGCGGTTGATCGCATTTATTGCTTTATTTACATTTTGGTTCCCCATAGAGGTGCTTCATGGTGGTTGATCATGTCCATATATATATATATATATATATATATATATATATATATATATATATATATATATATATATATATATTTTTACCGCTTTTATATATTTACATTTCGATCCCCATGGAGGTTCTTCGTGGTGGTTGATCATGTTCAGATATATATATTTACAAACTTATATATATATAATCGCCATCGCTTTTATATAAATCTGCAGATCATGTGAGCCTAGGAATAAGCTTCTATTTATAGAAGATTTCTAGCTTAGCCCTTGCAATGGGAAGAGGCAAGTCGCTTGACGACTGGTGATGTGAAAAGAAAAGTGGTTTGACGCCTGTAATGTGAAACAATAAGTGGTTCGACGCTTGTAATGTAAAATGACAAGTGGTTCGACGCCTGTAATGTGAAACAACAAGTGGTTCGACACCTGGTAAAGGCAAGTACTATTGGCGAAAGTGACTCTTAGATGATGACATATGGGCCCCATAGAATAACCAAATTTATAACAAACTCTCATAACAAACTTCTTATTTATATCAAAGATTGAATAAATATTTACTACAAATCATTTTATCTTCAATCAACACATTTTTTTTAATCTTTCAACAATTATTCATCATTAATATTATAACTCACAATATTGACAACCAGATCATTCCCAAGAAAGAGGTAACTTTTCGATAAGAACTTCTCCTTATTGGCGCGTAATTAGGTGACCAAACCCCTTTCCTCGACAGAACTTTCTAGACATTGTCAATAATATAAATAATAATATGAATAACTTTATCGTCTCAATTATTGATTTAATAATATAAAATAGTGTGCAGAGGATACTGTGATAATAATTGAATCAATAACGCCAAATACTATGCAAAGAATTATCAGAGAGTAATAATTGAGTATAAGCGAGTGACTTTTTACGTAAGCATCAATAATCAATACCGTGTGCTACTATGCAACCATGCCAGACATCGCATTACTTTTATCAACGGGTATTTCAACAGCTTAACGGTGAAAACTTTCGCCGTTATTTTTATAAAAGATAATTTTGTCGTTATCTAACTCCGACAATAATTCTGTTGTGGGGTCCACCAATGATTGTGTCGTCGTATTAATATTCCTCGACAAAAAGAATATTTCCCAACCAAACGAATATTCCCCGAATATTTTATAACAACTTGTTTTACTTTGCAAAATTTTCACATATCACCCTTAACTTAATCCTTTTATTAATTTAACCATTTACTAAATAAAATAATATTTATAACAAAATTGAATGCTTTCATTTCATAAAATTCGGGGTCTTACAGTTAATAGATTAAAAATGTGTTTATTAAAGATAAATAATTTGTGATGAATTTTTATTCAATTTTTGATATAAATATAGGGATTGTTATGAGGCATTTGTTATATGTTTGTCTTAGTATTCCATGGGAAGATTTACTAATTTTATGGACCGTCGATTGTGGTTTTAATAGATAAGCAATTTGGACCGTCGGTGGTGGTTTTAATAGTAAATCAACCTGGACCGTCGGTGGTGGTTTTAAAAGTAAATCAATCTGGACCGTCGGTGGTGGTTTTAAAAGTAAATCAATCTGGATCGTCGATTGTGGTTTTAATAGTAATCAATATGAACCGTCCGTTGTAGAAGTAAATTAATCTGGACCGTTCATGAATCAGTTACTATTTAGTCCATTCTCCTATAAATAGAAGCTTAATTCTTCTTTCATTTTCACCAATTCACTGAGATTCACAAGAGACACTATAGAGAGAGAAACTATAGAGAGCAAGAAGAAGAGTATTCTGCTACTTCACTATTGTATTATCCAGCCTTCTACTAAGGTAAGGGGTATTATTTCTTTCGTATTCATAAGGAATACTATTTTTTGTATTCATCCTTTAATATGTCGGAATAACTTGTCTACGCGGATTACGTACCGTATGATAGGTGAAAATCCATTTGCAGTTTCGTATGTTATTTCTTTTCATATTCTTAAATCTAAACTTACTATGGTAAGTATTGCTTCTATAATCCTTGAAATTAGTGGAATATCATTAAGTTTTGTGCTTCATCCAGTATCGTTTCATTGAAATATTGATCTGAACTTTCTTATTAAATATCAATATTTTCACCCAAGGTACTATTCACAGGTTACTATTCACCCGATTACTATTCACTATAATATTATTGACTCGTGTATTCGGGGCACTTTTCATGCCGGGGTACTATTCACGAGTTACTAATCACGGTTTACTATTCACCAATTACGATTCACTCAAATATTGTTCACTCGGTTATTCGGGGCACTTTTCATGTCGAGGTACTATTCACGGGGTACTATTCCCGAAGTACTATTTATAGGTACTATTCACCAAAAATTTTATTTCTTTTCTATTCAAATTATTTTTGATACATGGATATTATTCTTGAATTTTACTCCACAAAGCAGTATCATGTTGATAATTTGGACATTATTGAATTCTGGATAAATTAAATTATAAATCTTTAAAAACTTATCCTTTGCTTTCTTTTAATTGAATTCTTATATCATTGTCATCATCCTCATGCTTATATTGTGATAAAAGTCATCTTTGGCTTACGTGCATAGATGAACTGTTAATTGGTATGATTATGACTAGGGATAATTTGGTATGATCATGATCATTGATGATTACACGAATATTCTTGGCCCGTAGTGCAAGAATAATTTATGGACGTGATACTAATGAATATCCTTGGCCTGTAGTGCAGGGATGATTTGATGATGTGATTTATTTATTAAGCTGAGTCCCAGCGATAAAGTTAATGATAAAATTTTTAAATCATTGAAGATAGTAGATATCATGCTATACTTGGCTCTTCTAATGGATTGCTTGTCCCGCTGCAGTTAAACTTGTTGTCTATTATATTCTATCAGTTTAACATTGTTGAAGGCTAATGATAACTTATTTTGCATTATCTTAGCCATAATATTTCTTACTGGGCTAGTCGAGCTCACCCTTTTACTTCCTTTGTTCTCTTCAGGAAATGAGAACGTAGCTGAAACTAGTCGGGGAACGGAGTGATGGTCCGAGATGGTGTTATAGTAGTCCTCACTATTCTATAAAATAGTGTGATAATAAATGTAATGAGAACTCCATTGGAGTTTGGATATTGTCTAGAAGACAATATTCGTGTAAAAACTCTCAGCTCATGTTGTATAATTAAGTTTGTATTTGTATTCAGTACCATGTATTTGGCAACCCAAGATGGGTGATGTATACCTATTTTGGGGGCGTCACAGTTTCTATCAAAGCTTAGGGATATGATCCATGGCTGAGATGTGAGACAAGAACTAGGAGGGGAGAGACGGGGATAAAGCAGATCACCAAGATATTTGATGTTTTGGGATGCTCAGAAGAGCAAAAGGTTCCCTTTGCCACCTTCATGTTGAGAGGAGAGGCAGATTACTGGTGGAAATTAGTAAAACATACTCAGCCTGCCGCACTCAAAATGTCTTGGGAAAAGTTTCAAGAACTATTCAACGACAAGTACTTTCCTGAAAGTATTCATCACATAAAGGAGGTGGAGTTTATCAAGTTGGAGCAAAACAATATGTCTGTGTCGCAGTATGAGGCTAAGTTTGTCGAGTTGTCCCGGTTCGCATCCCATTTGGTTGATAATGAGGAGAGAATGACGTGAATATTTCTACGAGGTTTGAAACCTGAAATACGTCAATACCTTATTTCTCACAAACTTTGTTTGTATTCAGATGTTGTAAATAGGGCTCAGTTATTGGAGCGCGATAATGAGTCAACCCAACCAAGAGAGAGCAGCCGACAAGTCGATAATACCAGTGGTAGCAGTCATCGAAGCGGTGACAACAAACGTGGAGGGAATCAACATGCCAGAAATGGTAACCACTTCAGTGGTAATCATGGCCAAGATAATAGAAGTGGAAATTTCAAGAAGAGGAGATTTAATAATGATGGAAAGATGTCAGCACCAGCACCTGTTGTTAAGGAAGGAGAACGACCACCGGTCGTATATTACAAATGCGAAGGGGAGGGACATATCAGTCCAAACTGTACGCAGTAGTCCAAAGCATGTTACAATTATGGAAGAGAAGGTCACCTAGCCCGATTTTGTCGTGCACCAAAGTCAAGTCCAGCTGGGATGGAGGCATCAAAGGGCGTCCCAGACAAGACAAAATTAGTAGTCCAAGGGAGAGCGTTTGTCGTAACCTCCCAAAAAGAGAGGAATCTAAACGAGGTGATCACAGGTAAGCTAATCATAAACTCTAGTGAAGTCTATACCTTATTTGATACCAGTTCTACCCATTCTTTTATTTCTCCTACTTACGCTCAATGTTTAAATTTGACTCTAGAGAAATTAGACTTTGATTTATCTGTTGAAACTCCGTTGGGAGAAACCTTCATTACATCCAATATTTATAAGTCTTGTTTGATTCAAATCGGTAACCACACGTTACCTGTCGATCTTATCTCTTTAAAAATACTTGCATTCGATGTGATTTTAGGAATTAATTGGTTGACTACTCATTATGCTAAAATTGATTATTTTTGTAAGGTTGTTAACTTTCATATTCCTAACCAACCTATTATGCGAATTCAAGCAACCAAACCATTAAAGTCAATCACTGTCATCTCAAGCCATAAAGTTATTCATTTATTGAAAAAACGGATGTCAAGCTTTCTTAGCTCATGTCACGGATTTAAATAAAAATACGTCAGTCTTGAATGATATTTTTATTGTTAATAAATTTCTTGCCGTATTACCTGAAGAACTTCCTGGCTGACTCCCAGAGCGTGAAATTTACTTTTGTATCGACCTTGAACCTGGTACAAAACCCATTTCCAAAGCCTCATATCGAATGGCTCCTATTGAACTTTAGGAGTTAAAGACCCAACTACAGGAATTGTTAGACATCTGTTTATTCATCCTAGTACGTCTCCTCGGGGTGCTCATGTTCTCTTTATAAAGAAGAAAGATGGAAGTATGCGACTTTGTATTGATTATTGGAAGTTGAATCATGTCACCATCAAAAATAGGTACCCGTTACCTCGTATTGATGACATTTTTGACCAGTTGCAAGGCGCCAAATTCTTTTCAAAGATCAATCTTCGTTCTGGATATCATCAGTTAAAGATTAAAACCGATGACATCCCAAAGACTGCTTTCAGAACTCGATACAGGCATTACGAATTCTTAGTCATATCTTTTGGATTGACTAATGCTCATGTCGCCTTCATGGATATGATGAACTGAGTATTCAAGGAATATTTGGATCACTTTGTGGCCGTCTTTATTGATGACATCCTTATTTACTCCAAAAGCCGTGAAGATCATGAGCAACACTTGAGGCTGATACTCCAAAAGCTTTGTGAGAATAAGTTATATGCCAAGTTGAAGAAATGTGAGTTCTGGCTTGAGGAAGTAGCATTCCTTGGGCACGTAATATCAAATCATGGAATATCTGTTGACCCGACAAAGATTGAAGCAATTCAGAGCTGGGAGCAACCTAAGTCAGTGACCGAAGTACGTAGCTTTCTCGGCTTAGCTGGTTATTATCAAAGATTCGTAGAAGGGTTTTCTCGAATCGTTACTTCATTAACTCAGCTGACTCGGAAAGATACAAAATTTGGTTAGAGCGAGAATTGTGAGAAGAGTTTTCAAGAACTCAAAAGGAGACTCATTTCAGCACTTGTTCTGACAATACCATTTGGTTCGGAGGGATTTTTCATCTACAGTGATGCTTCAGGCAAAGGTTTAGGATGTGTTCTCATGCAACATAGGAAATACATAGCCTATGCCTCACGACAACTCAAAGAATATGAGAGGAATTATCCTACTCATAATTTAGACTTGGCAGATGTCGTTTTTGCGCTTAAAATTTGGAGGCATTACCTGTATGGAGAGAAGGTGGAGATCTATACGAATCATAAAAGCCTCAAATATTTCTTCACTAAAAAAGAACTCAATATGCGGCAACGACGATGGCTTGAACTTTTGAAAGATTATGACCATACTATTCAATAACATCCTAGAAAAGCGAACGTAGTAGCTGACGAATTGAGTAGAAGATCATATGCGGGTACGAGTGCGATATTGTAACGCAAAGGCCCATTTTGTATGACTTACAAAGGATGGAAATAGATTTAAAGACTCTGTGGACCCATGTGATGATGGCGAATATATCAGTAGAACCAACTTTAATCGATAAAGTTAAAGTTGCTCAAGCTACAGATCTGGAGCTAATGCGTATGAGGAAGAAAGTGCAAGAAGGTGTTATTCCAGAAGCAAGAATCGATGAAGAAGGAATACTTCGAGTTAACTCCAGACTTTGTGTTCCTAACGATTCTGACTTGAAGTATAAAATTATGATGGAGGTGCACAACACACCGTTTACAATCCATCCCGGGAGTACCAAAATGTATCATGACCTTCGACATACATTTTTGTGGAGCAATATGAGGAGAGAGATAGCGGGTTTTATCTCAAGGTGTCTAATTTGTTAACGAGTCAAGGCGGAGCATCAAGTGCCAAAAGGTGCATTGCAACCATTTGAAATTCCAGAATGGAAGTGGGAGCACATTACCATGGATTTCGTTACTGGTCTTCCCAAGGTTCCTCAAGGCATAGATGCAATTTGGGTCATTATTGATAGATTGACCAAGTCTGCTCATTTCTTACCAATACGAGAAACTTATACACTTGAACGTCTTGCTCGTATGTACATAAACGATATTATAAGATTGCATGGTATGCCAGTATCCATAGTTTCTGATCGAGACCCAAGATTTACTTCAAGATTTTGAGTTAGTTTGCAAAAAGTTATGGGCACAGATTTACGATTCAGTTCGGCATATTATCCTCAAACGGACGGGCAGTCAGAGAGAACTATTCAAACTCTTGAGGATCTATTAAGGCTCTGTGTCCTTGACTTCAAAGGAAGTTGGGACAAGTTCTTACCATTGGTGGAGTTTTCCTACAACAACAGTTATCAAGCAAGTATTGGCATGGCTCCATTTGAGGCGTTGTATGGAAAAAAGTGTCGTTCTCTAGTATGTTGGGATGAGGTGGATGAAGGAACATTGTTGGGACCGGAGTTGTTACGTATGACTACGGAAAAGATTCAAATGATCTGACAACATATAAAAACCTCACAAGATCGACAAAAGAGTTATGCTGATCTTCATCGAAAGGACGTGAAATTCAATATTAGAGATCATGTGTTGTTACATGTTGCTCCATGGAAAGAGTTACGAGATTTGGAAAGAGAGGAAAGCTCAATCCTCGATTCATTGGCCCATTTGTAATCCTCGATCGAGTAGGAACTGTGGCCTATAGACACGCCTTACCACCAAGTATATCTCGTGTTCATAATGTTTTTCACATATCTATGTTACGTAAATATGTGAAAGACCCGAACCACATTATTGAATTAGAACCGGACGAGATAGCGGAAGATTTAACATATGAAGAGGTACCTATTAAAATCTTGGATAAGAAGGATCATATTCTACGCTTCAAGGTTATACCTCAAGTCAAAGTTTTGTGGAGAAACCACGATGTGGAGGAAATGACCTAGGAATTAGAATCTGAAATAAAATCAAGGTATCCTCACTTCTTCAACATATCAGGTACGTACCCTAATTTCGAGGATGAAATTTCATAAGAAGGGGAGGTTGTAAGACCCCAAATTTTTTAAAATAAAGAATAATTTTTCTCAAAATATATTTGTGAATATTATGGTGTGGATATGATATAATGTTATAGTTGTGGGTAATATTTGAAAATTTTGCAAAGTAAGCAAGTTGATATAAAATATTCGTTGTGTCGGGGAATATTTGATTAGTCGGGGAATATTCATTTTAACATGGAATATTCGTACAACGACACAATCATTGGTGGACCCCACAACATAAGTATTGTCGTAGTTAGAAAATGACAGAATTATCTTTCTATAAAAATAATTGCGAAAGTTTTACCGTTAAACTATTGAACTACCCGGTGGTAAAAGTACAGTAATACGTGTGGTTGCATAGTAGCACACGATATTGATTACTGATGCTTACTTGAGAAGCCACTCAGTTATACTCAATTATTGCAATAATAATTGTTGCATAGTATCTCATGTTATTTGATTCAATTATTGTCATAGTATTAATATTTTATATTATTAAATCAATAATTGAGACGACAAAGTTATTCATATTATTATTTGCAATATTGAAGATGTCTAGAAAGTTCTGTCGAGGAGAGGTTTGGTCACCTAATTACGCGCCAATAGGGAGAAATCCTTATCAAAAAGCCACCTCTTTCCTGGGAATGATCTGGTTGTTAAATATTGTGAGTTATAATATTAATGAGGAATAATTGTTGAAATATTAAGAATATGTTTATTGAAGATAAGTGAATTATAAAAATTAGAGGGGAATAATGTAAACTTGGAAAACTTTAGGGTTACTAAAGTGTAATAAGTTAAATCAATCTAGACCATTGATGGTGGTTGTAATAGTAAATCAATCTGGACCATTGATGGTGGTTTTAATAGTAAATCAATCTGGACCATTGATGGTGGTTTTAATAGTAATCAATCTAGACCATTGATGGTGGTTTTAATAGTAAATCAATCTGGACCGTCGGTGGTGGTTTTAAAAGTAAACCAATCTGGACCGTCGATGGTGGTTTTAAAAGTAAATCAATCTGGACCGTCGGTGGTGGTTTTAAAATTAAATCAATCTGGACCGTCGATTGTGGTTTTAATAGTAATCAATATGAAATGTTCGTTCTAATAGTAAATCAATCTGGACCGTTCATGAATCAGTTACTATTTAGTCCATTCTCCTATAAATAGAAGCTTAATTCTTCTTTCATTCTCACCAATTCACTGAGATTCACAAGAGACACTATAGAGAGAGAAACTATAGAGAGCAAGAAGAAGAGTATTCTGCTACTTCACTATTGCAGTATCCAGCCTTCTACTAAGGTAAGGGGTATTATTTCTTTCGTATTCATAAGGAATACTATTTTTGTATTCATCCTTTAATATGTCGGAATAACCTGTCTACGCGGATTACGTACCGTATGACAGGTGAAAATCCATTTGCAGTTTTGTATATTATTTCTTTTCATATTCTTAAATCTAAACTTACTATGATAAGCATTGCTTCTATAATCCTTGAAATTAGTGGAATATCCTTGAGTTTTGCGCTTCATCTAGTATCGTTTCATTAAAATATTGATCTGAACTTTCTTATTAAACATCAATATTTTTACCCGGGGTACTATTCATAGGTTACTATTCACCCAGTTATTATTCACTATAATATTATTCACTTGGGTATTCGGGGCACTTTTCATGTCAGGGTACTATTCACGAGTTACTATTCACTCAAATATTATTAACTCGGGTATTCGGGACACTTTTCATGTTGGGGTACTATTCATGGGGTATTATTCCCAAAGTATTATTCACATGGTACTATTCACGGGGTACTATTCATCAAAAAAATTATTTCTTTTCTATCCAATTATTTTTGATACATGGATATTATTCTTGAATTTTACTCCACAAAGCAGTATCATGTTGACAATTTGGACATTATTGAATTCTGGATAAATTATGTTATAAATCTTTAAAAATTTATCCTTTGCTTTCTTTTAATTGAATTCTTATATCATTGTCATCATCCTAATGCTTATATTGTGATGAAAGTCATCTTTGGCTTACGTGCATAGATGGACTATTGATTGGTATGATTATGACCATGGATAATTCAGTATGATCATGACCATTGATGATTACACGAATATTCTTGGCCCGTAGTGTAAGAATAATTTGTGGACGTGATACTAATGAATATCCTTGGCCTGTAGTACAGGGATGATTTGATGATGTGATTTATTTATTAAGCTGAGTTCCAGCGATAAAGTTAATGATAAACTTTTTAAATTATAGAAGATAGTAGATATCATACTCTACTTAACTCTTCTAATGGATTGCTTGTTCCGTTGCAGTTAAACTTGTTGCTTATTATATTCTATCAATTTAACGTTGTTGAAGGCTAATGATAACTTATTCTGCATTATCTTAGTCATAATATTTCTTACAGGGCTAGTTGAGCTCACCCTTTTACTTCTATTGTTTTCTTCAAGAAATGAGAACGTAGCCGAAAATAGTCGGGGAACGGAGTGATGGTCCGAGATGGTGTTATAGTAGTCCTCACTATTCTATAAAATAGTGTGACAATAAATGTAATGAGGACTCTATTTGAGTTTGGATATTGTCTAGAAGACAATATTCGTGTAAAAACTCTGAGCTCATGTTGTATAATTAAGTTTGTATTTGTATTCAGTACCATGTATTTGACGACCCAAGATGGGTAATGTATACCTATTTTGGGGGCGTCACATTCAGCCCATCTGGGGGTCGGTAAAATACTCCCAAACAATATATAATACTTCTTTTTTTTTCAAATTGAGAGAAAATCTAAGTGAATAATATTGATAAATGTTAAACTTAAAGGATAAAAATGACAATGAAAAATATTTATATTATCATGAAAACATGTCGACTTTTGTTACGAGTAGATATATTAATTGTGGGTCCAAGTATAAATTAGGGGCGCGTGAAGATGAAACTACTCGAAGAAACCTTGCATCACCCAAAGAATTAAATGAAGAATGAGAAAATTGGGAAAAGGACAAAGAAAAGGAAAACCCCAAGGGTTTGACCCCCTAAGGTTTGGCCATCTTAGGGTTCAAACACCCCTAGGGTTCAATCTCTCCAAATGATGCTCGTGAATGATCCTTTCTTGATGTGCGTAAAACTACCGAACAAAATGAGGATAAGATCGGGAAAAATGAGTAGAAGAATAATCGAAGCTCGAGGGTGCCACCTAGGGTATGACTTCTAGGGATCGACCCTCAGTTTAGGGGGGCGCACACCTTTTCAAACTTCAAAATGATTTCCCAATCGAACTTTAGTTAGTGCAACAACAACTCAAGGTGATTAAAGCTGAGAAAAGATGTGAGAAATGAATGGAGACTTAAGGATGATATCCCTCAAGTACTTAATGACATGGAAAACTACCCAAAGGGTCGAGAATCATTACTAATGGATGACTAATGAACCCCCTAGGCTTCGCCCCCTGGGGTTCAGCCACCCTAGCGCTTCGGCGATACCCTTCTCAAGGATTTTTTCCAATTAATCTTTGGATCGGAGCACGAGGATGGAATAGAAGGAAAATGAGATTTGATTCATGGAACGATGATTAGACTCGAAGATTGAAAGGGTCTCCATAAGTTCCTTGTTAGAAGACTAATAGAGACAATTTCAAGAGGAAAATGGTTGAGGGGATTTAGGATGGCTAGAAGAAAGGGACAATTTAGGCATCATTCTTGGCAACAAGGGACATTTCAGGTATTTAACTTGAAGTCACATGTCAACACATGACCCAGTCATGTGACCACTTATTAGATAAGCCACCTATATAAATAGTCCCTTTATTCCAAAGAATGGAACTTTTGGATATTCTCACACTCCAAGACACACAAGAAAGGTCTCTAGAGTACAGCCATGTGATAACCCAAAAATTTAGAAGATCTTGAGTGATTTAAATAAAGGTTAAAGAATAAAACCTAGATGGAAAATAGAGGATTAATTAAAAAAATTAAAGAACCTATATGGTTTGATTTAAATTTTTAAGCAATGTAAAGAAATTAAATGTGAATGATAGAAATTTTAAAAAGTAAGAAAGGGATTATGTATGTCGAATTTTTTTATTAAAGAAATAAATTTCAAATGAAGAGATATTATAAAGTTAAAGAGAATGTGTATATTTATAGATACATATATTCTTAAGAATGAGCTAATTATATTTTTAGTCAAATAAGTAGAATGATTAATTAAAATTAATCATACAAGTATGAATAAAAAGCTTAATTATAAAAGCTTGTGAAAAATTATGCTTTAAATGGTAATTTAATTGAACCCAAAAATATTAAATTGGGAGAAGTAAATGATGGTTGTCCCCACTAGGGTGTGATAATTGATGATAATGGTTAGGAAATTTCTAGGATATTTCCTAGAAGTGGAAAAGTGACGATTTTGTGTAAGACCCCAACTTTCATAAATAAAGATTAATTTTTCTCGAAATATATTTTTGAATATTATGGTGTGGATTTGATATAATGTTATAGTTGTGGGAAATATTTATAAATTTTGCAAAGTATGCAAGTTGTTATAAAATATTCGATTGGTCGAGGAATATTCATTTTAACAGGAAATATTCTTACGATGACACAATCATTGGTGGACCCCACAACAGAATTATCGTTGGAGTTAGAAAACGACAGAAATATCTTTTTATAAAAATAACTACGAAAGTTTTACCGTTAACTATCGAATTACCCGGTGATGAAAAGTACAGTAATACACGTGGTTGCATAGTAGCACACGATATTTGATGCTTACATGAGAAGTCACTCGGTTATACTCAATTATTGCTACAATAATTGCTGCATAGTATCTCACATTATTGATTCTATTATTGTCACAGTATCATCTGCATAATATTTTATATTATTAAATCAATAATTGAGATGACAAGTTATTTATATTATTATATGCATAATTAACAATGTCTAGAAAGTTCTGTCGAGGAAAGGGGTTTGGTCACCTAATTGCGCGTCAATAGGGAGAAATCCTTATCGGAAAGTCCCCTCTTTCTTGGGAACGATCTGGTTGTTAATATTACGAGTTATAATAATGATGAATAAATGTTGTTAAAAATATTTAGGGGATTTTTTTATGAAGTATTTTTTGTAAATTTTGCTTATTATCTGAACCCCCACTTACTCATTTTTCAAAATAATCGGAAGGAAGTTATAAAGTATATATATATATTTGACATGTGTGTGTATGTGTGCCGTGTGTGTGTGTGTGTGTGTGGTGGAAAAAGAAATGTGGTGGTGGTAGATTTAAAAGTGATGATGATATATATAAAGTATATATGGTACGTATGTTAATATATATATATATATATATATATATAATAAAGTTATTTTTTTACTTGAATATTATATTCTTATTTTTTAAAAACGGACGTCTGTATTCAGCCCGTAAGTTTTCTAATGTTTCGCCCGTGAAATTCTTAAACAGTGGTACCCTTCCATTCTCCTATAAATAGGATGCTCTGTTTAGAAATAAAAATCACACCAGAATCAGAAATTCCTTCTTCTAAAATATTGAGCGTATTTCTTTCGAGTTTAAGCAAGCTTTAAGCATAGAAAACAGTATAAGTTTTCTTCAAGAATATTCCCGCTATACCAGTCAGAATACTCTCTTTTTTAAGGTAAGGGATATTATTTTTGTTCAATATTCGTATGAAATATTATTTTCTTTCATACTCTGTAGTATGTAAGTAATATTATTTCGTTTTAGATTCAGAATTCTACACTCATTTTGTTAAGTTTTGGCTTCTATACTCTATGAAATTAGTAGAATACCCTTGAAATTTGTGCTTCATCCAGTATCTTTTCATGGAAATATTATTCTGAACATTCTTGATAAGTTATAACTTTTTCATGCCGGAGTACTATTCACTAGGTACTATTCCTAAAGTACTATTCACGGGATACTATTCACTCGGGTACTATTCACCTGGAGTACTATTCATGACAAAAATTAATTTCTTTTCAGTCCAAATCATTTTTGATTCAATATTATTCTTGAATTTTACTCCACAAAAAAGTATCATGTTGATAATTTGGACGTTTTAGAATTTTGGATAAATTAAATTATAAATTTTAAAAAATTTATCTTTTGCTTTCATTTAATTGAATTCTTATATCATTGTCATCATCCTCATGCTTATATTATTATGAAAGTCATATTTGGCTTACGTGCATAGATGGACTGTTGATTGGTATGATTATGACCAGGGATCATTTGGTATAATCATTACCTGTAATGTTACAAATGATGATGTAAAAGTCCTCATTGGCCCGTAGGGCATTGATGGATAGTTGTTGGTATGATCATGACCATTGGTGATTACATGAATATCCTTGGCCCGTAGTGCAGGGTTGATTCGATGATGTGGATTATTTATTAAGCTGAGTCTCAGAGATAAAATTGATGATAAACTTTTTAAATCATAGAAGATAGTAGATAGCATGCTCTACTTGACTCTTCTAATGGATTGCTTATTCCGCTGCAGTTAAACTTGATGCCTATTATATTTTATCAGTTTAACATTGTTGAAGGCTAACAATAAATTATTCTGCATTATCTTAGTCATAATGTCTTACTCGGCTAGTTGAGCTCACCCTTTTGTTTTCATTGTTCTCCTCAGGAAATGATAACGTAGCCGGGACTAGTCGGGGAATGGAGTGATGATTCGAGATGTTTATTTTAGTGGTCCGAGATGTTTGTTTTAGTAGTCCTCACTATTCAGTGTGATAATAAATGTACTAAGGATTGAATTTGAGTTTGAATATTGTCTATGAGACAATATTCGTGTAAAAACTCAGCTATATTTTGTCCTATTTTACACGGCAGTTGTATTAATTAAGTTTGTATTTGAATTCTGTACCATGTATTTGGCGACTCAAAATGGGTGATGTATACCTATTTTGGGGGCGTCACATTTTGCCCCAAGAGAAATTTGGTAATGACCGTGGCGCCCTTGAAGGAAATTTCAAGGAAATTTCCTAATTATAGTTAGATGACAATTTTGTCCTTAAAGAAAATTGATTATGACCAATATGTCCTATGAGAAAATTTAGAAATTTCCTTGAGATGACTTAAAAACTATCTTGCCCTTTCCTAGTAATGGTTAAAGACCATCGTGCCTTTAGTCTTGAATTCCTACAAATTAGAGAAGCCCAATGAGGATTTAATTTAGTAACTCAAAATAATGGGATGTGTGCTAATAGAATAACTGTGGTTAGGAATTAACCATACTTGAGTTAAAGATAGAAAATTGTGAAAAATGACTGTATTGACAAAAAAAAGTGCTTACTGACTCATGTGTCCTAAGAGAGGATAAGAGCACATGTTTTAATTTGTTTTGTCAAAGTTAATCGTCACTCTTAACTTAGGTGTCACCCTTTGATTTAGCCACATAATATTACCAAATTTACAAGCTAAATAAGAGATAAGAGAGAGAAAAGAAGCCGGGAGATGTATTATAGATATACATATGGTATATCTACATATTAACAAATACCCATTTTGCAAATTAAAAGTTACTTTATCTTATTTCTCTACCAAAACTAAGAGAGAGAAAGAAAGAAAAAGAAAGAAGATAGAAAGAGAGAAGGAGAGATGGTTTGGAAGCCATGGAAGGGAAATAGGGAAGAAAAATTTCTCATGCCATGGATGGAAGAGAAGAGAAAAAGAAAAAAAAGGAAGAACAAACAATATCAAGGTATAAAATCTAATTTAGTTTATTCCTTTTATTTAATTGTTTTTGAAGAAATAAAGATCTAAGGTTTCAAAACTCAAAAACCTTAGATCTATATGATTTAGAGTGTGTTATGTGTATATATATCCATTTTGTGTGTCAAAAGTTAGATCAAAAGAAAGAAAAGTAAAACTATTTGCTAAAGCACTACTACAAAACAGTTAATAGACAACACGAAAAAAACGTTGTAGCTTCAGTTAAAAAAACGTCGTGGTTAAGGGTTTCATCTATTTAACACCCTTACACAACGTTTTTAAAACGTTGTAATTAAACATATTTTACAACATTTTTTAAAAAAATAACGTTGTAGATTTATTTTTCATAAATTAGCAGATGCTTAAAAACATTGTAAAATGTATGATTCCACAACGTTTTCTAAATAAAAATATTATAGTTTAATATATCAGACAACGTTTAGACATATTTACACAACGTTTTTAAAATATTGTAGATTAAAAAAGAAAGAGAAAAAATTGTGATTCACCCTCATTACCAATGCACCTACAATATGCTAATGCTTGAAAGATTAAAAGAGTTGTAACTTCAATCATTTATCAAAGATTCCAAATAATCCAACCACACAATTAATTTAGCATTTGCAAGGATACATATTTAGCTACTATAGTCATACTATTCAGTCAATTATTTTGACATTGATGCACCAGAAGTATAACAATTATTGCAAAGGTTCCTAGTTTAGACACTGATGACATCACCAAGTGCTGAAAGTGATTTATTGATGCTCTGAGTTTCCTTAAGCTGACTATCAGTAGACCCCGACTTCTTCACTCTTTCAGAACCAGCAAGGTCTACAAAACTTAGCTGCACAGGAGACATAAAATGGTCATGTAAAGATGAATTAACAAGTGATTTTTCATCTGAAATTCAATTAACAAGTGATTTTTCATCTGAAACTTAGCTGCACAGGAGACATCAATTTCCTTTAAACAGTCATAATTGTAATTTAAGCTTTCTCTCTGAAATTCGATGTCAGAATCTGGTTTTTTATCTCCTGAAAGCATAATGTCAAGGCATGAATATACAAATACATAAATATGTACATATATAAGACAGTACGTGAGAATTACTAAAGCCAAAAGGTATTGTTTACTAGGCAGTTCCCTTGTGCAGCTTTCATCCATATCTTCCACTGAATCATTCAAAAGGAATGGGCTCACGAGAGACTGTCAACAGAAATATATTACT
This sequence comes from Panax quinquefolius, assembly GCA_020205615.1. NCBI lineage: Eukaryota > Viridiplantae > Streptophyta > Magnoliopsida > Apiales > Araliaceae > Panax > Panax quinquefolius. The sequence goes on from CM035168.1 coordinate 72,291,331, forward strand.
TGTATACAGAATTAAAATTGATAAACTCGTGATGTATAATTGCTTATTAAAATAAAAGGGAAATTTGAAGAAAATAAATAATACCACCGTTTGTAGTAAAAATTACCACAGATTAATTTTAAAAAGGGAAATAGGATTATTAAACGTACTCACAGAATGAGATAATCATGTCAACAAATGAAAAAACTACTCCATGCAACTATTATAGGACACTCCAAAAAAACACCACGGAGTTGATATTAAACAAAATGCACAAACAAGACTGACCGGTTGTGCAGCAATAAAGACTGGAAAAACAAGAAGAACAGGAAAAGATATGATGGGCCTTCATTACCACTTACTGTTCCAGCAAGAATTCATTGTATGAAAAAAATGAACATATGTTCACAATAGTTTTCATAGAGTAAAAACAAATAATCATTAAAAATGATAGAAGATAGTAACAAGATACATATGGGATGACTGGAGGTCCTCCCACAACCAAAAAAATGGAGGAAAAAAAATACAAAGTCCTGAATGAAGGAATGTGCCCCAATCCCAACGAATATCCGACAAAGCCACTTCACTAGTAATATTGATGTCCAATATCCACATAAACAAATAGAAAAGAAAAAGATAGTGATGTAACAATATTTAGCTACTATAGTCTATTCTGTACTCACAATCTCTTGCCGATTTGCCAATCCAAATCTGATTTTGGTGATAATACCATCCGCAATAGCAGACAATGAGCTTTCTTCCATCTCTTTAATAAAATACCTAAAAGATAAACAAAACTCCAACATATTTAAGCTAACTTAAGAAACAACAAAGAAATATTCTAAGAGAAATTGTACAGGAAGGAACCAAAGCTAGTCTGCTGTGATGAAGCTTCACTTGGTGATTAACAGAAACAACAATTATTTACAAGCATATAACCCGAAACTAAAACTAGATAGGCATAACCTGGTTTCTAGAGTCATTTGTATGCAGACTCTAGTGTCCCCTAGTGGAGAACTTTCCTTTCCAGATGTTAGTGAACCTTTGGCTGGAGTTGCTTCATATCTACCTGAATTAGATGCTTTAACAGAGGAGGGGAATCTGCAGCTTACAACAAAGTTCAGTCTCACAATAGCAGCCGTGCAAGTCAGTTCAGTCTCACAACTAAGACTCGGCACCGGTACCAATTAAACAGTTGTTAGATCTATAGCACAAGCATCTTATGAGCAGCAGCTAGAACAGGGAATACATCGGATATCTGTCTCATTTGTTAATGAAAGTCATATTAGAAACATATATGTGAAGAGCTTAAGGAAATGATAAGTACGCATAAGGAAAGCCCCGCAAGTAATCCAAAGATCACCTGAAACAGTGTTAGTTGTGCAGAAGGTGTGGTAGCTTCTGTTTGAAGGGTCTGCGCTTTTCTCTCAAGTTCAGATATATACCGTGCCTTTCTCTCTTTTGAACGAGCAGCAGACTGTCGATTTGCCAAAATCCTGTATAATATATATAAATTGTCATAAGCTCACAAAAGCTCAAATCCAAACTCATACAAGGGAACTTTCACATAAGTGGTAAAACTACAAAGTGACGAGTTCAAAATATCATTACTCTACCAAAGACGTGGCATTAGCACTTTTTCACATCCAACTTCAAGCATGCACAAAGAGAAGTGTGCAGAAATCATTTTTAGAAGCTAAACTCAATTGTTTCCCTAGAATTTGCTAAAGAAGAAATATTTGGCAAGACATGGAGTCTGACTAATGAATTAAAATAGTTGAGCTTACGGAGTTCAAATTCACATCCAACAAACATGGCATACATGAATGGCGGGATGGGCTTGATCTTTTGATCTTTAAAAGAGGAGTTAATCACTAGAAAGTACAAACTACCAAGTTTACAATTCCTTAATTGAATCATATAGGACAGCCAAGATTTTTATCCGTCAACTGAGATATTAGAACAAATAAAAAAAGAACTTTTAGGGTCATAACACTAGAACTAGTCGAACTATTTGCAATTATTAAAAAATGTCATTCCCACAGTTTTGAGCTAGAAAACCCAGAGGTTAGCCTTGCTAATTTTAATTTTCAGCACTCTTTTGTTTGGTTTTTCTTTTTCCTTCTATATTTAACCACCAAAGATAGGTATCATGAATTTAAGTTATCAATGAAATTGTTTGAAACTAAACCTATATAAGAGTAAATTGACGATGTACATGAAAGCAATCACTTCTCCATTCTAAGTCTAATAATCTATCAACTAATAAATTTCACTGCAGTCTTATCGACTAATAATCTATCAACTAATAAACCTATATAAGAGTAAATTGACGATGTTCTGCTAATACTAACTTTGAAATTTATGAAACTATGATATTACATATGAATTTAAAAATTGAAATTTATTTAGTTTACTATGCTAAGATCAAGACTCTTACAAGAAAATTTAAGAAATTAAATGAAATCAAATTTGAGAGATTAAATGAACACACAAACAAACCAAGACCTCTGCTTCAGCTTGAAATGTCTTTGAGGTAGCACCGTATTTCCTCTTCACAAGATAATCATGTATATAAGCATCCAACCTATTGTCCAACAAAACAAGAAGAAAATACCCTCAAGCCTTGAAGCATATTAGCAGAACTTAAAGGCAAATGATACTACCACAAACAATCTCAAAGAGTTACACTCATAAATCAGGGGAGAAAATCATCAAAAATGGAATCAAAATAACAAAGTTAAACAAATAACCCACCCCCAACACCACGCCAACAACAAGAAAACTAGAGATAGAGATGAAAAAACATACTTGAACATGAAACTTGCATCACCCACAGCAGAAATCGAAAAAAGACCAAGTGAAAATTGGGAATTAGAAAAATAATGCAAAAGATCAAAATATACATTCAATTTACACCCTTTTGTAAAACCAAAAGACCCTAGCGACCGACAAACCAGACCATCCACTTCCCCTCCGATCCCAGCAGCTCTCTCTCAACGTCTCAGATCATCCACTTCCCCTCCGATCCCAGCGTTTCTCCTTTCCAACTCATCATCGAGCACGAACTGAACAAAAACACGTGGGTCAATCCCGACCATTCAGTAACCGCCGACACCGATGTGTTCTGTGCCAGCGTGTACACCCTAAGCGACGACGAATGGGCGGTGGAAAAACTGAGTAAATCTAGTAGAGTAAATGGACTGAAGAGGCTAGGGTTTGGAGGAAGTAAACGGACTGGAGAGGGAGAGCGCGACAGGAGGAGAGAGAAAGGGGTTGGGGAGATAGATATAAGGGGAGAGAGAAAGGGGTTGGAGAATGTATTTTTTTTCATATACAACGTTTTAAAAAAAAACGTTATCTAATTAAAATTAAAAAAATGCTCTTTTAAGTAGATAACGTTTTTGCATATATATCTATAATATTTTTTTAAAAAATATTATAAAAAAAAATATCACAAACGCTTTTATAAAAAATGTTGTAATTTAAGTATTGTCTATTTAATATTTTGTAGTAGTGAAGGGCTAAAAAACCCTAACTTTCTATTACTTTGAAAGGTCATTACTTGAGATCTACACCTCCTATTTATGATCCGTCAAAGAGGGGTGATAGATATGTAATTTAACTAGTAAACCAAGTGCTAGCACTCAAATATGTTGATTATTTAAGCCATGGTGGTTGTTTTAGCAAAACTGTCCAGATTGTGAAAAATTAGAAATAAAGTCCCTGACCAATTTTTTGTAGGGGGCTGTTTTGTCCACTTTATTTTCTTTAAAAATTCTAGGAAAATTTTGGATGTTAATAAGATGAGTTAGAAAGGTTGTCTCCAAAGATGGTGATTTGTTGATGTGTAGAATGAAAGTTCTGAATTTTACAGGAAATGACTATTTTAAAAGTAGACCGAAATAACTTTTTGTGGTTAACTCCAAAACTTGTGATATTTTTATGCGAAGTATATGTATATGATATAAACAAACCCTGAAAAGTTTAGAATATTTGGACAAAATTTTGATTTATGAAAAATATTGCAAGATCTGGCAGTTTTGGTCAATTTAAAATTAGCAAATGAAATTGGAAAATTCCAAAAAAAAATATAGTTCATAAGAGAACCATATACTGATATTTCCCAGAAAAGAAATTTTTTTGGAGATGTTTTGGTATTTTTCATCTAAATGTTTGAGTTATAAATAAATCAGAAAAATAGGCTATGTGATATTAAAAATGGTGAAAATGTGATTTTATGACTTGAAGACCTATATATGATGTAATCAAATTTTGGAGGGTACTTTGGTCATTTTTGATTAGATGTTATATTTATGACATTTTAGGTTTATTAAATAAATGAATTAATAAAAGATAAATAATTAAAATTAATCGTTTATGAGTTTAATAAATGATTAAAATATTATTAAGAGATTAATAATATTATATTAAAATATTATCAAGTAATTAATAATATTTAGAATTAAAATATTATTAAATGATTAATAATATTAGCTTAAAATTAAATTAAAATATTATTAAATGATTAATAATATTAGATTAAAGTTAAATTAAAATATTATTCAATGATGAATAATATTAGATTAAAATATTAATAATATTAGTAAATAATTTAAAATATTATTAAAGGTTAATAATATTTTGAATGATTAAAGTATTATTTAATGATATTAGATGATGAATTGAATATTATTAAATGATTAATAATATTTGTAAATGATTAAGATTATTAAGTGAATCGGATATTATTAAAGGGTTAATAATATTTGTAAGTGATGAAGATACTATTAAATGATATTGAAAAGTAAATAAAATATTATTGAGTAATTAATAATATTAGACAATGATTAAGACTTTAATAATTGATTAAATATTATTAAGCGATTAATAATATTAAGTGACTAAAATATTATTAAAGGATTAATAATGTTAGATAAGAGTTTAAGATGATGGTTAAGGCTTGATAATATTATTAAAGGATGATAATATTACTAATAAGTTAAAAAAGTATTCAATGTTTGATTATGGGGCTAAATGTTAGCTAATTTATTATTCAAGTAATAGTATTGTAAGATAAAGTATATATGTTATGCTAATTGAAAGATCAATCTTATAACTGATAGGTTTTTTTTATAAGAGATTATAATAGATTGCGTAGCAGTAATCGACAGGCAAGACAAGTTTCCTAACTCAAATTTGAGTTATTATGTATCAAGCATGATAGTGGTTTAATTATTTATAATTATTCCACATATTTGATTATTGATTCGCACTTAGTGCAAGTTACATATGCTCATCAGGTAAGAAAGACTGATCACTTTCATTAACATAAAGTTCAGTAGATTTGTTCATGGTCAATATTGACCACCCAACATTATTGATTGATTCATTCAATTATTGAAATTTTGATTCATGCTCTTTCACAATTATTATACATTGTTGAAAACTTGAAAGCTCATTCCTTTTCAATCATGATATATCCATTTTATATTTAAATTTGTTGAGAAAAGTAGTTGCTCACCCTTGCTATATCATGATAACATTTCAGTTAAAATCCAAGTGTTCGAAGAAGGATAAAGTCAAATGCAAAGTTGAAGAATAGTTCGATATGAACGTTTAATTGTTATATTTATCTTATGTACAATGTTTATGTAAACCTTTTGAATTATTAAGGTATGTATGAATTAAGCTTGTAGATCTTGGGAAACGTTGTAGAATCATGTGAAATAAATAATGTATGTTTATATTTTCTACGATATTTATAAAATGTGCAAGAAGATGATGAATCGTGACGCACTAGTTCCGAGGTTTGAAGGACTCGAATTTGGGGCCGCAACAAGCCACGTGTTGCCTTGGTGATCGACTACTTATTATTCTCCCATCTAAAAACCTTCGTTCATTTCACATACTCTTTCTAGATTTATCACCTCCTCATCCAATTTAAAACCCTAATCAAGCGAGGTACAATTTTCTTGCCTACATTTTTTAGCAACTATGTTGGGGAGATGTCGACGCAGAGGTGTCGACACTGAGTTTTTTCTTTCTTATCCTTTCTATTATTAATTTATTATTTAATTTTAAATTACATTCATTAATATTAAGGGTGATTTTTGTAAGGACTGGGAATTTTAAATGATTATATTTTATGAGTAATTTTTTTATAATTTTATTATTATCATTATTATTTTGAGCATGAGTGATATGAATTTAGCAGGTTAGTCAATTTATTTTAAGTCACCTAAGGAGTGTAAATGAGGCAAAGATGAATAGTTGATCAAAACCCTAATTTGAATATGGGTTTGATTATTAATACATTTATTAATATAATTGTATTTCAGATTATGTGACTTATGCGATTAATGTTGACTATTGATCAGATAAGGTATTACATTAGTAAACCCTAATGTCAGATTAGAAACCCTAATGTTTAGATTAGAAACCCTAACGATCAGTTAGAATCCCTAATTTCATATTTAGAAACCCTAAACCCTAATTAGAAACCCTAAACCCTAATTTGCAAACCCTAATGCTAATTAGTAAACCATAAAGGTTAAGGGAAACAAGTGGAATGAAAAAAATACCCTTACATTTATATGTGAAATTACCAAATTGCCTTTCATAGGTGTGAAATGACCAAAATACCCCTTTACTTATCTTTTAGTAAAGGGATAAGAACAAATCTTTGGTGACTCATCAAGGGAAGATTTGGCTTGTGCTTAAAATCATTCCCACCAGCCAAAAATTGACACATATACCAACCAAGTTCATTGAATCAAAAGATTGGATCTTAAAGAATGTTAAAATATTAAATAAAACCCTATACTTACCTTCTATGCTTAGCCAAGCCTCTCATACACCAAGGCCATGAATTCTAACTTGAAACAAAGTCCTATGATAAGCCATATTCACCCCATAACCATCCAAGATCAGATTTGAAAGGTGAATCAAAAAGTTGTTCAAAAGGTATAAACCCTAAACCTAAGCTAGATCTTGTATGCTTAGGTAGATTTTCTATTTTTGTGTTTAGATATGTTCTATGTTATGTTATTTCGTGATCTATGTTGATAAAACATGAATCCAAAACATTTAAATGCATGAAAATGAAGATTTAAGCAAGTTGTAAAAACCCTAGAAATATGGTTTGACAGTCAAATGTCAAGGCCTATAGATCTCACTTTGTTAATGTTTAGATCTGTTAAGTGTATCCTTGTTATAGTATGCCATGAGGTGAGTAATTTGGAAGTGGAATCATATCCATAGCATGTCTAGATTGAAAGTTATTCATGGTCCAAAGTGGTTGACTAAGCACAAATTTTGTTTTCTGGAAATTCCAGAAAACTGAAGAACAAGTTTCTGACAGCAGTTTGACTAAGCTAGATCTTTCATATGTGATGTTGTTAGGCAAAGCAAGTGTAACACTTTTGTAGCTTGACATGTTTACTACAAGAGTGTGACACTAGATCACTTAGATAACACATAGGATCCAAGTTATTAAAGCTCAAAGTGGGTTGACCAACACATACTTCATTTCTGGAAATTATAGAAATGAAGAACAGTTTAGATAGACAGTTTGATCATCAAATATCTTCATGATATGATGTAGATATACCTTGAAATTGTTGTATACTTGTAGTATTACATCAATTATGCAACAATGATACACTCTCATACCCAGAATAAAGATCAAATGGAAATTACAGCTAGTCAAAGCAAGCCTCAAAGCATTGACCAAATGAAGAACAACTATAGCGATAGTTTCTTTCATTGTAGACTTACAACGACAGTTTTAAATAAAATTAGTTTAAATAACTTAAATAAATAGAAATAAATATTAAATAATTGTTAATAATTTATAATTAAGTTATAAAAATTATTTTAAGATATAAAAAATTAACTTTTGATATTTTGACATAAATTTTATTAATATTTTAATTTATTTAAATATTAATGATAATAGATTTATTTAATAATTTTATTAAATAAATTATTTAGAAATAATTTTAATATTTTAAAAATGATATAAAGGTTTTAAAATATTTTAAGTTATAATAAATGATTTTTAATATTTTGACATAAATTTCATTAATATTTTAATATTAATGATAATTATTTAAAAATAATTTTAAATGTTTTAAAAATCATTTAAGGTTTTAAAATATTTTAAGTTATTATAAATAAATTTTAATATTTTGACATGGATTTTATTAATATTTTAAATTAATTAAATATTAATGATGATGAAATTATCTAGTAATTAAATCATTTAAAATGATATTAGTGTTTGAAAGATCATTATAAATGCTAAAATTATTATTATGAGCTTCCAAAAATATTATAAATGATAATTAAATTATCTAAAATAATATTGAAGCTTTTAAATAGAGTTTTATTGTAAAATAAACTCAATAATTGTCCGATAACGCAATCGAGACGTCGAAATAATATCGAAATCAAACCAAACTTATATAGTTTGACTTGATACATGTTCTTGTATGTTCTAACAACTGTTAGGAATACGTGGTAATGTGTTTAAGTTGTATGATAACTGTAAATAGAAGTATTATACGTTATGATGTAATATTCTAATTGAAAGAATAATCTTATTAATGATAGGTCTTTTCATAAAAGATTAAACTAAATTGTGTATCAGTAAGCAGCGATCAAGGCAAGTATCTAAACCTTACGCACTACTTTTATTTTTTGGAAACTGGTATATGTTTATGCGAGTTCATATATAACTCAACTTGATTTATTAATTTCAAAGCATGTTCGTGAATAATTATTGTTGATTATTTATATCCATAATGATCATTGTTATTCATTTATGCAAGTATCCTACCCTTTTGCATTTACTTTATGAAATGGATCTTTGTAAACGAGTTTCTTAACTAATCTTTTATTGAGCAAGTATCTAATATTTGCATTTATCTCATGCAATGAATCTTTGTGTAATAAAATATCCTATATGTTATTTTAATTCTGTATAATCCAGTTCTTGAACAATATTCAATTTATTCAATGAATACAAGTATCTCATTATTGTCTTCATATGATTTATATATGATCAAACATTGTTATGTTATTTGTGTACTAAGTATGGTTATGCAAGTGTCCTCACTTGTATAAATTATTTTATTTGATCAAGTTTTGATACATACTATTGAATTCTGGTGTATATATGGTTTAAAAGTTGTCTAAGCTATTTGACTCGGCTAGACATAGTTGTAAATATTACATTGAATATTATTAATTATGATAAAGTCACCCAACCGATTTTTTTTTGGTTCAGACTCCAGACTAAGTATAAACATCCCTAAATTGAGAAATTTTTATGCGCCAAAGGCGGATATGATGAATGCTAATGTCATTCCAGTATGTAGTGTTTATCAATACAGGGTATAACGGACTGATCACCCAACGTGCCCGTAAGTCAGCCGGTTTGAAGATGAATTTATGTATAAGCCTTTTCAAACTTGAAAATAAAGTTCATGGTCTAGTGATTGCTCAACATCTATAGTAAATACGTAGTTTCAAAGATGTACACGGTTTAACATGTTATTTAGAATTGTTTCAATTTACTTCATAATTATTGATTCGTTGTAGAAGTATACCTTAAAGAAAACAATTATTTCTTTCAACTGTTGTTTATTAAATGCTTTTAATTGTTGAGAAATTGAATGCTCATTCTTGCTTTAAATTAAATATTTTCAGCTAAGCGAGATCGATGATGAATGGGATTTATACCCGCGAATCGGATACTTTATGGCTTAAATAGTTGCCTGATCTTCGTAGATTTTATATAGTTTAATATTATTTTAGTATTATTTTGCTTAAACAATGAAATGCAGAGCTTATTAGGGTTTTTCTATGCTTTTAGGGGCAAAACAGTCATTTTGCATGTAGCTGCGTCGCGACGCCAAAGCCTAGTCTTGATCTCATGCATGCTTGGCCGCCACCACCGTGTCGGTAAGCGTCACCGTGCTGTCATGAAGACCCATATCCTTGAGAGGTTCAAGACTACAAAGACGACCTCGGTGTTTTTGATCTTTGAGGTGGCATTGCGGCGCCACTAATTATAATGCTATATTATTGCATGGCATGTACCGACCTCGGTCTTGACAGAGAAAACTTGATTTTTACCTAACGAAGTAGAGAGATTGATGTATAAGGAAGGAGAGCCTCTGCATACGGAAATAATCTGATAGAATCATATAGATTAGGATTAGTAGATAGTTTTCTCTCTTCTTTTATAATTTCTTCTTCATCTCTTAGTTAATGTTTGTAAATATAGATTAGGTAGTTTAGGGAGAAGTTTGGTATTCCTTGGAGCAACAAGAGCAGTGAACAATATGCAGTGGAAAGCTTGAAAGGATTGGAATGCTTGGAGACTGAAGACCCTCGATAGAGTTTATTCTTATCCATTTATTTCCTCTGATTTTGTAATCCATAAATGTTGTTTTATCCATTCTCATGTGCGTATATTGGTTCCCCAATAAATATATATCCCCTTCCAAGAGGGTTTTCCATCTTAGTTATAAGAGTCTGCACCAAGTTAATTTGGTTTGGATAGCTTTTAATCATATACCGATAGTCTAGCCGAATCAATGGCTTAGACAACTTTCTTTAAAAATATATACATAAACAATTATCATCTGAAATCAAGGTTCAAAAATTGTAAGCAATTTCATCTCTAAACTACGAAGTAGTAAGTCATAAGATATGAATTATACTTTCAAAGATTTATTAGTACGATCAATAATAACACAAACTCAAGTAATGCTAAATAAAGAGTAGGGTTTAGATACTTTCATTCAATATACGAATCAAATGAAATTCGAGAACTTGCACAAAATCCAAAGTTGTGTAAGTTAGGAAACTTATCTCAAGCATAGTTTACCAAAGTATAAATTATCAACACTCTTTGAATCCTAACATAATATAGTTACGCGTATAGGATATTCATTAGTTACGCATACTCATACATGATATGTAAGTTTAAACGCATACATAAACGTCTAACTTAGTTGTATAATTCATACATACTTCATCACATACCTTGCATACTTATAGCACAAAATAAATTTATAAGACACCATGGGATCAAATAACATAGTTTCTAATCTTTGCTTTATAGTTTGCAAACATCTTTTGGACTTAACATTTGAAAGTTTATAAACACATATCCAATCTATGATCTTTATCATTAGCATACTTATAGATACATCAAATACAATATTTGGACATGTATTACTGATTAAGACAACAATACAACCATGCATCACATCTCAGATATCAAGCAGATTAGAAAGACTGTACTGCAGAATGACGCAGTTGAGCCCTGGTTAGGCTTAGTGTTGCCTCCTTTTTAGTTTAACAAAATGGACTCTTAACTCATGCAGGTATACATGGGTCGACAAGTAGCACAGAGTAAGAAAGTGTCGATCCCACGGAGACAGATGAATAAATCTAAACTATCATGCAACAACCTTATCACTATTTTTGTATGCTTAAATGATCATTCAACAAATAAATTGATATCTAAATTAATTATCAACACAAGAATAATAATTACTAAAAGTAGATAATCAAATTAGCGAGATATGGGATTCTTATATCATCTAATGTTTCATCCAAACTGCATGCCTTATGTTATGTCTAATTATTTTACATGGATAGCTAGTTGAGAGCACAAAAGTGTAACATAGCCATCTTTCGATGTACTATGCCCAAATTACACAAAATCCACAAATTGATAGAATTCATGTAAGCGTCAAAATTACCTAACCCACTATATGTCTATGTGAATTTACAACAATAATGATTTTAAGTACAAGCTCTCATAATGACTACATACAGTGAACCGATATATCCCTATCCGGGTCACGAATCACAAAACCTGATACAAATAAGTTTCATAAACATATGCCAACATGGTTTAATCTATACTTATATTTCATTTTTCAATTCCATACAAGCAATTAATGTGAATGGTGATCAAGCATTCAATCATTTAGCACAACCATGATGGGCAATCCAATGTTAAACATATAGACATTATATATTAGGCATACACATATAGATTACACATTAAAATCCATTAAAATCCCATAATAGAAATTAGTTCATTTCTGAACCAACAAACATTATGGGATTGAAGCAAAACATGGAAATAAGAAATACAAACAAGAGATACGAGAGAAATGAGAGATCAAATCTGTTAATTCCTGCTGCAAAGTCTGTTTCCAGGCTTTTTCAAATCCACAATCTTAACCAGAATGAAAACTAATATTATTTAGCAATAATCTAAATAGAGAAGCTCAAACTATTAAGGAAATGCTTCAAACCCTCCTTAGAGAAGACTAAACCTAAGAACAATATTTGAAAAAACTCAAATTCACGTCCCTGTTAACCAACCATATCATCTCAGATAACAAACACGCTCTCTTTTCAAATTACAAAAAGTCGGCAATTTTAAATTAACTGTGACCGGCGCGAGCCGCGCGGTATTACACTGTGATTCGAGGGCGAGCACGCTGTAGGCTCGTTTGTCGAGTCGTAATGCACGAGTAGCGCCATGTTCCTTTTCGTCGTTAGTGTGCACAGCGTGGCTCTGATCTGCCTCTATATTTCCTTTAGCGGGCGTGTATATGTTGCTTTAATGGCGGTAGCCAACAGCCTTCTTCTTTCATTTTCAATTCTCATTTGGCTTCTTTATTGTTGTTGTTGTCTGCTGCTTCCTTCTTCTTTATCTCTTTTCTTCTTCACCCTACCAATTCATTGATCCTCCTCCTAACCTGCTCAAGTCCAGCTGCAATCTTCACTCTTGCTCAAGTCCACCATTCCATGTTAATGTTATTTCCATGCCATTCATGTCATTCCATGCCTTCGGTTGCTATAGGAGTTCCAACTATTTATACTACAAAATAAACACAAAAAGAAAATAAAACATAATAAAACTACTTAAGTTGAGTATAATTCTAGTGATTTAGTAACCAATAAGTAGGTATAAAAGCTACTTATCAAATACCCCTAAACTTGAACTATTGTTTGCCCTCAAGCAATGTACACAAAAATAAAAATAAACAATGCAACTATATGCTATGCAAACTACACTATGATGCAAGTGAGTCCCAAGATTTCCAACCAAACTAGAAATCTAATCAAGTGTGCCTTAAAGAATTATCCAGATTCAAGCATAAAGTATCAAACCAAACTACAGACATAACATCATATAATCAAATAATCTAAACTTGCTATAAAAATGTTGTGTGTGTGATGTGTTTATAAATAAGCTTCACCAAGGCAAAGACTACACAAGTTATACTACTTAAGATAGAAAACTAAAGTCTAAATCAAGAATTATACATACTAATGAAACAACAACTATTCCAACACATCAATACAAATTAAGGTTCAATAATGGGTTTATTTTGCTTTATTTTTACTCACGAGGGCGATTTTTCTTACTTTCCCACAGTGTTCATTTATTTCTTTTTCTTTTTCCCATGACTGTGCAATGCCTTATTCCATTAGGCTAACAATGCTACCCCTTAGCGAACTTTCAACCAATGACTCCCAGACCCTAAAAGACCTTAGGGCGCTAGGTGTAAAGACAATCCCCTCGGGCATACTTGCTCAAGTAACAAAGGCCCCGAAACAAGACTAGCCACGGTACTATTTTATTTTTTTTTATTTTTCTCTTTTTCTTTTATTTTCTTTTTTTTATATAGCAAGCATACCCATGTGTTCCCAAAAATTTGAATATCAATGTTTTCCTAGTCTATGTTCACTTTCTACACAACTCTATCTTTAAAAACAACATTTTTTACTTAGCAGGTAAACGAGTTATTCTTTTACCAACAAGCAGACATGAACACTTAAGTGCTAACCGATAGCATCTAAACAACAAATATGGACCAAATCATGTAGAAAATTATAACTAAGCTCATGTTATCTGATGAGTGGGATTTATACCCACGAATCAGATACTTTATGGCTTAAATAGTTGCCTAATCTTCGTAGATTTTATATAGTTTTATATTGTTTTAGTATTATTTTGTTTAACCGATGCAATGCAGGGATTATTAGGTATTTTCCACGCTTTTAGGGGCAAAACGGTCATTTTATAGATACATGACTGCTGACGCCTTAAAGCCTAGCTTTAAGCTCATGGCAGCAGCACCTACATTCTAAGTTTGACGTCACCTCCGTTCTAGTAGCGACCTCGGTTTTTTGATCTTTGAGGTGGCAATTTAACGCCACCCATAAGCCTATCACCCTGGCCATGTGCAAGTACGACCTCCAGTGCCAGGCGAGAAGAAATTTGGTTTTGACATAGCTAAAAGGAGACTGATATATAAGGAAATAAAGTCTCTGCATAAGATATAACTCGGATAGATTAGGGAATTAGATAGTTTTTCTCTCTTCTTTTGTAATTTCTTCTTCATCTCTTAGATAATGTTTGTAAATAGAGATTAGGTAGTTTAGGGAGAAGTTTGGGATTCCTTGGAGCAACAACAGCAGTGAGTAATACGAATTGGGAAACTTAAAATGAGCGGAATGCTTGGAGACTGAAGAGCCTCGACATAGTTTATTCTTATCCATTTATTTCTTATGATCTTGTAATCCATAAATGTTGTCTTTATTGCTACTTATATTTTGTTCAAGAGCTATGAACTAAGTATTGGCTCTAAGGTTATAATGGAACCCTTTGTTGAATTAAATTGAATGTCTTATCTCTTTGGTTGGCACCGTATGGTTTGGTTTAATATATTCATGCTTAATTATTCTCACTAAGACATTAGTGATGATTTTGGTAATCTATATGATATTGACAGAAGGATTGTAAATTTACACCTAAATATATTAGCATATGATTATGAGTGTCAATTTGCTTCGACGACATAAGTTGTGTGTAGAATAGACATATATCTGTGCACTACATGTGGCCTAATTGAGAACTTAAGCTGTAAATCCTTGACATGGTTAATTCGCATAGACATATGTAGGATTATCACCTATCTTGGATGTTCTTCTCTGTTCTATTCCCTAACGGGTGGATCTAGAGAGGATATGTTTGTGCATACCTCGACAGAGGTGTATGAACACTTGTGTGTTCTCAGTCGACAAACTGTCGTGACCATTAAGACCAAAGAGAGAAGGGTAGGAAGTTTGATGAAGCATAACACACCAGGTGTTCGACAGAATGCTTGTGTGGGGTGAAGTTGTGACCTTAGCTTGTAGTGCCTTCGATACCATTCATTATCCATTTACTTACTTTGATAGATACATATAACTAGTTTAATCACATTTCTGTTAGATTGTTGTTCGAATAAGACTTAAGCAATACAAAGTCGGTATTTGGTAAATATTAGTGATAGTTCCTCGTGGGTACGACACTTTCCTTATCACTGTATTACTTGTTAGGCCGCGTATACTTGCGCGTGTTTAGTGATCGGTTTTCCGACTAACAAGTTTTTTGCACCAAATTCAAGAATCCATCAAATTTTAAATTCATCATTGGCTAAACTAGAATTCCACTAACTAGATACTTGGGATATGCAACTAAACAGTTAACTAAAACAAATATTAATCACTAAAATGAAAAAATTTTCTGAGCAATTAAACTAAACACATAAACATGCAAAAATTATATTAAACATGCAAAAATTATGAAAATTAACTATATACACTACACTACACTAATAAACACCCTATACCTCCAAACTTATAATAATCATTGTCCCCAATGAATGAAGCTAAAGGGTTACAAGAATTCCCCTAATTATCAGCTGTACCACCCTCCTTAGGTGGTGAGTCTGGCGGTGGAAATGGTACTGCTGTCCCAAACTGAGGCTACTCAAGCATGGTTCCTTACTGAGCAAAAGCCTCGACTAAGGACCGCGTTAGACCATTTGCAAACGCTGAAAAATTATCATACATGGCATCCACTTTTCTCTCTAATCTTCTAAGGTGACGATCATCAATTTCAGCAAAGGTTTGGGCTAAAGTTCGTGCTTCAGTTGGCTGTGTGGGCTGTGGAGATGGCACCGATGATGCGGCTGGAAGAATGAAACCCTTGCCCCTCGGATGTGGTGTACCTCCTGCCCAATCCTTGAACTTGGCAATTATAGAATGAGTGATGTCTTAGCTGGGATATTGCATCTGTTCCTCACCCCAAGTGACTCCCGCTCGTGTACATAAGTGTGTGACAACTGATGCATGTGGTATGCTCCTTGTGGTGCTCCCCTTCATGTAGCGCAACATGTTTTGGTGTAGGAGATGGCCAACATCTATATATTTTCCTGTGAATGATAGCACGTTCGACTATGATATCATGCTGGTGTGTTAAAGGCATTAACTTTGCACAAATAAATAAATTCCAAGCTTTGGCGTAACGGTTAAAGGTTGAGGCCAAAAAAGTTGTAGGCTGATTTGGACCATGCTTGTAGTTCCACTGTCTACCCGGTATGCACAAGTCAATGATAACCCTGTCTAGATCGGTTTCAAACCATGCAGCCTCGACCCAGTTTACACGTCCAGTTGGTGGGTCGGGTAAGTTGAACACACCTCTTATCCCTTGTGGGCAATAATCCACTTGAACACCTCTGACATAGGACATCCCACTCATGGTCTCCTTCGCGTTTATATAAAATTCACGTACAATGCCCATAGGTGCATACATTAGGGTAGTTACAACTCCAATCCAACATCTTTCTCTGATCATGTCCTTAAGTTTCCCATCTTGTGCGTCAGGTTTGAATCCACGCTCCTTCACAAAGGTTTTGGCCACTATCCTGTAGTACTCCATTTGAGCATCAAGGCTAACGAATTTGGTGAGGTCTATTATATCCTTACTTTGACTGCTAGAAGATGAGGACTCTGGAGTGTGAGAACGTGCTCTTTTGGGTGCCATAGCAATTGATGAAGAAAAGAAACTTAATTGAAGAAAGAACTGTGACTGAGAATTATATGCTCTATATATTATCACCCCCAAACTTGTTTCTTTGACAAACTTGAAAAAACCCTAACTTTATCTTCGTAATTGAATGGAAGATAAGAAGAAGAGTTTGAACGTTGGAAGGAGAATTGAACGCGTAGAATTTGTAATGGGGTGTGGAGTTAAGATTTGGAAGGAAACGGTTTAGGAGATAGATAGAGGCGTCAGTTTTTGAAAATGAGAGAGAGTAGGCGCACGCTTTAAATAATGGTAACTGATAAAAGAAGTGGAGTGGGGAATGATTTTAAAAGATTAAAATTTTTTTGCAACCGACCTCGGGCGCGGCTGCGCATTATTTAATCCTATGAATGGTGCAGGCGTGCTACCTTGGCGCGGTCGTGCTGATGATAAGCATAGCAAAGAAGAGCATGAGTGCTATGGATTAGATTAGATGAAAAGAAGCTTGCGTGGTGCGCATATATTTGAACTACTAGTCAGCGCGCCGCTTACCTTATACCCTAATAATCGAAATTGCGCTTGAAATAGAAATCAGTAGCTAAGGACACTCTTCACTTAACCTGCACATAAAGCATTTACAATTATAAGATATACCACTTCCCCAAATCAAAATATGTACTAAGTAACATGTATGAATGAATGGATATCCAAAAGAATGCTCTATATGTTAATCCTAACCAAAATGATATGCACATTCAGTTCCAACAAACTCAAGTCAAAAATTTTATGCTATGAAGATGAGAAATAACATGATTCATAAAGAATTAAACAAAAGGAGAGAAGAGAGATAATGGGGTGCCTCCCATTGAGAGCTAATTTATAGTCACTTAGCGTGACTATCTCTGATCCAATCATGTAGTAAAAAGAATTGAGGTGACCTTCTGCTTGTCAACCTCACCACCATAATAGTGCTTAAGCTGCTGTCTATTGACCTTGAAAGGCTTGTCTGGGAACTTATCAAATATCTCAATTGCACCATGTGGATATACCTGCTTCACAATAAACGGCCCTGACCACCTTAACTTGAGCTTCCCTGGGAAGAGTTTAAGTCTGGAATTAAACAATAGAACTCTTTGCCCGGCTCAAACACCCTTTCTAAAATCTTGTGGTCATGCCATCGCTTCACCTTTTCCTTGTACAGTTTGGAGTTCTCGTAGGCTTGTAATCTGAATTCTTCCAACTCATTGAGTTGGAGTAGACATTTTTCTCCCACATCCTTCAAGTCAAAATTTAACTTCCTTATTGCTTAATATGCCTTATGTTCGAGCTCCATTGGAAGGTGACAAGCCTTTCCATATACAAGATGAAATGGTGACATTCCCAATGGTATCTTATAAGCAGTCCTGTAAGCCCATACTGCATCATCTAGCTTCAAGGACCAGTCCTTCCTTGTGTGATTCACGATTTTTTCAAGAATTCTCTAAACCTCACGATTTGATACCTCTGCTTGGCCATTGGTCTGAGGATGGTAAGCTGTAGCAATGCGATGACTTACCCCATACTTAACCAACAGAGCTGTGAATTGATGATTACAAAAATGGCTGCACTCATCACTAATAATAGCCCTCGGAGTCCCAAACCTTGTAAAAATACTCCTTTGTAAAAATCTTAGGACCACCTTAGCATCATTAGTCGAAAGAGCTTCCACTTCCACCCACTTGGAAACATAGTCGACTGCCAATAAGATATATAAGTTCCCACATGATGAAACAAAAGGCCTCATGAAGTCTATCCCCCAAGCATCAAAAATTTCTACCTTTAGGATTGTGTTCAAGGGCATTTCATTTCTCTTTGATATGTTCCCGACTCATTGACATCTGTCGCATTTCTGAACAAAACTATAAGCATCTTTAAAAATTGTCAGTCAGTAAAATCCTGCTTGCAACACTCTAGTCGCTGTCCTTTCACCTCCATAGTGACCTCCATATAATGACGCATGACAATATTGCAAAATACCCTCTGTCTCGGCACACTTCTTGAACAAGTATGGTTCATCCCATATAAACCACTTCACATCATGTAGAAACTTCTTCTTTTGATGCCCAATCAAGTTAGAAGGTATTATCTTTCTCACTAAATAGTTTGCATAGTCTGCGAACCATGGCACTTCAACTTTCACCACAAATAACTGCTCATTTAGGAAGGACTCGTTAATCACAACCTTGTCATTTACATCTCTTCCTGGATTTTCCAATCTAGATAAGTGGTCCGCCAATTGATTCTCAGTCCCTTTTCTGTCCTTGATTTCCAGATCAAATTCTTGAAAAAGAAGTATCCACCTGATGAGATAAGGGTTTGCATCTTTCTTTGCCACCAAATATCGGATTGCTACATGGTCTGTGTACACTATCACCCTAGTCCCAATCAAATAGGCTCGAAACTTATCAAAAGCATACACAACTGCTAAAAGTTCCTTCTCTGTGGTAGTGTAGTTTAATTGAGCATTAATGAGGGTCTTACTCGCATAATATATCACATGGAAGATCTTTTCCCTTCGCTGGCCCAAAATAGCTCCCACAACAAAGTCACTTGCATCACACATCAATTCAAATTGAAGGTCCCAATCTGGTGCTGTGATCACTGATGCTGTAGTTAACTTTCTCTTCAAGTGATCAAATGTAGACATGCATTCTTCATCAAACTTAAACCGTGACACCCCCAAATCCAGGTTCACTAAACTCAAATTCGGTGCTCACGATCTATCATCATCATAAGCATTCTATAACTATTACGAAATAATAAACATACATTGTTCATTATAATAAAGTCTTATAACATGGTCCCAAGGTCTTCATAATCTTAACTTTAAACACACCATTCAATATACAAAAAGTTTACTTAAGAAATTCCATCAGAATAATAATTAAATTAACATTCGTCCTAAACTACTCCTGGATCTTGCCCTTACCCTTATCCTTCGTGTTGGATCCTTCGGGCTTAACTGAAATAGATATCATGATATAACAAGGGTAAATAACTAATTTGCTTCGCAAGTTTATATACAAGGGAGATATATTATGACTTAAAAAGAAATATTGTGTTCAATGTTTAACAATAGTATAAGATTGTGAAGGAACATGAATTAATAATCAACAATAGAATATTCGATAATTGAATAACATGAACTGAGTGGTTTTGAAATAACCATGAACATTTGCCAAGGTGCTTAGTTATTTAAACTGGACCTCTTAATAAGTTTTGGTATTCAAGGGGATCAGCCTTTCATACCTCGTGATTTATGCATAAACACTTAATAATCCGGCATTGATATCATGCCTTAATCAAATTCGTCCTTTTCTCAGTCAAGAGTTCTTATCATATCAATTTAATAAGAACAACTATTTTAAATACATTTGATTTAACAAATTTAGACATGTTTAATCTAGCTGATACAATTAGCATAGATCTATCTCATAAACAGTTCATGAATGAAAGAACTTTAATTTAATTCACAGTTCAATAATAGTAGAACAGGAATTCAATTGCACAAAGTGTGAATTTCAATAATTAATATAGATATGAATAATCATCAATAATTATTCACTAACATGCTTTGAAAAATAATAACTCGAGTTTGAGTTAGGAAACTTGCCTCGTCTGTAGATTATAGCTACACAATTAATTTATATCCACTATGCAGTTAACTTATCTTCCTTTGAGAGACCTATAATTAATCTTTCAATTAGTCATAGTATAACTTTATATTATGTAATCACATAGATACATTATCTTTAGTTCTTATAAACATTATCCGCGCTTGATAATGTTACTATTAATTAACAACTACCTTTAATTCACTTAATATTATTAATCTTGATAATATTTAATTCACCTCTTAGTATTATTAGTTCACTAATAATACTTTGATTCACTTACTAATATTATTAACATCTTAATAATATTTTAATACCTTCCTAATATTATTAATCCTCTTTAATAATATTTTAATCATGCATAAATATTATTACCTTAATAATATCTTATTTATGCTTTAGTATCATTAATAAATTAATAACATTTTAATCATTTATTAATATTTTATTTATTTACTAATATTATTAATCATTTAATAATATTGTATTTCTTTACTAATGTTATTACGTTTAATAACATTTTATTTAATCTAAAAATATTATTATTTAATAATATTTTAATCATTTAATAATAATACTTTAATCTAATATTATTAATCTTTTAATAATATTTTAATCTAAGATTAATATCTTAATCTAATATTATTAATTATTTAATAATATTTTAATGAAATTTTAATCTTAATATTTTTATTTACTTAATAATATCATATTATAATATTATTAATATTATAATAATATTTCAATGATTCATTAAATTAATAAACAATTTATTTCTAATTGTTCATCCTTTATTAACCTCTTATTTAATATCCATAAAATGTCATAAATAATATTTATTATTATAAATTACCAAAATGCTCTAGGATAGTCATGATATAATATATTATGAGTATTCAAGCATAAAAATCACATTTTCTCATTAAAGACATCATTTAATTATTTATTTTCTTTTATTCATAACTTAATCATTTTTAGGAAAAATAGTAATCTGACTCCAAAAATTCTCAACTTTTGTATTTTGACAGGATATGAACCTACAAGGATCCCAAAATATTCCTGGAATTTTAGAAAATAATTTACTATTTTTAAAGTGCCCAAATCACTCGGATCTTGCTCTATTTTTCATAAATTGAGTTTTGCTCAGAAAAATATGAACTTTTCAGGGTATGCTCTCCTAACATACATGTAACTACTGTAAATATTTTGGAAATTTCCAGTGTATATACAGTGAGATATGCAAAGTTTAATATTTCGGAGTCCTTTACAGAAATGGCCATTACGCACAACCTATACATCAAAACGTGTCCGTTCTTTTTCCTACATGAAGATAACTTCTTAAGGTACCTCTGTGATTTTTCCTAGATTTTTAAAAGACAAGAAACAGACCGAAACAGCCTCATGAAAAACGAATCAGTAGCTATTTTAGGGTTTTTAAAGCCTCAACATACAAAGTGGACTGTTTTGGGAAAAACAGTCCCAAAGGTTTCAAAACTTACTAGATTTGTGTTCTATCACTTGGGTTTACTAGGTGACTCATGTATCTAGCACCCCCCTTTGACGAATCACAAATCCAATTTGTAAAACTTGAGTTACCAAGATTTAGTGGAAGAAAAACAAGAGTTTTCACCCTTGGAGAACATATGCTCATTTCTTCCTCTAAGCCTTTGATTTAACACTCAAGATATTTAGTTCCATACATGATGATATGTAGAACTAGGGTATCTTGAGTATTTGAACATAACCCCAACAAAACTCAAGCTAGAAAAACAAAGTAAAAGAAGAAGATGAATGTAGGTTATACCTTGACTTAGTTGCTACCTTTCTTGATATTCCAAAGTAGTTTCTAAACTTAGGATGCATGAACAACTAGCACTCCTCTCTCTCTCTTTCTCTCAATAGCCGAACCTCTCTCTCTTTGGTTTTCTTTTGCAAGCTTAGAAGGAATGAAGAGAAGAAATGAACTAAAAATGAAATAAAAGGATACTTGAAAAAATATAGATACACTTAGTGTATCTAGCTATTATCCCCCATACTTTCCTTGACCCATGGATAAAAACTTTGCCTTATCACTTCAATTAGTCTAATAATGATTAAGGGTGCTTAATAGAGTGGCAACCAATGGGAGCTTGACAACATTGTCCTTGTATGTAAGACTTACTACTAATGGACATTGATTAGCTTAATTTGTTCCCTTATGTGGCCTAATATGGCCGGACCCTCTAGCCCCATTTTATCTCCTAATTTGCTTTTATTTTAATGCACAAATTTGATTAATCAAAAGTCTAGAATACCCTTAATCAAGTGGGCTAAGTATTGGTTTGAATGTTATTTCATTTGGGCTTCTCCCTTAATTGTTTTGGGCTAGGTAATAAACATAGTCTAGCAATTTTAATATATGATACCCAATTTAATTATTTAGGGTTTCCATTTCCCATCATATGAAATTTAATTACTTATACATGTGATTTTAGCTCATATCCTAATTAGGTTTACTAGAATTAGGTTTAAAATTATTAGTCACTTGAAATAATAAGTTTACCCACTTAAGTTAGTATACATATTAAATACTAACTTTTTCTCATTACCATAACCCTTAGGTTATTTAATTGTCTCACCTAATGTATAATTAGGTTACGAAGCTTTCATTTTTAATGAAATCTATAAATGTATATATCCATAACTATAGCATATATGATAATTGACCCATGCACCACTTCACATAGGTTGTCACATATTAAATCACTGCATAACACAAAGTTTTAAATACCAATAATGTACATACATATATAGTGACTTAAAATTCACGGTTATTACTATTACATCCCCCCTTATAAGAATTTTGTCCCTAATTACCTATAGGGTTACTCAAAAGATGTGGATAATTTTCCTCATCTTTTCTTCGAGTTCCCACGTAGCTTCTTCAAAGATTGTGGTTCCTCCAAAGAACTTTTTATGTAATGTATAACTTTATTTCGCAAATTTATTCTTTTTATCTAAAATTCCAACTGGAATTTCCTCGTACGACAAATCCTTTTCGACCTGAATTGGCTCGTACGATATCACGTGCTTGTAATTAGGCTTATATGGTCGTAGCACTGACACATGAAACATATTATGAATATGTTCCAGTTCAGGAGGTAGAGCTACCTCGTACGCCACTTCGCTTATCTTCTTCAAAATCTCGAAGGGTCCAATAAATCTCGGACTCAATTTACCTTTCTTTCCAAACCTTATCTTCCCTTTCCAGGGAGATACTTTCAAAAATGCATAGCTTCCCACTTCAAAATCTCTCTTCTGGCGATGTAAGTCTTCATACTTCTTCTGGCGATCTTGAGCTACTACTAGTCGGGCTCTTATCACCTTGATGATCTCTATAGTCTGCTGCACCAGTTCTGGTCCCAACAGACGACGTTCACCCACTTCATCCCAGCATAAGGGCGTTCTACATTTCCTTCCATACAGTGCTTCGTACGACGACATTCCAATGCTGGCGTGATAGCTATTGTTGTATGCGAACTCTACTAATGGAAGATGATCCTCCCAGCTACCCTTGAAGTCCATCACACAAGCTCTGAGCATGTCTTCAAGTGTTTGAATCGTTCTCTCACTTTCATTTACCTGATCGAGGATTATACGCGGTGCTCATCCGTAGTTGCGTCCCCATTCTTTCCTGAAGACTCTTCCAGAAGTTTGATGTGAATCGCGGATCTCTATCCGACATAATAGATACTGGTACGCCATGTCTCGTGATAATTTCTTTGATATATAATTTGGCTAGCTGGTCCAGACTATACCTGATCTTGATCGGCAAAAAGTAAGCTGACTTTGTAAGACGATCTACAATCACCCATATGGCGTCGTGCCCTTTTTGCGTTGCTGGAAGTCCCACCACAAAATCCATCGTGATGTGCTCCCATTTCCACTTTGGAATCTCTAAAGGCTGTAGTAATTCACTCAATCGTTGATGCTCTGCCTTGACTCTCTGACAAGTTAGACATCTACTGACGCATTCTACAACCTCTCTCTTCATGTTTGGCCACCAAAAGTGTTGACGCAAATCTTGATACATCTTTGTGCTTCTTGGGTGTATCGAGTACCTCGTACTGTGCGCTTCTTGCAAAATTTCTTCTCTTAGCTCTGGCACTAACGGTACCCAAATTCGTCCTTCGAATCTCAGTAGTCCGGTGCCATCAATTTTGTATTTCAATTCATCCCCTTTAGTTAACCGCTTCTTGATCCTGTCGCAATCTTCGTCCTTCTCTTGAGCCTCTTTAACCTTATCTAATAAAGTTGGGCTCGCTGCCACTGTAAATAATCTCTCATTGGTCTCCATCGGATACTTAACCTCTAAGTCAAGTCGTTCGAAATCTTTCACCAATTCCTTTGAATGGTCAACTTCAAGAGACTTCTCTCTACCTTTTCTACTCAGTAGGCATCCGCCACTACATTTGCTTTGGTTCGGATGGTACGTAATCTCACAATCATAATCCTCGATCAATTCTAGCCATCGGCACTGCCTCATATTTAGCTCCTTCTGCGTAAAGATATACTTCAGACTCTTGTGATCCGTATATATCTTACACTTCTCGCCATACAAATAGTGCCTCCAAATCTTCAAGGCAAAAACTACCGCTGCTAACTCTGTGTCATGTAGCCGGATAACCCTTCTCATAGTCCTTGGTGACGTGAAGCGACACGTGATGACCTTGCCATGCTACATCAAGACACGCCCAAGACCCTTAAAGCGACGATCACTATACACTACAAATCCTTCCGTGTTGTCTGGTAAAGTCAACACATGTGCTTAATTGAGCCTCTTCTTTAATTCCATGAAACTCTCTTCACATTTCTCCGTCCAAACGAACTTCACCGCTTTTCTAGTAAGGTTGGTCAATGGCGATGCTATCTTTGAAAAATCTTGGATGAATCTTTGATAGTATCCTGCTAATCCCAAGAAACTCCTAATTTTTGTCAGTGTCTTTGGCTGTTCCCAGTTGATAACCGCTTCTACCTTTGCTGGATCCACCAAAACACCATCCTTGTCGATAACATGACACAAAAACTGCACTCTCCTCAACCAAAACTCACACTTGGAGAACTTTTCATACAACTTCTCTCTCCTTAACGTCTCCAACACTATCCTTAGATGTTCAACGTGCTCTTCCTCCGTCTCTGAATATACCAGAATGTCATCGATGAACACGACAACCAACTTATCCAAATACTGCTTAAACACTCTATTCATCAAGTCCATGAATGCTGCTGGCGCATTCGTTAACACAAAAGACATTACCAAAAACTTAAAGTGTCCATACCGAGTTCTGAATGCCGTCTTTGGAACATCCTCCTGCCTCACCTTCAGTTGGTGATAACCGGTCCTCAAGTCGATTTTTGAAAAGTATTTCGCTTGCTTCAATCGATCAAACAAATCGTAGATCCGGCAAACGGATACTTGTTCTTAATGGTGACCTTGTTCAACTCCTTGAGTCGATAAAAGCCTTAATGACCCATCTTTTTCTTTACTTAATAAGATCGGTGCCCCACGGTGATACGCTCGGTCGAATGTATCCCTTATCTAACAATTCTTGTAGTTGAACCATCAGTTCCTTCATTTCTACCAAAGCCATACGATACGGTGCTTTGGATACCGGTGATGTTCCTGGTGCCAAATCGATAACAAACCCTATCTCTCTATCTGGTGGCAATCCCGGAATCTCATTTGGGAAGACGTCAATGAATTCCCCTACAATAGGTATCTAACTTAGTTCACCCTCGACTCTGCGGGTATCCACAACGTGAGCCAAATAACCTATACAACCCTTCCTAAGTAACTTCTTTGCTTGCATCATCGTCAGACAAAAAGATTGTCTCGGCGATTTACTGCCATGAAATACCACCTTTGACTTATTTGGAGTCTTTAGGTGTACGCACTTTTTCTTACAGTTAATGACCACTCCGTGACTTGATAACCAATCCATCCTGAGGATTACATCAAACTCTCCAAGACGAATCTGTATCAAATCCACGTTAAGCTTAAACCCTCTTACATTAGCACAATAGTTCCTATAGATGTAGTCTACAGGGATAATTTCTTTGTTTGCTACTTCTACATTCATTGGGTGTTCTAATAGTTCACGAGGTAAACTTAATCTTTGAGCAAATTCATCAGATAAGAAAGAACATGAAGCTCTCGAATCGAATAACACATAGGCATTTATATCGTTGATCGAAATTATACCTGACACCACCTCCCTGGATGCCATGGCATCTCGTGATCGCCATATTGAATGTCCTCATTTGTCGGCTTTTTTTTGGTCAATGGTCCTCCCCTTGGTTGTCTTAGTGTTATTGCCCCTGTTGCCGTTTCCGCCATCCGTGCTTTTCTTCTTTGGGCAATCCTTGATCCGATGTCCCACTTCACCGCAGTTAAAACAACCTCCCTTCTTCACCTTAGGACAATTGGGTGAGGTATGCCCTTCTTGTCCACAGGTATAACATACCATTTTTCCTTTCAAGCACTCTCCCGAGTGACCCTTTCCACAGTTTCCATACACCGACTTCTTTTGTTGCACACTTCCTTGCCGAATCTCCAAATTACTACCCCCACTGCTCCATTTTCGCTTCTTGTTGTTGCTACCGCCACTGCTAACATTCTGATTCCCACCTTCTACTTTCTTCTTATTCTTCTCCCGATTGTACTTTGAGACCGCTTCGCTTCCACCTTCCGCTATGAGACCTTTCTCCAACAGAGTTGAGAATGACGTGATTTGCAAAACCGCTACCTTACTGTAAATCCATGACTTTAGTCCATTTTCGAACCTTCTTGCTTTCCTCACCTCCGTGTCCACCTGATGTGGAGCGAATCTGGCCAATTCATTGAACTTTGTAGCGTACTCTGACACTGACATATTCTCCTGTTTCAATTCCAAAACTTGATCTCCATTCTCGCTTGTGTACTCTCAGGGAAGTAGTTCTCAAAGAACAACTTCTTGAACGCTTCCTAAGCCACGATTCCAGTCCCGACTTTGCTCTGGTTGGCCTCCCACCAATAGTTAGCCTCACCCTTCATTAAGTAGGTAGCAAAGATTGTTTTCTGCTCTTCTGCTACTCTAGCAATAACGAAGGCCTTCTCAATCTCCTTTATCCACGTCTGGGCCTCTATTAGGTCAGCTGTTCCTCTAAACTCCGGCAGTCCTACTGCCTTGAAGTCCTTAAAGTTGACTAATTGGTTTCCCGCCTGATTTCTTACAAGTTGAGCTTGATTCCTCATGGCTTCAGCCATCATGTTGATAAAGTCTTGCATTAGGTTTTGTTGAGCTCCCGCTGCATTATTAACTGACTCTTCGATCTCTTGGTTCCTTAGTCCACGTCTGGGCAGCATTATCTAGTGAAACAAAATTCTAACACGTTACTCGGTTTTATTATCAAAGAAGTACTTAGCATGTAACACGCTACTGTATTCAAACAATCATATGATCATTATGTGAGAGTTTTTAAGTTTCCAAGATTTGGAAGTCTTTCTCCCTGATTAGTGGGTTAAGTTTGTTTTAAAAATTCCAAATCAGTCTACTGGATTCACATAACATTAAATAGGCAATTTACTATTTAAATTTTCCAACACATATCATAATAATAATGTATTTATATTCATATACCAATCTTCATTGTCTCACATGATTAATACAAGTATATTTTTATAAATGCTACTATCCCATTTAAACACAAAAGATGGGATTCATTCAAAATGATACTTCCCTACGAACACAAATAGGGATACAACCTAACTACCTATTACCTCACACCTGCTGAGGTTTACATCATCATAAAACCCTATTACACAAAAGGGGTACTAATGCATCTATCTACAACTGGGTCATCACATAGTTATCACTGGTGGCCCTGCTGGGTCACCTGCACAGGCTCTTGGGGAAACAACCCCTCCATAACCCTACGCCGAATGGATCGACTCGACTCCCCTATCCCGAAATGCGCCCTCCTAGTCCTCTAATCGCTACCGGCCCTCATATGTCAAGGCCTAATGCCGGTCCCTAAAGTCTCGACCCTGACCTTCATGGCCTGCAGTGCTATCTCTAGTTGGTCCACCCGCTTGGCTGACTCGTGAAATGCCTCCTCCACACGTATCTTATCGGCAATCTCCACGTCAAACTCACCCTGCATCGCCAGATGCTCTACGCTCAGTGTTGCGAACTTCGCCTTCTCATGCTCTAGCTGGACTTGCATCTCTATTAGCTCCATCAGTGCCTGATGAGCAGCATCCTTATACTGCTGCTCCATGTACTGATGGTTCATATTCTTTGCCTCCAACTGCAAAATCCTTTGCTCCTGAGCATAGTTTTTCTCTAACAGGTTACTGATCATCACATCCTTCGAGGTGTCTGTCACCTCCTCTAGAACGGCCTCCTCCTGGCCTACAGAATGGCTCCCCTGGCTATCACTCGGCATCCTATAAAAATAAGGATACAACATCAGTACTACAATAAAATATATTCATTGATGAAATGAAACAATATTTTATTAAGTACAACACATACTCGATGAATTTCCACAATCCATCTCCTAACATACTCTATAAGGGTTTTCTACTAAGGTTATAACCTAGGTTTCGCATTCCTAATGTTTATAACCTACAGCTTTGATACCAACCTGTGACACCCCCAAATCCAGGTTCTCTAACCTCAGGTTCGGTGCTCACGATCTATCATCATCATAAGCATTCTATAACTATTACGAAATAATAAACATACATTGTTCATTATAATAAAGTCTCATAACATGGTCCCAAGGTCTTTATAACCTTAAATTTAAACACACCATTCAATATACAAAAAGTTTACTTAAGAAATTCCATCAGAATAATAATTAAATTAACATTCGTCCTAAACTACTCCTAGATCTTGCCCTTGCCCTTGTCCTTCGTGTTGGATCCTTCGGGCTTAACTGAAATAGATATCATGATATAGCAAGGGTAAGCAACTAATTTGCTTCGCAAGTTTATATACAAGGGAGATATATCATGACTTAAGAAAGAAATATTGTGTTCAATGTTCAACAATAGTATAAGATTGTGAAGGAACATGAATTAATAATCAACAATAGAATATTCGATAATTGAATAACATGAACTGAGTGGTTTTGAAATAACCATGAACATTTGCCAAGGTGCTCAGTTATTTAAACTGGACCTCTTAATAAGTTTTTGTATTCAAGGGGATCAACCTTTCATACCTCGTGATTTATGCATAAACACTTAATAATCTGGCATTGATATCAAGCCTTAATCAAATTCGTCCTTTTCTCAGTCAAGAGTTCTTATCATATCAATTTAATAAGAACAGCTATTTAAAATACATTTGATTTAACAAATTTAGACATGCTTGATCTAGCTGATACAATTAGCATAGATCTATCTCATAAACAGTTCATGAATGAAAGAACTTTAATTTAATTCACAGTTCAATAATAGTAGAACAGGAATTCAATTGAACAAAGTGCGAATTTCAATAATCAATATAGATATGAATAATCATCAATAATTATTCACTAACATGCTTTGAAAAATAATAACTCGAGTTTGAGTTAGGAAACTTGCCTCGTCTGTAGATTATAGCTACACAATTAATTTATATCCACTATGCAGTTAACTTATCTTCCTTTGAGAGACCTATAATTAATCTTTCAATTAGTCATAGTATAACTTTATATTATGTAATCACATAGATACATTATCTTTAGTTCTTATAAACATTATCCTGCCTTGATAATGTTACTATTAATTAACAACTACCTTTAATTCACTTAATATTATTAATTTTGATAATATTTAATTCACCTCTTAGTATTATTAGTTCCCTAATAATACTTTGATTCGCTTACTAATATTATTAACATCTTAATAATATTTTAATACCTTCTAATATTATTAATCCTCTTTAATAATATTTTAATCATACATAAATATTATTACCTTAATAATATCTTATTTATGCTTTAGTATCATTAATAAATTAATAATACGTTTAATCATTTATTAATATTTAATTTATTTACTAATATTATTAATCATTTAATAATATTTTATTTCTTTACTAATGTTATTACATTTAATAACATTTTATTTAATCTCGAATATTATTATTTAATAATATTTTAATCATTTAATAATAATACTTTAATCTAATATTATTAATCTTTTAATAATATTTTAATCTAAGATTAATATCTTAATCTAATATTATTAATTATTTAATAATATTTTAATGAAATTTTAATCTTAATATTTTTATTTACTTAACAATATCATATTATAATATTATTAATATTATAATAATATTTCAATGATTCATTAAATTAATAAACAATTTATTTCTAATTGTTCATCCTTTATTAACCTATTATTTAATATCCATAAAATGTCATAAATAATATTTATTATTATAAATTACCAAAATGCTCTAGGATAGTCATGATATAATATATTATGAGTATTCAAGCATAAAAATCACATTTTTCTCATTAAAGACATCATTTAACTATTTATTTTCTTTTATTCATAACTTAATCATTTTTAGTTAAAATAGTAAACTGACTCCAAAAATTCTCAACTTCTGTATTTTGACAGGATATGAACCTACAAGGATCCCCAAATTTTCCTGGAATTTTAGAAAATAATTTACTATTTTTAAAGTGCCCAAAACACTCGGATCTTGCTCTATTTTTCATAAATTGAGTTTTGCTCAGAAAAATATGAAATATTCAGGGTATTCTCTCCTAACATACATGTAACTACTGTAAACATTTCGGAATTTTCCAGTGTATACACAGTGAGATATGCGAAAGGTTAATATTTCGGAGTCCTTTACGGAAATGGCCATTACGCACAACCTATACATCGAAACGCGTCCGTTCTTTTTCCTACATGAAGATAACTTCTTAAGGTACCTCTGTGATTTTTTCCAGATTTTTAAAAGACAAGAAACAGACCGAAATAGCCTCATGAAAAACAAATCAGTAGCTATTTTAGGGTTTTCAAAGCCTCAACATTCAAAGTGGACTGTTTTGGGGAAAATAGTCCCAAAGGTTTCAAAACTTGCTATATTTGTGTTCTATCACTTGGGTTTACTAGGTAACTCATGTATCTAGCACCCCCCTTTTACGGATCACAAATCCAAGTTGTAAAACTTGAGTTACACAAGATTTAGTGGAAGAAAAACAAGAGTTTTCATGAGTATGTAGAACTAGGGTATCTTGAGTATTTGAACATAACCCCAACAAAACTCAAGCTAGACAAACAAAGTAAAAGAGGAAGATGAAGGTAGGTTATACCTTGACTTAGTTGCTACCTTTCTTGATTTTCCAAAGTAGTTTCTAAACTTAGGATGCATGAAAAACTAGCACTCCTCTCTCTCTTTCTCTCAATAGCCGAACCTCTCTCTCTTTGGTTTTCTTTTGCAAGCTTAGAAGGAATGAAGAGAAGAAATGAACTAAAAATGAAATAAAAGGATACTTGCAAAAATATAGATACACTTAGTGTATCTAGCTATTATTCCCCATACTTTCCTTGACCCATGGATAAAAGCTTTGCCTTATCACTTCAATTAGTCTAATCACGATTAAGGGTGCTTAATAGAGTGGCAACCAATGGGAGCTTGACAACATTGTCATTGTATGTAAGACTTACTACTAATGGACATTGATTAGCTTACTTTGTTCCCTTATGTGGCCTAATATGGCCGGATCCTCTAGCCCCATTTTATCTCCCAATTTGCTTTTATTTTAATGCACAAATTTGATTAATCAAAAGTCTAGAATACCCTTAATCAAGTGGGCTAAGTATTAGTTTGAATGTTATTTCATTTGGGCTTCTCCCTTAATTGTTTTGGGCTAGGTAATAAACATAGTCTAGCAATTTTAATATATGATACCCAATTTAATTATTTAGGGTTTTCATTTCCCATCATATGAAATTTAATTATTTATACATGTGACTTTAGCTCATAGCCTAATTAGGTTTACTAGAATTAGGTTTAAAATTATTAGTCACTTGAAATAATAAGTTTACCCACTTAAGTTAGTATACATATTAAATACTAACTTTTCCTTATTACCATAACCCTTAGGTTATTTAATTGTCTCACCTAATGTATAATTAGGCTACGAAGCTTTCATTTTTAATGAAATCTATAAATGTATATATCCATAACTATAGCATATATGATAATTGACCCATGCACCATTTCACATAGGTTGTCACATATTAAATCACTGCATAACACAAAGTTTTAAATACCAATAATGTACATACATATATAGTGACTTAAAATTCACGGTTATTACATAAACTGCACATCCTTCTCCAATAAACAGCAAAGTGGTTTCGTGATCTTGGAGAAGTCTTTTATAAACCTGCGATAGAAGCCTGTATGCCCTAAAAAACTATGAACTCCTTTAACAGAAGTTAGTGGAGGCAAATTCTCAATAGTCTATAACTTCGCTCGGTCCACCTCTAATCCTTTCTTTGAAACCTTGTGTCCCAATATGATACCCTCTTGTACCATAAAATGGCACTTTTCCCAATTTAGAACCAAATTTTTTTTAACACATCTCTTCAACACCATCACCAAATTTTCTAAACACAAATCAAATGAATCTCCAAAAACTGAGAAGTCATCCATGAAGACTTCCACATTATTCTCCACCATATCTAAAAAAATTGCCATCATACACCTCTGAAATGTTGCCGGGGCATTGCACAACCCAAAAGACATCCTTCTAAATGCAAATGTTCCATATGGACATGTGAAAGTTATCTTTTCCTGGTCTTCTGGAGCTATCACAATCTGATTATACCCTAAATACCCATCCAAAAGGCAATAATACTTGTGACCTGCTAGCCTGTCCAACATCTGATCAATAAACAGAAGTGGGAAGTGATCTTTCCTTATAGCTTTATTTAGTCTGCGATAATCCATGCAGACTGTCCACCCGTTACTGTCGTGGTCGGTATCAGTTCATTGTTCTCGTTGGAGATTACAGTCATTCCCCCTTTCTTTGGCACACACTGTACCGAGCTCACCCAAGAGCTGTCTGACATCAGATATATTATTCCTACATCTAGCCACTTCAAAACTTCCTTCTTTACCGTTTCCTTCATAATTGGATTTAGTCTCCGTTGTTGCTCCACTGAAGGTTTACTATCATCTTCCAGCAAGATCTTGGGCATACAAAATGATGGGTTGATCCCTTTGATATATGCTATGGTCCATCCAATTGCTGATTTGAACTC
The DNA here is from genome assembly GCA_020205615.1 of Panax quinquefolius. Lineage (NCBI taxonomy): Eukaryota > Viridiplantae > Streptophyta > Magnoliopsida > Apiales > Araliaceae > Panax > Panax quinquefolius. The sequence continues at coordinate 72,325,169 of CM035168.1, forward strand.
TCTTAGAACTCTTAGCAGCTTTTCTTCCGGGCAAGATGTTAGTGCAGAAGAAATAATAACAGGTAACTTTGAAAAATCATTTAAAAATGCATACCCTTAGTGGTCTGGAAGAGGTTTCAGTTCAAGATCTGGAGGCATCTGAAGAGATGGCCTAAGTTTCACTGATGTCTCCCCAGAAAGCTTTAGTGGCTCGATCGGAGTCTTGAATCTTCTAAACTGTGGCGCTGTGTCAAGAATCTGAAAAAACTCTGCAATATCATCATCTTCTATCTCTGAATTCCCCAAAATAGCACTCTTTAAATGCTCATTTTCCACCAAATTCCCCACTTCATCATTCAACATCTTATCCACCATATCAATCCTAAAACATTCTTCTTCGTCGGTAGAAAACTTCATAGCCTTGAACACGTTGAAGATGACTTCTTGAACATGAATCCTCATTGTCAACTCACCTTTCTAAACATCTATTAAAGTTAGTCCTGTGGCTAGAAATGGTCTCCCAAGGATGATAGGTATACTTTTGTCTTCTTCATAATCCAAGATGATGAAATCTGCTGGGAAAATAAATTTGTCCACTTTAACCAGCACATCTTCTATAATACCCCGTGGATAAGTAATGGACTTATCAGTAAGCTGTAGAGTTATATTCTTCGGCCTTGGAGCCGGCAATCCCAACTGATTTAAAACTGACAATGCCATCAAGTTGATGCTCACCCCTAAATCACACAAGCATTTGTTAAAACAGATCTTTCCTATTGAGCATGGTATCGTGAAGCTGCCTGGATCCTTTAGCTTCTAAGGTAACTTGCGTTGAAGCACTGCACTACACTCTTCAGTCAAGGCTACAATCTCGAAGTCTTCTAACCTTTTCTTCCTTGACAAGATCCCCTTCATGAACTTTTCATAACTTGGCATTTGTTCCAATGCCTCAGTGAAGGGTATATTGATTTGTAGCTTCTTGAATACCTCCAAAAACTTGTTAAAATGTTTATCTTCCCTTTGCTTATGCAATCTTTATGGATATAGAACAGGAAGATGAACAGGTGGTGGTCTAGTCACTGGTTTCTCAAGTAACTCTTCACTGTTCTTCTCTACTTCCCTCTGTTTAGAACCTTCTTTACACAAACTCTCATCAGAACATTTCTCTTCACCGCGTGGTTTCCCTTTGTAAAAGTGACACGAGTACGCTATCCTATAAACCTGCCTGCTTCCCTGATCTGAGTGTAATGGCCTAACACTGTTCTTTACCCTCCCTTCTTGGATTGGTTTTTGTAGTACTTAGCAAGGTCCTTTGTTGTCTATTATTCAGCATATTGCCCATTTGGCCCATCTGGGTCTCCAAATTTTTTATAGCCATTACTTGGCTCTTGATCATTACCTCTGTACTTGAGCATCATCTCTTCCATTCCTGACTTCTTTTCTTGCCGAGGTGCAGGTGGTGGATGATGTTGTGGTTGCTGTTGGAATCCAGGAGGGTAGGGTGGTTTAGTTGCATATTGTTGGTGAGATGGTTGTGATTGGTATTGAGACTAAAATTGTTGATTTTGTTGGTGTTATTGGTTGTTTTGATTATTGTTCCAGCTAAAATTGGGATGGTTGCGGTTGTTGGGGTTATAGTTATTCTGAAACTGATTCTGAGGCTTCTGGTAATTGCTCATATATTGTATCGATTCGGAACTGATAGCACACTAGTCAGTTTGATGTGACCCTGCACATATCTCGCATACATAAGCAACTGACTTCACTTTATTTTCTGCTAAAGAATCAATATTCTTCGCTATAGATGCCATCTGAGCTGACAACTGCGTAATAACATCTACCTCTAACATTCCCACGACTTTAAGTTGTTGCATCCTGGCCGTAGGATTCTGGAAGTCATTTGCTGCCATAGTCTCTATGAGATTATAAGCCTCTTCATAACTTTTAGCCCATTAGGCTCCTCCCGCAGCTGCATCTACTATCGGCCTTGACTGCCATCCCAATCCATTATAAAAAGTATTTATTACCATCCAATTTGGCATTCCATGATGGGGGCATTTCCTTAGCATCTCTTTATACCGTTCCTAAGCTTCATGCAATGTTTCACCCTGCTGTTGTTCAAACTGGGAAATCGCCGTCCTCATTTTTTCTGTCTTAGCCATAGGGAAAAATTTCGCTAAGAACTTTTGCGCTAAGTCCTCCCATATAGTAAGTCCTCCCATATGGAGCCGACTTCTAGCCTTATCCCATAAAGAAAATGGGAACAGCCTGAGCCTAATTGCATCTTCAGGCACCCCATTGTACTTGAAGGATCTAGTGTGTATCCAATATGACCAGAAAGAAATCTATCACATTAGATCACTAAAATAACAACAGATCAATCAAATCTATGCCGGTCAAACCATGTCAGACGACATGTTCAAGCGTTTTCTGGGTTACCCAGAAAACAACTTCCATGATCATCTGGCCTGGTTTGACCGTCCACTATAATCACCCAGTTTGATGTTTAGGAGATTTTAAGGCATAAACATGTAGTATAAACAACATATTATAACTTAAATGCAAAGACTAACACACTGTCAGATCCAGGCCTTCAAACTTCTTGTCAGACCGATCTGGGCAAATTCTGGGTTACCCAGAACTTGTTCAGTCATGGTCAGTCAACGGGTTTTGACCACCTATATCTTAAAATCTGGATCTGATATATTCATGATTTCAAGTCCAGATCAAAGACCACATTACATACTACAAGTACAAACTTTCAAAACACAAAGATCATTAACAATCACTGAGATATAAGGTCTGACATTCGTTGTCAGACCTCAAAAAATATTTTCCATATTTGCAAAAACATCAAATCTGAGCCTATAGATGTTATGGATCTAACATCTATCAACCCAGATCATCATTATACACTATAAACAACATGTTTTAACATTAAAACATAACATTTAACACATCAATCAAGATCAGATTCTTAGTAGGGTTTTATACCTTTCTATGAACAAATCTTGATTCTATGCTTATGATCTGATAGAGCAGATAGTGGGGCTTGATTTAAGAACTGATATGCTAAGAGAATTCATGGGTTTTAGAGAGAGAGGGTCTTGGAGGACTGTTGTGATCAAATGAGCAAATATGAGGATTTTTTTCTCTTTAATCTTATATATGACTTGCATACAATGTATTTAGATGATGAAATGGCTGAGAACTAGAGTTTGTAGGCACATGGCTATGTGTAGGGTGGTTCACCAACTAAACCCTTAGCCAATTTGACAAGTTAGCTTAAATAATGCAAGAAGGACATAATGATCTTTTGGCTTATGATTTTAATGGCAACAAAGTAAACTTGACAAACCCTTAGGGTTTGACCCTTAGGGTTTAGCACAAAGAGTTGTAGGATTTCTAATTAGATAAAAAAATGAGATTTAAAGTCTCTAAAAGTATAAATTAGGGTTCGCTAATTAGATTAGGTTTACTAATTATATAGAATTAAAAAATAGTTTAAGAATTTACTAATTAGTATTAAGATGACTAAATTAGCTATTAGGGTTTTCATTTTAGTATTTAGGGTTCCTAATATGACAATTAGGGTTATAAATTTATAATTATGGTTTTCTAAGTAATAAATAGAATTTTCCCTAATTATCATTATGCTTAATCATTTAATAATTAAGGTTCTAGTTTAGTAATTAGGGTTTTTAACTTTAGAAATTAGGGTTTCTAAATATTAATTAGGTTTTCCTAAGCATAATTTGGGGTTTTCTAATTAACTTTAAATCATATAACACAATTACTACATAGTTTTGAACTCCGATTTGAATTTCAAAAATAGGGTTTAACAAATTAATCTAGGGTTTGTTCATGATACAACATAATTTACCAACCATAGCAAGTCCACATACATACAATACATATTTATAGCACTGTAATAAAAATAATATTATATTATTATTCTCATTTCTTGATCAAAATCCAGAATTTGGGTTTGGATTCCATATCTGATTTACCTTGCATAAATAGCATTATTAATTAAGTTAAAATAATTAACTTAAATAATCTGAACAAATTCATATAATAAAATATTTATTATAATAATTCTAATAATCATTTCATATATTATTTAAATAATATAATGATTATATTTTCATGAAAATAATTAATAAAACATTTCTATTATAAAATTAATTATTATAAAAATATAATTTATAATAATCAATAATTCTAAAATAAAATTATTTGTAATTATTCATGTAATAAATATATTTTATTTATCACATACATATATATCCACATTATCTTGGCACATATTCCCCATATTTATTTTAATAATAATAAAAAAAATTATACGCAAAATTTCTAATTTATTTATATAGGAAATCTTAGGTTATTACATTCACCCTCCCTTATAAAGATTTCGTCCCCGGAATCACCGTTTTAAAACCTATACATATTAGGGCCCATAGCATACACAATCATTTCAAGTAGATCTTGATCATAATTGATCGATCTAATCTTTTAACTAATCAACATAAAATTTGTCTATATGATTAAACAGAAATTTGATTTCTAATAGAATTCAAATTCCTTCAAAATTTCTTTATAAAATAATTTACTATAAATAGGAAAATCATGTATAAGAAAATAAAAGTTATACGAATAATACCCGGAGTTCCGTCACCAGCTACCATAGTATCCTAGATCGTCATGTTGAAGACCCTTGGGGTTGATTTTGTCGGCTTGCTTGATGGTGTCGGTCCCGTGATCCCCAGAGTCCCGCTGCTTTTCCCCATGTTCACGCTTCCTGCCTCCATTCTCCTTTTCAGACAGTCCTTCACCTTATGCTCTGTTGACCCGCACAGAAAACACCCATTATTCATTCTAGGATTGGGGCAGTTGGGAGAGAGATGGCCCTCCTGCCCGCACTTGTAACACGCAAACTTACCTTTCAGACACTCGCCCGAGTGATTCTTCCCATAATTCCCAAACTGTACCACCTACTTTTTCTTCACACCTTCTTGTTTCACCTGAATATTTCCAAAATTGCTCCCCTTCCTCTTGCCATTACCACTCCTACTTCCACTATTAATTTCCACCTTCCCAGCTCCCTCGACCTCACCCTTATTTCCTTTCTCCTTGTTGTAGAGGCTCATGGCCTCACTCCCCTCCTCATCAATATTAGCTTTCTCTAAAAGTGTTACAAAAGTATTGATTTGCAACACCGCCACCTTGTTATAGAGCCAGGGTTTTAATCCCAGCTCAAACCTCCTTGCCTTCCTAGCCTCCGTATCAACTTGATGCGAAGCAAACTTAGCTAATTCATTAAACTTTGCGGCATACTCCACAACAGTCATATTCTCCTGCTTTAATTCCAGAAATTTCACCTCCATCCTAGCCTGCATACTAGACGAAAAATAGTTTTGAAAAATAGAGTTTTGAACCTAGCCCAAGAAACTACACCTTCTCCTGCCCTCGCCTGATTCGCTTCCCACCAAAAATTTGCTTCTCCCTTCATCATGTAGGTGGCAAAAGCTGTCTTTTGCCCCTCAGCTACCCTAGCAATTACAAATGCCTTTTTAATTTCCATAACCCAAGTTTGGGCTTCTATAGGGTCAGTTGTACCTCTAAATTTGGACGATCCTACAGCCTTAAAATCCTAGAAGTTTTCTAGATGATTGTCCAGCTAATTCCCTGCGACTGGCATGCCCTGTTGCATAGCCTGAGCTACCATGTTTGTAAAGTGCTGCATCGGGTCTGGTTGTTGTCCCCCAACGTTGTTTACATATTCTTCTGCCCTTTGATTTTTAGTTTGACGTCTTGGCGACATTATCTGGTTAAATAAAATCATAAATTATTCTTTATTAACTTACATTCTAAACCTTATTATATAAGTTTCACGTATCAAAACTTATTTCATTAATCAAACATAGATTCATATTCATTAATTCAAATTACTTTACATAACATAGCACATACTGCTATCCCTTTGTGTTCACAAAAGTCAGGATTTACGGCTTTGACTTATACAAAGGTTGAGAATATTACATTACACAAACATACTAATCATATACATTACACTAAACACACGTACATAACAGAATCTATACTACCTATTCACTATGCCTTTTTCTTGATCTTGGATAACCTTTCGCCCGATGACCTTCCAACCCACAAATAAAACAGACACCTTGCTTTGGATTGGGACAATGAGGAGAAAAATGTCCCTCATGTCCATAATTGTAGCAAACATTCTCCTCTTTCCTGTATACGCCTTCATGTTTCCTGTCACAGTTTGTACACTTCTCTATTTGGTTAAGGTTCCCTTGGTTGTTATCGAAATTTCCTATATCACGGTCTTTCATCTTTCTTTTCCCTTTCTTACTCGGAGTTGCACCCGACTTGTTGATTTTGGCTTCCATTTGATCAATTTGGATTTTAAGCTTATCTTGTTCTTCCATTGCTTCTATTAATGCTTTCCGCAATTGACTATTCAACAAATTTTCTATTTCGCACAACTTTTCCAGTGAAGAAACTTTGTTTTTCAGATTCTGCACTTCCGTGGATGCTTGATCAACTCCAACTTCAGTGTCCGGATCACTATCTGTCAGTTCTACCATTTTTGAATCTGGTACTACATTTTCCATAATAACCACCTCATCGAGGTTTCTTTCAACATGAGCCTCTATTTCAACTATTGACTTTGATATTGGCTTCTTCTTTACGATCCGAGGGTATCCTAATCCTTTTTCACTTGACATCTACACACATAATTATCCTGATTAGCATATAGTATATACACACAACAAATAATAATTTTATATAAGTTATCTTTTATTTTGTTTTACGATGAATTTATTTAATTCATCTCCTTATAAACTCTAAATGAGTTATTTGTATTTTTAACGTTTCCCTCTGTCCTAAGGTTATAGCCTAAGGTCTATCCCACCTAAGGTTTCTAACCCTAAAGCTCTGATACCAACCTGTGACTTTTATGGTGCTTCCAACCATAGCACCTCACAAGGGTACCTATCAGCTTGCCACCGACTTGCTCTAAGGCGCCCCTACTTGAGAGTCTCGGGGCGGTGCATTCCACACAAGGAAGTCACCAGTGAGAGGCTCGGAGCTCTTCGAATATTCATGCTTATAGCTCTGATACCAACCGGTGACGCCCCCAAATTCAGGAATATGAAACCCAAACTCGGTGCTTCACGATACCATTTCTATGAGCGGAATATTACTAATAATAATAACAATAATATAAATACCCAACTTAATTACATAAATATCATAGTCTATTCCCAAGTACGTAACCTTTAATACATTCATTACATAACATGATAGATATTATATATCATTGTCTTAATGATATTAAACTATTACATAAGATAGCATTGAACTCATTCAATAACCTTTCCTTTTCCCTTGTTCTTAGCATAGCCTTCAGGTTGTTCACACTTAGGTGCCCAGCAAGTAATAATAACAATAAAAGTTAGCTGAAAGAATTAAATGTTTTCTTTGAATGACACTTCTACAACGAATCAACAGTTGTGAAGTAAGATGAACCAATAATAACAACATAACCATTCTATATCACATTTTTTGAAACTACGTACTGACTATAACTGGAGATTAGTCGACAGACTATGAATATTATTTTCTATTTTTGAAAAGGTTAAACAGAACTTCATCTACAAACCGTCATAACTTACGGGCACGGGGGTGATCAGCCTGTTATGCCTTGTATTTATCAATACTACATGCAAGAACGATATTATCGTTCATCTTATCCGATTTTGGCGCACAAAAGTTTTCCCATGTACGGGATGTTCATACTTAGTCGGGAATCTAACCAAAGCAATTCGATTGGATAACAGTAAAGTTCTATCTTGTTCAACAATAATTTTTAAGTTTGTGTCTAGCCAAAGAAAATAACCTAGACAGCTTTGAAGTCAACGTATACATACTGGAAATTAATAAGTATGTATCAACATGTGACTAAATACAATGATTATCCAAGTGAGGACACTTGTATAACCATATTTAGAAATTAATGAGCTGAATAAATATATGAATTATAATATGATACTGTGTTGATAAACAAGGATCAGATAATTTCAGATCTTGTATGAATACAATTGATTAGATACAATATTGATAACAATAGAGTTAATAATCTGGCATAATAGTATGATTCTGAAACTTTCTTACTCATGTCCATTGCATAAAGTAAATGCAAAGGTATGATACATTGCAATCTGCCGCGCTACAATACATGCAACTTAGTTTTATCTTTTATATAGCAACCTATCATTAATAAGATTATTTTACCGATTAGAATAGCATATCGTAACACATAATACTGCTTATTGCAGTCAGCATATAACCTAATCACATTGTCACATGTGTTTAGCAGTCATTGGATCACAAACAAACACATATACATACAATTTATCTAAGTCCAAATCAATTTCTGAGATACGTCGGTGTACCGACGGCTTTATCGGGTAATTAACGAGTTTAAAACTCTATTATGTATCCTTAATATTATTCTGGATAATTTAAATATCAGTCATATTATTTTTGATTGCCTTATAATAATTTTTAAATAATTATTATAATTTATCATGATTTTTCAAAGAGTGGAATAATTATTAAATGATTTAAATATTAAATAATTCTATTACCATTAATATTAAACTATTAATGAAACCATTGTCAAAATATTTAAGTTATTTATAATAACTCAAAATATCTTTAAAGTATTAATATTACTCTTAAATGATTTTTAAAGCAATTAAAATCATTTTAAATAATTATCATTAATATTAAAATATTAATCATTAATATTAAAATATTAATGTATTATTTATCAAAATATTAAAAGTCATTTGTCATAACTTAAAAATATTTTTAAACCATTTAAATCCTTTTAAATAATTTTTAAATCAATAAAACTATTTTTAAACTATTTATTTAATATAATTATTAAATAAATTTAATATCATTAATATTAAATTATTAATGAAATTTACCTTTAAATATTAAAAGTTATACTTTATAACTTAAAATATTTTTAAACTATTTATTTTCATTTAAAATGATTTTTCTAATATAAAAATCATTTTAAAACTAATTTATTTAATATAATTACTAAATAAATCTAATATCATTAATATTAAATAATTAATGAAATTTATCTTAAAATATTAAAAGTTATGTTTTATAACTTAAAATATTATTAAATAACATATTATCATTTAAAATGATTTTTAATATAATAAAATCATTTTAATTACTTTTATTTAATGCATATATTAAATAATTAAATATCGATAATAATCAAATAAATATTATTATTTATGAAAATTATGTCAAATTATTAAAAGTTAATTTTTATAACTTAAAATAATTTTAAAAATAATTTTATTAATTTCAGAATTTATTTACTATTTTTAAATGATTTTTAGAATTTATTTCTATTTTGAATCATTTTTCAGAAATTAGAAAACTAAAATAATTAAATCTGTCACTAAAGGCTTTAACGACAGTTTCTGTTGCAATAGGTGTTCTTGAAGCTCAAGAACATTCAAATGCAGTGACCAAGAGGGTGTGTTTGACCAACAATATCTAATAGATCGTAAAGCTTCTAGGTGCAATATGACTTTGATCTTGTAGTATTAATGTAATACTATAAGTATCATCAATAATCATAATCAAACAACATAACACAATTGAGATCTGGGCTTCCCAAATGACTGTCAGAGCTGTTCTTCATTTCTGGGTTACCTAGAAATGAAGAACAGTTTGTGTAAGCATATTTGGGCTTCCACAACTTGTGATCCGTGCATTATTTTTGTGATATAATGGATCCAGTGTGTAGCCAACATGACCAGAAAGAAATCTATCACATTAGATCACTAAAACAATAACAGATCAATCAGATCTATGCCGGTCAAACCATGTCAGACGACATGTTCAAGCGTTTTCTGGGTTACCAAGAAAACAACGTCCAAGATCATTTTGCCTAGTTTGACCGTCCACTATAATCACCCAGTTTGATGTTTAGGAGATTTTAAGGCATAAACATGTAGTATAAACAACATATTACAACTTAGATGCAAAGACCAACACAAATAATCAACACACTGTTAGATCCAGGCCTTCAAACTTCTTGTCAGACCGATCTGGGCAAATTCTGGGTTACCCAGAACTTGTTCAGTCATGGTTAGTCAACGGGTTTTGACCACCTGTATCTTGAAATCTAGATCTGATATATGCATGATTTCAAGTCCAGATCAAAGACCACATTACATACTATGTGTACAAACTTTCAAATCACAAATATCATTAACAATCACTGAGATATAAGGTTTGACATTCGTTGTCAGACCTCAAAAAATATTTTCCAGATTTGCAAAAACATCAAATCTGAGCCTATAGATGTTATGGATCTAACATCTATCAACCCAGATCATCATTATTCACTATAAACAACAGGTTTTAACATTAAAACACAACATTTAACACATCAATCAAGATCAGATTCTTAGTAGGGTTTTATACCTTTCTATGAACAAATCTTGATTCTATGCTTATGATCTGATAGAGGAGATAGTGTGGCTTGATTTAAGGACTGATATGCTAAGAGAATTCGTGGGTTTTAGAGAGAGAGAGAGAGAGGGTCTTGGAGGAGTGTTGTGATCAAATGAACAAATATGAGGATTTTTCTCTCTCTTTAATCTTATATATGACTTGCATACAATGTATTTAGATGATGAAATGGCTGAGAACTGAAGTTTGTAGGCACATGGCTATGTGTAGGGTGGTTCACCAACTAAAGCCTTAGCCAATTTGACAAGTTAGCTTAAATAATGCAAGAAGGACATAATGGTCTTTTGGCTTATGATTTTAATGGCAACAAAGTAAACTTGACAAACTCTTAGGGTTTAACCCTAAGGTTTAGCACAAAGATTTGTAGGATTTCTAATTAGAGAAAAAAAATGAGATTTAAAGTTTCCAAAATTATAAATTAGGGTTCCTTAATTAGATTAGGTTTACTAATTATATAGACTTGAATAATATTTTAAGAATTTACTAATTAGTACTCCCTTCGTCCCAAGATAAAAGTCCTGATGGACTTTTTACGCATATTAAGAAGAGGAATGAAATGACAAAAATTGCCCATAATAATATATCATAAATCATTTAATAATACTTAATAAATATTGTTGTGTTTCCATAAAAAGTTGACATAATCAATTTTCCATGAGAAACTCCACAGTCAATTCTCATAAAACTACTTCTAATAATTTGTGCATGATAATCAATTTTCCATGAGAAACTCCACATTCAATTCTCATAAAACTACTTCTAATAATTTGTGCATGAATACAAATAGAATCAATAGGAGAACAAAAGAGTTTCCAATGTGGTAGGAATAAAAAATCAATGAAACAAATTAAGTGCATGAGAGATTTCCAATATAGGTGAGAGAGTGTCTTTTTAGTTTTTCAATTCAAAATATTTTCAGCACATAATTAATTATACTTATTGAATATGAAAATAGAATTAGAATAAGAAAAATATAAGATATTTAATGCTAAGGGTATAATAGAAAAAATTGAGTAAAAGTTTGGTTATTAAATGAAAGTAGACATTTAACATGGGACTATCCAAAATAGTAATAAAGACTTTTATCGTGGGACAGAGGGAGTATTAAGATGACTAAATTAGCTATTAGGATTTTCATTTTAGCATTTAGGGTTCCTAATATATATGACAATTAAGGTTGTAAATTTATAATTAGGATTTTTAAGTAATAAATAGAATTTTCCTAATTATCATTAAACTTAATCATTTAACAATTAATGTTCTAATATAGTAATTAGGGTTTTTAATTACTAACTAGGGTTTCTAATTTTAGAAATTAGGGTTTCTAAATATTAATTAGGATTTCCTAAGCATAATTAGGGTTTTCCTAATTAACTTTAAATCATATAACACAATTACTACACAATTTTGAACTCCTATTTGAATTTCAAAAATAGGGTTTAACAAATTAATGCTAGAGTTTGGTCATGATACAACATAATTGACCAACCATAGCCAGTCCACATACATACAGTACATATTTCTAGCACTGAAATAAAAATAATATTATATTATTATTCTCATTTCTTGATCAAAATCCAAAATTAGGGTTTGGATTCCATATCTGATTTACCTTGCATAAATAACATTATTAATTAAGTTAAAAATAATTAACTTAAATAATCGAACAAATTCATAGAATAAAATATTTATTATAATAATTATAATAATCATTTCATATATTATTTAAATAATATAATGATCATATTTTTATGGAAAATAATTAATAAAAACATTTCTATTATAAAATAAATTATTATAAAATATAATTTATAATAATCAATAATTCTAAAATAAAATTATTTGTAATTATTCATGTAATAAATATATTTTATTTATCACATACATATATATCCACATTATCTTGGCACATATTCCCCATATTTATTTTAATAAATAAAAAAAAATTTATACGTAAAATTTTTGATTTATTTATATAGGAAATCTTGGGTTATTACAATTCATGTAAGCATCAAAATTACTTAACCCACTATATGTATATGTGAATTTACAACAATAATGATTTTAAGTACAAGCTCTCATAATGACTACATACGGTGAACCGATATATGCCTATCCGGGTCACGAATTACAAAACCTGATACAAATAAGTTTCATAAACATATGCCAACATGGTTTAATCTATACTTATATTTCATTTTTTAATTCCATACAAGCAATTAATGTGAATGGTGATCAAGCATTCAATCATTTAGCACAACCATGATGGCCAATCCAATGTTAAACATACAGACATTACATATTAGGCATACACATATAAATTACACATTAAAATTCATTAGAATCCCATAATGGAAATTAGTTCATTTCTAACCAACAGCCATTATGGGATTGAAGCAAAACATGGAAATAAGAATTACAAACAAGAGATATAAGAGAAATGAGAGATCAAATATGTTAACTCCTGCTGCAAAGTCTGTTTCCAGGCTTGTTCAAATCCACAATCATAACTAGAATGAAAAGTAATATTATTTAGAAATTGTGACGCCCCCAAAATTAGGTATACATCACCCACCTTGGGTTGCCACTTACATGGTACAGAATTTAAATACAACTTACTAACATAATGTAGGTGGTACAATACGACATAAAGCGTGAGTTTAAATACAAATATAAATTCTACTAGATATTATACAAACTCAAAAAAGGAGTCCTCATTACAATTATTATCACACTATTTCACGTAATAGTGAGGACTACTAATGCTATCTTGAGGACCATCACTCGCTTCCCCGACTCGCCCCGGACTATATTCTCATTTCTCAAGAGAACGGTGAAAGAAAGGGTGAGCTCAACTAGCCCAAGAAGAAATATTATGACTAAGATAATGCGTAATAAATTATCAATAGTCTTCAACAATGTTAAACCGATAAAATACAATAGACAACGGTTTAAGCTGCTTGTGAATACGTAATCCATTAAAAGAATCAAGTAGAAAATAAAGTCTACTATCTTTTAGGTTTTAAAAGGTTTTCATCATCGTTATAGGCGAGACTCGCATTTTAATAAATATTTCACATCATCGAATCACCCCCGCACTATGGCCAAGGATATTCTTTAGTATCACGACCACAATTATTCATGCACTACGCGCCAAGAATATTTGTGTATTCATTAATGGTCATGATCATGCCAACAATCGTCCATCAATGCACTACTGATTAATCGAGGATTTTTACCACATCATTTGTAACATTACTACCATGATTACAATCGAATAGTCTCTCGGTCATAATCATACCAAGTCCATCTATGCACTACAGAATACAGATGACTTTAAAAAAATATAAACATGAGGATGATGACAATGATATAAGAATTCAATAAAACAAGTTCAAGAATTATTTTATCCATGAATTATTAACGTCCAAATTATCAATATGATCTTGTTTTGTAGAGTAAAATTCAAGAATGATCGTAAGAATATTTTCATGAAAAGATATCGAATGAAACGCAAATATCAAGGATATTCCGCTAATTTCATGGAGTATAGAAGTCAAAGTTTTAACCAACCGGGTATAATAAAGAATGGAATAACAAAAGAAATCACCATGCATGCGATGTAATCGCATGCAGTAAAGTTATTCCAACAAAATAATAAATAACGGAACAAAGTCGTGAAATTCACACCCACAGGATGTTCCAATGTAATAATAAAGATGGAACGGATCCTGTAAAACACGAGATATGATATTCTAATAGAATAATAAAGATGGAACCAGTCCGATTGTAAAACACATGCATGTGATGTTCCAACAGAATAATAAAGCGGAAACAAAGTAGGTGTAAAACACACGCATGTGATGTTCCATGAGAATAATAAAGACGGAACCAGTCCTGTAAAACACACGTATGTGATATTCCAATGTAATCATAGAAGAATGTCACCAAGTATAGGTAAAGCACAGATACAAAGTTATTCCAATGAATTAATAAGCAATGGAATAACAACAGTTCTCTTCATGAATAAGAAAGAATAACACCCTTAAATTTGGTAGAAGATTGAATCGCAAGAACAGTAAGAATAAAATACTCTTCTTCTTTCTCTCTTATTCTCTCTATATTTTCTCTCTATAGCTTGAATGAATTAAGTGAAAATAATGAAGCCCTAGGCCTCTATTTATAGAAGATTTCTAGCTTAGCACTTGTGTGTGAAAAGGCAAGTGGCTCGACGATCGGTTTGAGCCTTTGTAATGTGAAACGACAAGTGGTTTGGCCGCTGTAATGTGAAACGACAAGTGGTTCGACGTCTGGTAAAGGTAATTACTATTAACGAAGGTAAATACTATCAATGAAGGTAAATACTATTCACAAGGGTAATTACTATATTGGAAGGTAAATACTATTCACAAGGGTAATTACTATCGAGCGAAGGTAATTACTATCGACGAAGGTAAATACTATTCACAAGGGTAATTACTATTGATGAAGGTAATTACTATTGATTGAAGAGACTCTTAGATGATTACATATGAGCCCCCATAAAATAATCAAACTTACCACAAATCATTTTTTTTTTCATCAACACATATTTAATCTTTCAACAATTATTAATCATTTATAACTTGTCGTCTCAATTATTGATTTAATACTATAACATATTATCTGGATGATCTTTGTGACAATAATTGAATCAATAATATAAGAGATATGATGCAAGAATTCATGTAGCAATAATCGAGCATACCGTGAGTGACTTCTCACGTAAGCATCAATAATCAATACCGCTTGCTACTATGCAACTACGCCAGTACATCGTATTTTTTAACATCGGGTAGTTCAACAGTTTTAATTCAGTAACACCTCGTACCGTTATTTTTATAAAATATTTTTGTCGTTTTTCTCAATCCGACAATAATTTTGTTGTGGGGTCCACCAATGATTGAGCTATTATGCGAATATTCCCTAACAAAAAGAATATTCCCCACCAAACTAATATTTTATAACAACTTGCATACTTTGCAAAATTTATAAATATTACCCACAACTATAACATTATATCAAATTTATTCCATAATATTCAAAATAATATTTATAGAAAAATTCATCTTTATTTATAAAAGATGGGGTCTTACAACCTCCCTTCTTATGAAATTTCGCCCTCGAAATTAGGGTACGATACTGGTATGTCGAAGAGGTAAGGATACCTTGATTTCATTTGATTCTAACTCCCAAGTCATTTCCTCAACATCGTGGTTCCTCCACAAAACTTTGACTTGAGGTATAACCTTCGAGCGTAGAATATGTTCCTTCTTATCCAAAATTTGAACGGGAACCTCTTCATACGTCAAATCTTCCGCTATTTAAATGCCGGTTCTAACTCAATAATATGGTTCGGGTCTTTCACATATTTACGTAACATAGATATGTGAAAAATGTTATGAACACATCTAGACATATTTGGCGAAAAAGCGAGTCTATATAGCCACAGTTCCTACTCGATCGAGGATTAAAAATGGACCAATGAATCGAGGATTAAGTTTTCCTCTCTTTCCAAATCTTGTAACTCCTTTCCATGGAGCAACTCTTAACAACATATGATCTCCTATATCAATTCCACGTCCCTTTCGATGAAGATCAAGATAACTTTTTTGTCGATTTTGTGAGGTTTTTATACGTTGTCGGATCGTTTGAATCTTTTTCGTAGTCATATGTACC